>ML178863.1:17837-89678 GCA_004369125.1 Pterulicium gracile
TGTCGTGCGACTCGGGAGATTCATAACGGGAGTGCCAATCGGCGTGCGTGGCGGAGAAGATGTGTAACATTGGTGAAGTCTCAAGTAAAGGTACACACTGAGAATAGACTAAACACGTCACGAAAACCTGTGAATCAGTAGTATGAAGGCTCTCGACATCATCAGAGACTACATGAGCGAAAGGTATAGATGATCATCTGTGAACTCGCCGAACCAGAAGTCAGTGTATTTGTCAAGGTCGAGGTCGTCATCGAGGTTGGAGAGAGCTTCCAGGATAGGGACAATTCTACGTGTAAGGTACTCCTCTGTACCTACTCCAATTTTGTCTCGAGGCAACGTGCAGCGAAAGCAAAGACCCGTCTTACAGCACGCTGCGAGCACCTGCTCTGGGTTATCACCCACGAATCCTGCAAAAAGGGGATATACACGGTAGATGGTGCCATTCCCTGTGGCCATCATGACACCGTCATTTCCAGTTGTCTTGAGACGTCGAACGATGTGCCGCATAAAAACATGGAAGAGATTCGACATGCAGTGTCGTCGTGATGCCTTGTTGGTGATGTGTTCCAGCTTTGTCGTCTGGAAATAGCCTACCAGCACCCGAGCCCCACTGGATGGCTTACGTCGAATCTCCTTCGGAATATTAGCAGTTGTCATGTAGACTGGGTACGCGGCCTTGTTACGAAACAGGGTGATCTGACTCTTATCGGACGCGAAGATGAGAGGAGCAATTGTGCCGCCCTGTTTCCTGCGTGCATCGAGCTTGATCTGAAATCGATAGTGTCAGGACTCTGAAATGATGCAAAGATGAACGTAGTCGAAACAGGCTCGTACCTGAGCGTTCCACCAGAACGTCGCCGTATTAGTGTCATGGTACACCCGCTCGCTCATTGTTTCGTCCTTGTAGTGCTTCTCAGGCGCTGTTCGAAGGTATGGCGCAAACCCAGGCTTGCCGAATAGCTCGCCCAAGTATTCCGCCAGCTCGCGCAAATACACGTCCGATTTTGCCCCTTTCACGCCAACCTCCTCGCGCAGGAATTTTGCCGGATCTGGGAGTGACTCGTTGACAATCTTGTTCATTTCGCGTGATGACGAGTAGGAGACGTCGAGTTTTTCGACAACCTATGACACAGCAGATGAGTTAGCGTTGGAGACAAGGCAAACTGTAATGACAACTAACACCAGGAATGGCCAACAGTTCCAAGAGAGCGTTAGACCCTGGGTTGTGTCTATTAGCCCAGTTCGCCAGATCCCAGTCCAGCTTTGAGCGGTATGGGTGATAGATGTTCTCCGCGGGGTTGCCAAAGGTGGCTTTGTATGCACGAAAGGTGTTTGTGGGCGCTGACTGATCGGGGACCGGGCACCTCCGTCAAAACACGATGTGTTCCCTGACTCTTCTTTATCAGCCTCATCTCCCCACCATAATCCCTCCGCCATAAATCGCACTTCTTGCAATACTCCCATATCATCACATACCTCGCAAATCACCCTTCTCAGCACTCGTTTGCGCATCTCCAGAGATCTGAGTCCCCGGTCTGCCTGGTTTCCGCACACAGCTCTTCCGGACGTTCTTCACCACTGTATTTTCTGTTGTAGTTGTAACAATTGTTGCAGCGATAAGACATGCCGGTGTGAATCCGGTCGCGGGCCTATATTAACTGTTTATTGCCAGACGTTGTACCACAGTTGAAGCAGTGATTCTCTGGGCGATTGCTGGAGTCGAAGGGAGGGGAGACGTCGAGTTCTGGTTGCATCTGAACAGTCAATTCAGCAGAGAGGACAAGACAGACGTGGTGAGGGTAGTAACGCACTGGAAGGTTTATGAGGGAAAGAAAGGTAACTATTAAACAGCTATCGAAAATGTCGACCTTTACATATGACCATCGCTTGTGAATTCGACGGACGCATATCGCACAATGCTCGCCCGAATCGGGCCATTGCCAGAAAAACGACATCGAGAACAATAGATGGAGTGCCACATTGAGCAGTGAGTGCACGTACTTAATGGGCAAGGCCAGCTGCAATCCAACAAGGGCATAGTTTTTTTCGTGTACGGCCCTAGTGTACTAGTGTACGCTCGTGTACTCTCAACCGGTGCTCGTGTAACATTTTCGTGTACACTAGCGGTTTCTCGTGTATATGCAACAGGTCTAGTGTACCACGCGTACGGATTGTGTACGCCCTGCAACACATTAGTGTACGCGTGGGATATTCGTGTACGTACATGCGCAATGTCAAGGACTTATTCTAGGCCCGTGGATGCAGTGTATCTCAAACAGCGCGGGGCGGAGAGACCTTTCTTGGCTTCAGCCCAAGCTGATCCATCGCACAACCATTTTAGGTGTACTCTACGGGCCCTGTGCTCGTGTTCCAGCATGTAAAACATCTTAGAACAGTCATAAGATGATCCGCGGCCCACGTTCTCTGAGTTGACGTAGATACAAGATATGACGAAAGAAAGCTACGTATACATATGCTCTAGCTTGAACGCATCTCCGAGAGTCTGCCCTAGTAACGCACGCTGTAACATATTCAAGCACCGGCTCGCCCACGTCGCGTTAACACTCGCTTTTCAGGCAGAGATTTTCGACGACATTTATCAAGATTCTATGAGATACAGTGAGACCGTGTAACAATAATGGAGCTCGACAAGCTACTCACAGGTTCTTCGCGCTCCGAGTCAGAGCTTTCAACGAGCTCTATCTCTGATTCGCCCGTGTCATAGGTAGGACTAGACGGCGCAGCGGGTATTCCTGAGGCCTGGTTGGATTGCAAACCTTCCCCGGGGTAGGCAACGTATCTTAGACCCGGCTAAGTGGTCATGAGTCATCTGCGCGCAGCGTTGACAGAGCCGAGAGCATTGAACACGCCTTCAAGATTCTCTCAATCCTGCATCCGGCAGGTAGTAGTCCCCTTCGTCCAGAAACCCACCAACAATGAAGTGATCCAAGTCATCCTGGTTGTGATGAACGTCAAGGCCCCACTGTGATATAGCAGCGCGAGGCCCCATCTTCCGCGATCGCTCGAACATGTCATACTCTCCAAAGCTAAGACATTCCTGATCAACATCGACCTTAGTAACCTTTTCGTAGCGGATCTCCTCGGGCATCTGAGCGTTAGTCCATCACCCAAGCTATGCATATCGTGATCAGTCATCCCGTTGCAAAATAACTTGACTAAGATACTCACCGGCATACCACGTCTCGCTTGTTGATCACAGCACATTGCTGGGTGCAGGCGATCCCGTCGATCCCGTACGACGAAGCTCATTTTCAGGAGGGTCCGTCGGAAAGAAATACCCCCAGACGTGGCGAGCAAAGTTCTGAGAGAAAATTGTGAGCCATCTGGTATCCATAAAAAGCAAAGTGGACTTACTAATACCATAGCAGAAGAACCAAGATCAAGCTTGAAGATGCGCGATGAGGAAAATTTGAGCAGTTGGAGTTGCTCACCTGATGCGCAAGCTGAGCATCAAATATTGATGCATGCAGCGTTACGCGCGATGCGTCTTTCGCAGTCGCTCAGAGGCTCACCTTGAAACAAACAAAAGTAACCTCGAGTAACCTCGTGTAACATTTCCGCACGCTCGTGTACTCACTCCAGTACGCTCGTGTAACATATCCACCCTCGTGTACGCTCTAGAGTACGCTCGTGTACACATCTGGGACATTCGTGTAACCAAAGTACCGCTCGTGTACCAGTCGTGTACTCAGCGTAATTGCTTGTGTACCATTGGTGTAACCGAACCAAGCGCAATTGAGCAGACCGCAGATACATACGCCATTGGAGGTACAGAACAAAGTGGGCAATTATAGGGACAGTGCGAAGCGTGAAACGGAGCTGCAAGTTTGATGGAAGGTAAAGAGGTCTGCTCTGTTCTGCCTGGAGACGTAGCCTGAGCTCGGTGTTATAGCGTGTCGACATACTTAGCGAGAAAGCGCGGGCTGAGTGAAGACTGGTGCTAGAAGCGTGCTGTATCGTAGCAGGACAGAAGTTAACAGCAAGGAGGACGGGCCCCAAGGTTGACGTATCGACAACCGAGTGTTCTTTGATATCTGATGAATCGTGGGAATGTCGGTACTGAGCGTTGCGATACTGAGTGCAGAGATTAGATTGATCCCAATAGCAGGTCTCTGCGTCAGCTAGCACTGAACGTTGAACGTGCACTGCATGTCCAGATTTCTGCCGTACCTGGGCGAAGTACGGCAGAATTATGGATATTTTGATGACTAATCATTAATCAAGGCTCCAAGCGCCCCATAACCAACCCATAACGGTGCTCTTTCGCTCGGAGTACTTATCTTCCTTTGCCCTCTCATACGTCCGCCGCATGCACAGAACATCGGGCGAGCTGGCAGCTCCCAAATTGAGTATAGGAAGCTATCACAACACACGCAATGGCGTGCTTACATGCGCCCACACTAGTGTACAACACCCTGCTCGTGTACATCAGCTGTACACTAGCGAACACTAGCGCGTAAAGGTACACTAGGCGTGTACACGAAAAAAATACTTTCCCTCTTTCTACAGCACTACCGATCGAGAAGACTTCAGAACTGACTGGGAAGCGCGGCTTTATGCCTTCTGAGCTCCGCGCTCCAGAGATCGTGCTAGCACTGCCTTGGAACACTCAGATTGACGTCTGGGCTCTAGGAATCTTGGTAGGCCGGTCAACGTATCTCAAATGTTATCACTCACACAGTTTCTCTTCTCAGGTGATTGAGCTTTTGACCTAGGAGGCTGCGCTCGACCTCGACGTGTATGGTACGTCTTCGGATGAAACCGGGTCAAACTCGGATGACGACGCGCGTGTCTTCGAGGATGATGGAGATCTGACAATGGACGTCATGACAGAGGAAGAGACTCAACTTACTCGTATCGAAAAGTTGTGCGGTGAGACCCCAGCTTCTGTCACGTCTCGCCTTCCCGACGACAGCCTTGGACTGTTCACGCCACAAGGTATGTGCTCAGGCTTTTGTTCGTCTTCGTATTCAGGCGAATCTGAGTGAATGTTTGTGCAAGGTCGACTCAAAACGCCTCTACCTTCGTACGGCGATAAGCATGGTTCGCTCGAGGAGAGAATCGGTCGTTGCCAGTTTGCACTCGACCGTAACATCGGCGATGCATCGCGCTCTGTACGCCGCTGTCTTCACGTCGATCCGTTGGAGAGGCCTTCCGCTGCTGAGTTACTTCAAGATGAGTGGTTTCGAAGTTGATGTGCAGATGCTTTATTTTCAACGATCATATCGCTGCGCTCTCTATGTTTCGTTCACTTGTCCATGCCTCTTCTTCGTTATGTTTCTTTTCAACTGGGTTTGTCCGGTGGTTATCCCGACCACGCTTTCGTGTACGAAACCATTACATATGTATACCTATCGTACAAACATTCGCCTTGTCTCCTCAAACGTACACCGAGTAGAGCCACAAAGCGAAGGCCATCAGGAATACATACAAGCCGCCTAAAGAGAAACTGTAATACTGTACATCGATCCAAAATCAAGTAGAAGCCACTGGCAACACAAATACATACACAAGAAGCTGCAGCTAATCGAGAATCCAGATATATGCGAAGAACATCCAGCTAGACGGGAAGAAACAAGACAAACGACTTTACACAGTGAGAGAGGCGCCTACTGTCCATACTTTGCAGACATATACGCGCTCGTCAACGATCATGCCTCCTAGAGCTCGAGCTCGCGTGTGCACTGGAATGATGAGAATATCCCTGACCACTTGTGTAACTGGTACCGGAGTAGGGCAGGGGGGTATGCGAGCCCGTTTCGGGGTCTGCGTTACTGTAGTACGCTACAGCTGAGGCATCAAATGTGTCAATATTAGTACCTGGCTGGTAATATGGAGTAGCTGGGGAGTAGGTGGCATATGTAAGACTGCCCGATGGGACGCCAGGTTCGCCACTGTATGCATGAGGGGAGAGCTGTCCACGATGAGTCGAGGTCACCGCGTGTAGATGAGATGTACTATAGCCGAGCGACCCTTGGCCTGTATCAGATTGTTGATACAAGGGCGTCCTATGATATCGAGACCCTTGATTGTGGCGATGGCCGGGATGGGATAGAGGGATGAGCGGTTTCAAAGATGTAAGGGACGGTAGATGGCTCCGGTGCACCGGTATACGTGGTCTGGTAGCTTTGGGGAGCTCTAGTCGATGGGGTGGTGGGGTATCCTCCGTAGCCACTTGAAGATCCTACAGGCGGTGAAAGCGTTCCACTACGGTAGTCTGTAGAGGAGTAATGGGCCGGGCCAGCTGCGTTGGCTACAAAAAGCCCGTCAGGAGCAGGCTGAGAGTACGCGTGTCTGGACCCCATTGCACTAGAGCGCTGATAATCGAGGCCTGGGTTTGTGGCGGAGTACTGGTTATACGGGAGTGGGACGGTTCCGTGAGCTCCAATTCTGGTCTTGTGGCTCGGTGAATGGTGGTGAAATGTAGGGACGAAGTCGGGAGATGCGGTGTTTCCTGGAGATCAGTGGGCTAGCATGAGCTGGATAAGAATCTCCTGGACTCGTTTCGGGATAGATTAGAACTGTGGTGTGAGGTAAGTAGTGACCAGGTAGTTGGTACGTTGTGCTCGAAGCTTGCGTGGGCTCAGCTTGTGCGCTGGCCACACCAGCCTAAAGAAGGCTGGACCCAGTGTGACCCCGATGCGACCGCTCCACATCCTGCTGGACCAGGATCATTTTCATCGTCACCGTCGTCTTCAGAGTTAGACTGGTCCACAGCTCCTCTTCTCAGCTTGAAAAGAACCACAGCATCATGAACCATCTGCGCATACGGGGGAAGGCGAATCCTTCTAGTTTTGGTGTACCTCCTTCCCAGTGTGCCGTCAGCTTGGTATTTTTCTGGACATAATCAAACTTAAGGCTAGCAATATTACTAGCGCTCGAGGCAGAGCTTATCGTACATCTCAGAGTATTTCAACTCTAGATTGTGTCATGCAGAAGAAATACATGCAATTACGTACTGAAGCTCAACAGCACAAATCGGTCTGAGTTCCCCCTCTTGCCTAGCGGCGAAACGGTCAACTTCACTACGGACATGGTCCAGCAAGTATTCCAAGATGTGCGGCTGGTTTTATAACTGCTCGAGATCCCATACTCGGATCTCGTACTCGTAGCGCCTACCCACGACTTGGTAGCTGTATCTGGGTCCGATGGCGGTCGGGGTGGGTGGTGGCCGCCTCATATTGCGAGCTGAAGAGCATTTGGAATGGTTGCGGTTGGATTGCTTACTCATGTAAAGAGAAGGTGTAGGTCTGGGTGAATTGAAGGATGGACACTCAGCACGGTGAGAGCGATACACCGGATGGGGGATACTAGTAGGTAACACGATCCTACGAGGAAGATGCTCATATATGTAGGGAAGTCTGTGATATATAGACCTCATGACTCTTGAATCAACCAGTACTGAACAGACAAACGTCACTGCTTTTTACCAGGGGAAAGACAACACGAACCTGGAGGTTTGCCCTGGTACTTTCACTAGTGTCACCCCGTGAAGCTAGCTATGCTCAAAGCGAGAGCAAGAGCGCTTCTGGGATAATAAAGTCATGCAGTACATATGGTTAGATGTATCAAGAGTGAATTCAGCGGTACGCCATAGCACTTGTTAAAGGGAATGGTTGTGCCACCGATGAAGGTGTTGAGGGGAGGTAGCCAGCCACCTTTCAATTTCGCTCTCGTACCCCGTTCGTTAGTGATCGGATTGATGATCATCACTCATTGTCGTGCGAACACCGACAACATCGACATTTTCGATTTCTGTCACGCCCACCATCGATCTGCCAAACAAGCGCTCTCATGCTGCTTCTTGCTGGTTTCCCTCGTCATAGCCAGCAACCGAAAGCACCGACTACAGAACAGGAAGAAATATTGCCCATATTCACGACTTCTACAAGCGGAACCTTGCAGATCACTTCGACTAGAAGCTCAGACGTGCTCCAACGGTTGATGTCCGTGCCAAATCAGCGGCAATAGGGCGGCCGGAAGTGTAAAAGAAGCACCGACGAAAGGATGTGGACGATAGTTCTTGCGAACAACGTGTAATAAACGTCGTTTCTGGTTGATGTGAGGTTGATTGACGAGCGAATATCGAACGGGCGACTCGGGACAGGTGCAGGAGGGCACATCTGATATAAGAGGAAAGGGAGGTGTATGAGTCGGTGAGCACCTTTCTTTGCCTCCTGCCAACATGAACTCACTCCCATCTTCTCCGACTGTTAACAGCCCACCATCCCCTTCCTCTTCGTCTCTTTTCTCTGATCTCCGAGATCTTTTGTGTCCGCCGCTGGCATTCACTGCAACTCGCAGTGCGTTTCTTGAGAGCGAGGCATCGCCAACCATGAATCGAACTCGCAGTGCGTACATCCATTCCGTCGTCGGCTTTGGCGAATCTCACCACGTCATCTCCCAGGAACACCGCCCTCCAGTCCCATGTCGATCAAAACCTGCTGGTCATCCACCAACCCCGCATCCTACTCTCGTCCTTGTTCTCCAGTCAGCCCCACATCGACGACAGCAGACCCCACACCGCCCATAACACCTCTCAATCCTCTCTTCCTCTTCCATCCCGTCGCTTCCACGCCTCCCAGCAGTCCAACCACACTCAAGTCGTTCAAGACAACTTGGTCCTCCAGCAGCAAACGCGATCGCGACGGCCCATCCATCCTTCGTTCGTCATACCACGACTTCTCTGACGAGCTAAGCACAGAAGACCCCTTCGGTCGACCACTAGGCGTGCAAGTCGTCGCGTCCGACGCGTCTTCTCTTGCTAGCTCTTTATCCTCGAGATACCATGCGCCGTATTGCTCCGCGATCGGGCTGTGGAAGAAGCCTCACGATGGGATATCGCCGAAGACGAAGAAGCGATCGTCGAAGATGAAGCTCGAGCCGTTGACGTTGACGTTGAGTGATCTGGGGTTGGATGATCTGGCGTCGTTGCATCCTCTTCCGCCTTCTCCCGCGCTCGAATCGGGAGAGTCGGGGTACTTCTCTGGGATTCACGATAGGTGGGATGTGGTGGCCGAAGAGCTGAATGGGGGGAATCACAAGAGCGAGGTTGAGTCGCCATCGAAGTGGTGGGACGATTCGGACTCCTGCAACGAGAGTGCCGCGCATCTGCATTCTAGCGCCTCGCCTCCCCCAGCTATTCCCATGCGCAAGTCACTCTCGACTCCATCCATCTGTCCTCCTGCACGAAAGCCTATACCCGAAGCATTGATCCTCCAATCCTCCTCTGAATCACCTCCCCGCGGTCGATCCCTACAAGTCCGTTCTCGCCACGCAAGCTTCTTCGACTGGTCCTCCGTCACCTCTCACAGTCCCTCTGCATCCACCTCCAACCCATCACGTTTCCTATCCAGAACTCATACACAACCAAATCGACGCGCATATACCCAGTCACCTCAAGAGGTGGTATACGTTCAGCCTGAACGGAGTACGCACGCACATACCCAGCCATCTCTCGACGACTTGAGCTCGAGTAGCCAGTTCATAGCAGGCGGTATCCGATACGCGTCTCCCCCGCCTATCGCAGATACCGAGTTCGATCGAGCATCGACGCGCACGCCGACGCCTGTGCCTGTGCCTAGTTCGATTATGATCCTTCCGAGGTCGCCCTCGAGAGGCAGAGTCCTTCCACGGTCGCTTTCGGGAGGCAGAGTCCTTCCGCGGTCGCAGTCGAGAGGGAGTGAGTCGCTTTCGAGAGGGAGTGAGAGAGTTTTGGACTCGGAGATGCCGGGACGATGCGCGGGAGAGTACGTGCGACGGGATGCAGACTCGAGCTTCTGGGCTCATCCGAGCACTGCGATTGTGGTTCCCTCCGTTTACCGAGCTTCGCGTTCTTTCCAAAGCCCATTGAACGCGCATCCTAGTCAAAGCCGGTCTAACGCTCGTCCTCCTCCAAGCCGATCGAACCCCCATCCTCCTCCAAGCCAGTGGAAGAAACCCGTTCCCTCGCTCTCTCTCCAGATGCCTGTCGATTTGAAGGTACGAAGGAGGTCGGGATCGCCGTTTCCGCTGTCGTTGGGGCTTGATAGGAGGGGGACTTTGCCGGTGGGGTATCAGGGGAAGAATATTAGCGATGGGGATGGGGATGCTGGGTGGGGTGAGGTGCGGATGGTTGGAATGGATCGGGGGAGGGTGAGGAGGGTGAGGTCGGAGATGTTTTCTTGAGGTGCTTGGGTCGTTGGGGTGTGTTTTCGTTCTTGAGGTTGCGGCGTTTTGCTACGGTGGGGGTGAGCTAGGTAGCCTGTACATCATGATGTAGGTCTCGTTCTTGCTACTTTTGAGGCAGTAGATATTGGGCCAGGTGTGTATCATATCGAGAACTTTTTTTGTCTGTCACGTGGAAGTCATGCAAGCCGTCTGGCATCCACTTCCAGAATGGATATCGAACAATTCTGTGATCTAGTGGTAAGCAGTATGAGAGCGCTTGTTCGGCAGATCGATGCATCATGGTGCAGACAACCAACGACGTCGCGATGTCGCTCAGCTGGGGTGCGATTGAAGATAGCCAAGCGGTGGCTGATGTTCTCCGTGTTGCGACTCTTCCCATTGTTGCTGTAAATACCCAGGAAATGTGCTGGCCTGAAGTTTGATTCAGCTGCTGATAACACTAGGTCGGTGAACATTCCTTGCAACAGAATCGCTTCGAAGCGCAGCCAAATGGCCAATCATCGTCGCAGTACCGCTTCCAATTTGGGCGTAAAGTTGCGTCCCACAATGAATGGTCATCCGCCGGCGTCCTGTTTCTCCCAATAAGCCATTGAAGATCCATTGGCCATGGCGCTTTTGCGCTCACGCTAATGTATATAAGAGACTGAAGTTCACGCTCCCTACTCCTCTCTGGATACAACACTGCACCCTCCGATTTATCAGATGTTGTCAGCAGCCTCTGCAAGAGTTGTCGAAGTTTAAGCGCTCATCAGTGCTCTTGTTTCGCCACCTCATGTTACGCCTGATTCGACTCACTCCCTCCACATCCTTTCGTGCTTTCCATTCGTTCAAGGAAGCAGCTGTGGCACTCAACATCAAACGTCAATCTTTTGTCACTCCTCTCAGCGAGCCCGCTGTCGTGAGCGTGGGCGACGTGTTCGCCGGCAAGTACACAGTGGCAAAGTTGCTTGGGACAGGCACCCGCTCTAGCATCTGGCTCGTTCAAGCTCGTAATGCAGGGTACGCAGATTGCTCATGATTGGCCTATCTGCACATCTAAGCTGATGTTCAGCAGGGAAGCCGTCTATGCAATGAAGGTTCTCGCGCCAAACGCCATTTTCAACGGCGAGGCGATAATGGAGTTGGACGCGCTGACCACGGTATCCAACAAGACTTCTTCGCCTGAAAGCAAGCATATCTGCGGAATGGTCGACAGCTTCGAGCATCTTGACAAAGCTAGTGGAAAGAAGTACAGATGCTTCGTTACGCCCGCTATGGGTCCCAACGTTTCGGAAATCTCGAAAGCCACAGGGGGATTCTCGCCCACGCTCCACCGTCGCTTTTGTGCGCAAGTTCTTGTGGCTCTGAGATTCCTTCACGAGGACTGCAATCTGATACATGCTGGTAATTTGCGCTTACACCCCGCATCTCCTTGAAGACTTGTCTAACATCGAGTCCACAGACCTCAAGCCCGACAACATCTTCCTCGGTGGATCCCCTGTGGAGGAAGGGAAAACTTGCAGCATATCTCTAAACGAGCTAGAGGAACGTTCAAGTTTCTTTCTGGGTGATCTCGGAGAAGGTGAGTGTCATCATGATGCGTCACGTCTCACACGCCGCGATGCTCAGGGCTTACTGATCTTTGTTCAGCGGTTGGTAACGATGGAGACAATCCACAGGAGATACAAGCGATCAGGCTGCGCGCTCCAGAAGTTATCCTCGGGATGCCCTTTGACGAGAAGGCCGATATCTTCAGCTTTGCAGCAATGGTAGGGTATTAACCTGCATTATTGGCATCAGTGTCTGACGCATCTTTTCGCCTGGCAGGCATACGAGCTAGCGACAGCTAGTCACTTGTTTGACCCCTGGTGGAATAAGTTAGCTTCAGGCCTCGACGCTCCCGAGACACATCTATCTCAGATGGACGCCCTGCTTGGTCCCTTTCCTCATGAGCTTATCCGTCAAAGCCGATCACACAACGACTACTTTGACGTCGAGAAGGGTTAGTGCATTTTATCGCCCTGATCCCTTCAAAAGTTGCTAATGTATCTTTTGAATCATCAGGAACCTTGAAAAAGGGTCGCGCTCTATATTCGGCGACTCTGAAGGACCTCCTGCTCAAAACAAAAGCTCGCCTGTCGACAGAGGAGCTTACCTGTCTTTCGGACTTCTTGAGTAAGGGCTTAGCTTTGGACCCGGCTAAGCGTTGGGGAGCCTGGCAGCTTCTAGAACATCCATGGCTTGAGGGATGTTCTACGACTGTTAGGCGATAGGTGTACGCGTTGCTTAGGCCTGTAGGTAAGGAGGCATGTGTGGCGAGAGTCAATGGTGCGTGAAGAGATTCCTGTCCTGCTGTTCGTTTCGTTCCGGGTAGCGTAGGTCCTTGTACAACGGGTAGTAAGGCGAAAGGCCGAGCCGCGTAGTTGTACAACCAAGCACTTTTCTGACCACTCAGTCCATCTCATCTCTGTCAAGAGAGCGTTCGTTTGCTCGTGGGAAGTTTAGGGTTAACGAAATTGGAGCTTCGGTCAGGGGATTGGACGAGTCAAGAATAGAGTCTGCTCGCGATCGTACGCATCAAGCCCAGGTCGCCTTTTCTCGTATGGACGGATCGACGTCGACATGATACAGCAGCAATCACCGCAAGAGGTCTACGCTAATGTTCCAAGCCTCGTCGTAAAGGAGCAAAGAGCCACGGTGTTCAGGAACTTGACGTTCGAGATATCGGCGGACGCAAGTTCACTGAATGCCGAAGTAGGGCAGCCACATAGCGAGCCAACACCCAGGCTCTCCCTGCTGCTCCAAGAACCCTGCCGGCGGTGAGATATATTGTCCATGTGTCCAAGGGCTCGAATAGCTCAATCTCATTGATCTCGCGCGGCATCCGAATCAATGGGTATGCACATTCATACCTCCCCACTCCAACACCCGGAACAAACCCCCATCCACCGCCCTCCCGACATCCACACCTACGACGTCCGTCCAGAACGATACAATGTTCTTCGCTCGGATCGCTCCCTCATCCCACGCACCCAGCTCCTCCTCATCAACATCACAGAAGAGCATGAACACTCTCGTGACGACATCGGGCGAAGGTGTAACCGTAAGTGGCGCCGCATTCTCGTACGCTCGTTGAGGGAGGAAACAGAGCGCGATGTGTTTATGCTTGAGGAGGTTTGGGAGCCATTACCTGTGATTTTTGGAGTCGAATCAGCTTAGAACGCCGTGGAAGGAAGGAAGGAAGGGTAAGAACGTGATGAGGGTTGTGCGCGCTTCTGTGTGCAGTGTGAGCGTTTTGAGGGTTTTGTCTAGGTAGGACGGTGCGTCGGCGGTTGAGAGCACGACGAAATCTTGGGGTATGGGCGTGGGTTGGTTGGGAATGAACGTGTCGGAGGTGGAATTTGGGCCTATTCCTGATTGGCTTGGACGTGGGGATGGTGGTGGAGAGGGACCTGCTCCTGGATTAGATCTACATGTAAGAATCAACACAGAAGCGTCAGCAGAGCAGAACGAATCAAGAGCAGAACCAGAAACACAACTCACAAAGCTTCCCAGAACAAGTACGCAACCTCCGGCCCCGTATCCGTTTCCACCAAAGACCCGTCAGCGCATGTCTTCACGCGCCATTCAACGGTCTCATACATTGCGCTCTTCTTGACACGGACAACAGGATGAAGTGCAGATGTCTCCCACTGCTTCACAAGGTCGAGCCGTACGGTGGCTACCACGTCCTTCGGCGAAGAGAGGTATATAACGGGCTTCCCACCCCTCAGTCGAAGCACCATGTGCAGCATCGCACCTCTCCCAACACTATAATTGCCCAGAGTGCACCCATCTACCAACTGCTTTCCTCGCCAGACGAGCCGTTGTTGGTCAGGTGCGCGTCTGTGATTTGACCTTGACGTTAACGTTGGTATCGGATGACTCGACGGAGATCTTGATTATTGTTACGGTTCGCTCGGGCTCTTCTTCTTCTTCAGGATTGAGATTGCGTGAGAGGTTGAAGGCGGCCTTGAGGTATATATCTTCATTGGGCCGATCATTGCGAGAGCCCCGCCTCCTGTTCGATCGTTTCCGCGACGAGCTCGGTCGCTCAGGGAGCAACGTCCGCACTTCGAGACTCCACCTTTGGATGGGAGGAGAGGCCGGAGCAGGCCTCCGAGCCTTACGCATGATTCTGAGGCACAGAGGGTCCACTCAGGGCCCGAGACTTCACGGAGAAGAGTTTTTGCATGTTGCCTCGAACCGAGTCCCACATGTTTTCTTCCAGCGTGACCATCTCTTCCCTATCCTCGTCCATATGTAACGCGCCAGCTCTCACTTGTAAAATCACTTCATACTCCTCGCAGATGTTGAACCTGCGTCGGACGAGGCGGATGGCATCCTACACCAGGGTTGGACTAGGGTTAGATACAATCGTCAAAAGGGGCTGAAAGTGTTAACGGGGCGCACCTTATACGTGGTCGGACGCGGAGCTAGCTTTGTACCCTGTCCTTCTGTCCGGTTGACTGGTTCCAGGCGTGTATTAGCTGCGTCTTCCTTGGAGGTGGTCGCCCTGGGCATGGTGATAGTCAGGAACAAGACGCGAGATGTGACGTTAATGCAGTCATGCGGAAATGTCACTGGGCGTCGTCACCCAGCTGGACCGAGCAACAAGAGATTGCTAGCGGCATACCAGACTTGGCATTCGAAGGATGAGAGGAACGTGAATAAATTAGATAAGGAGTGGTGAAATTATGCAGGAGAGGTACACTCCATTCCGCAGCAGTACCGACCCAGGAGAGAACTGAGCAGCTGGAGTTCAATTACGGTGGAGATGGATCAGTGATCCATGGATTGCGCACTCCCACGCGTGGCCGGATCCAAAGATAAGTCCAAGAAGAACACAGACTGCTAAGAACATAGACTGCTGCTCCAGTTCCTCGAGGGTGATACTGCACGTTTGGCCTTCTTCCACGGAGTCCATGGCAAGAAAGATGTTGTCGGGTTTGATGACTGTGAATTGGAGGCAACGTCACAATTGAAAGTGTCCAGGCGCAGGTTGTAGACACACGAAAGTACCGGCATGGATCAGATTGCAGTCTTCCTGGAGAAAATTGAGAGCGAGGAGAGCTCGGGAGCAAAGGCGACGGAGAACAGTGGGCGAGAATGCGCCGCCTGTAGCATTGAAGATCTCTGAGACGTTTGGGCCCATGGCTGGTGTAATGAAGCATCGATACTTCTTCCCTTCGGACTCGTCGAGATCCTCGAAGCTATCAATCATTCCGCACGTGTGCACACTGTAAGTCGAAGATGTCCTGTCCGAAATTACAGTTAGCGCATTCAGTTCCGCTGCCGCCGAGTCACTGTCGCTGACGGCAGGTGCGAGAACTTTCATGGCGTAAACGCCTTCGCTGCGGGAGAGTGTGTCAGGGTTGCTCATCAGTCGCCCACCTGAAATACTGTACATACCCCGTACTACGTGCGTGGACTAGCTAGATACTGGAGCGGGTGCCAGTCCCAAGTAACTTCCCCACCTCGTACTTTCCAGCATAGACATCGCCGATATTCACAACAGCAGGTTCGGTGACAGGTGTAACAATGGATCGACGCTGGATTTCGTAGGAAGTAGTTACTCGCGTAGAGAATTGCAAGGACCGAGATGCGGAGGGAATTGGTCGAAGGAACGAAATCAGAGTCCTTAGACTCGACATGACTGGGCGAAACAAGAATGAACGGTTCTAAGCGCCCGGTCATCGTGTTACCAAGTTGCTTCGTGGCATCGCGCTGAGATCAACACCTCTTTTGACGCCGTAATGGAGGTGGAAGCAGAATCTGCGTACTGCTCGGGCTAGAAGACTCTGATTCCACTGATAAACGGATCGGTCGTTCCTCAACAATTGAGCGCAGTACTTGCACCAGGAAAATGGTCAGAATCGGAGACGCCAAGAAGTGACGTTACACGAATCATGTGAGAGCTGTCACGACGCGTTGTCACCTGTTGAGGATTAGGCCAACCCGGGCCAAGCAAACTTGAGTCCACTCCTAGGCCTGTACAGGGTTGTTCCGAGTGTTGAAGTCGGGAGGGTTGGAAGTTCACTAGCGAACTGGAGGTTGTTTAGTGTAATATTCGAGACGGCGTAAGCTATGGCGGTAGGTACAAGTGTTGTTACTAATACACCCCTCTATGAGATATCGTACTCCATACCAGCAGAAATTAGCGAGTCCGAACTCAAACGCATCGAACGATAACTTGCTCCTCAGCACCTCCATACCACCCCACACCAAAACCTGGAACAACCTCCCATCCATCGCTCTCTCTACATCCACACCGACGACGTCCGTCCAGAACGAAACATCATCCTCCTCCGTTGCCCTGCTCGCCGTCTCATCCCACGCACCCAGCCCCTCCTCATCTACGCCGGAGAAGAGCATAAAAACTCTCGTGACGACATCAGGAGAAGGTGTAACCGTAAGTGGTGCTGCCTTCTCGTACGCTTGTTGAGGGAGAAACCGGAGCGCGATGTGGTTGTGCTTGAGGAGGTTTGGGAGCCAGTACCTATACCCATCAGCGTGAGTCATATCTATAAACGGAGAGAAGTTGGGTCTGGGGTAAAGGTACGAACGTGATGAACGAGGTCCGCGATTCGGTGTGTAGCGTGAGCGCCTTCAGGGATATCTCGAGATAGATGGGAGCGTCGGCGATGGGAAGGATGATGGAGTTTTGCGGTGTAAGGTCTGCTCCGTTTGGGGCGAAAGCGGGTTCGATGGATGAGAGACGAGGGGAAGGAGATGGGGAGGGTTCAAGGGTTGGCGTTGTTCTGCGTATGTAGCGCATTAGCTTAGAAGAATGGAAGGAAGAGAACGAAGGACCTACGTAGCTTCCCAGAAGAGGTACGCGACCTCTAGGCCTGTGTCTGTTTGCACGAGGGAGCCGTCCGCGCAGGTTTTAACGTTCCATTCGATGCTTTCGTGGAGAGGTGATGAGGGCTTGCGGGTGATGGGAACGACGGGGTAGATGGCGGAGAGCTCCCACTGGGAGACTAGGTCGAGGTGGACAGTCGCGGTGAGGTCGACGGGGGAGGAGAGGTATATAATCGGTTTTTTTTTTCAGTCTGTTCAGGGTAGTATACAACCCGATCTCCATCTTCAACGCCCGCCTCAACCAAGGTTTCATACCAGATCAGTCGATCGTCTGTGTCATAGTGCAACAATCTGCACGAGGATGCCTCAACTTTAAGCTTGCGCGCCACTGCTTGCACGACAGCCGACACACTGGGTGGTTCCCTCCCCTTTTGAGCTGCATAATCAGTTCCCTTCCAGGGTAATTACCGAGAAGCTGATCGAGTCTCCCTGTACGAGACTAGGCTCAGTAAGGTGTTTCGCAGAGGGATCTTTGGGAGGCACTCACAGCCTCCTCAGTTGCGGTTCAAGTTGGCGTCGCTGCGGCGGTTCTCGAAGAGCCCGCAGTGAACGGCGACTTTCTGGACCCAAATAACTCCTAATGTCTTTACGTGCCCATTCGACTGCGTTGCTGAGGAATCCTCTGTTTTGGTGAGGACGGTGGAAGGTTGGGCTTTGACGGTGGATGGCAGAGCCGGCGCAGCCTCCTTGAGGAACAACTTCGTCAGTTCCGGCGTCTCTCGACCAAGTCCCAGACATCCTCATCCAAATCGACCGGTTCGCCTCTACATTCATCCAGCTTATCAGTCTGGAAAGACACATCGTAGTTATCACGTATGCGGAACTTGGCGCGTACTAGGTTAACGGCTTCCTGTACACAACGTAAGTCGGTCACACGGGCGGGGTACAATCTCGATGCTTACTTATTTCATACGTGGCTGGAAGACGAATAAGAATCGGTCGTTTGAACTTTCTCGCGTCCAGATGCTGGATGCGGATGTAACTGGTCGAGTCTTTGTCTTTGGGGGCTCTTGGCATGGTGGTCGCAGGAGGGAGGTGACGCGACCCCGTGACCTGTTTGATCGCGTCAATTGAAGTTAACCACTGCCAGGCACTGGAGAAGGGTTTCTTCTGGTTTAGCAAGACGAGAAGAAGGCTTCTGGCGACAGTGTCGAGCACTCCAGCTACACATAACATTGTAATCTTAGCCAGCTCTGGACGTCTCGATGCCTCGTTTATGCTAGTATGTAATAGTGCGGATGTCAAGTGCACGGTGTGTAATCACCCGCGAGAACATACGCAATACAGCAGCAACCCATCGAACGACTGCGCGCCTGAGCTCAAGGTCAATCTAACGATGACTTGTTGAAGTTTCCGCTTCCTCTAACTTTCACTTCGATTCATTTCTACCATGAACGAGTCTAACCAAACCGAGCCGCCATACTCTCAAACAACTGCGACGTCACACTCGCCTAGTACCAATCAGAGTGTCGACAAAGTTACGTCTGTCCTTCGCACCCGCCAACGGTCCGCCTCCCACGAGACACTTCATCAACAACCGCCAAACACCTCATTATCTACTCGGGTGGATGGTACCCAAGCAAGATCTCATGGACCTCCTCACCAGTCAACGCGGCAAAAGTGACTGGGCTACTGAAGATCATATCGTGAACGATCCGTTTGAGCGGATCGCTTCGATGCTTACTCTGCAATGGCGTGCAATGGATCCAGAGGAGTCAGTCACTCCTTGGTCGCGAATATTCCGTTCGCCTATCTGCCACTGCTCTTACTAATACACACGCATCAACAGGGCCCTACGGGTAGTCCTTCCGAACGTACTGGAAGAGTACACATACCCTTACCAATGCAAGAACTATTTGGTGTATATCGACACCGTGCCTACCGTCCAGTACAGACCATCAGAGGGTGGAGCAGAGAGCTCAGTATCTCAAGGCTCTGGCTAAGTTGATTCGGCGTGATGAGCATGATAAGCCGATGTGGCATAGGACAGAGGCACGAGCTTAGGATCGAATCCGGAGATGGGTACGTGCGATCGAGGGCATATCGCTAGTAATTGCGCAGCTCAGAGTCAAAGCGAGGTTTGAACCAGTCACTGGAAGATAAACTCAACACTCTGCGCTGTCGAGGCTTGCTTGGAGAAAGCAGACAGGTCAAAGATCGGAAAGCCAGGTCAGACTCACGTAGCTCAAACTAGAACTCTGCGAGTAGTATCTATAGGCCATGTCCGCCTACACAACTTCCTGTAGCCACAGAGCCGACACCTCCATCCCTCTGCTTCGCCTGTAGAGTAAATGATTCCCGGCCGCCTAGAAGTACCATCTCGTCGAATACCCCACCGCCCAGATAAAGTCCTCAAGCCACCAAGAATCAGGCCTCACGATGCAACGCTGTCCACCTCAAACACAGACCCTTACCATATAGGTGCCAAGAGCAAGTCAGTCGCAGTGAGGATGGCGAACGCTGCGGAGGCAAGAAACAAGAAACGTGACACAAACATGACACAAGCTCCGTGCGTAAGTTGTACTTCAACGTCGACCGACCTCTGGCCAGTGAACGCAGGTTCCCGGACAAAAATGTCCTAATAAAACAACATTTGCTCCGATAGCTCGTGAGAGCAAAAGATAGTCCTAGATGGACACATTGGGAATTGAACCCAACACCTCTCGCATGCTAAGCGAGCGTGATAACCAACTACACCATGTGCCCTTGAAAACAACGCTCCTTCTTACTATATAACATAGTTTTTGACGCTCTCCTGCCAGACGAAAGCACATAAAAGAACCTTGATCACATTCAACATTCTACCGCGAGCAGAAAGAACTCTCGTAATTCATCCATTGACCCTCACGACAAGAAACCGTTAGACTAGCATATCATAATCTTCTACCCAGCCAACACCTCCCTCAACCCCCCTCCCACCTCCTTCCCCTCTCCGACCCTCTCAAGCTCCTCCCTCGCCCTCCTCCTCGCCTCCCTCTTCTCCTCCATCCCCGCCTTCGCCTCCGCCTCCCTCCTCCCCTTGCCCGCCAAACTCCGATGACTCCGGCTCTTGACATGCCTCTCCCACTCCTTGCCTTCTTCGATCATGACGGGCTGTTGGGGGTCCGTGGTGCAGATGGGACAGGTGGTCTTGCGGCGGGCGAGGAGGGTTGAGTGGGGGCTGGGTGGGGCGTGAGGTTAATTTAATTCGGGTTGGAAGACGTTGATTGTGGTGAAGGACGTGGTGGGGAGAAGGCGATGAGATTGAATTGGATGAGATTGGGAGGAAGGGAAGGGGGGGGGGGGACGTACTTGGTTGTTTTTGTGGGGACGTCGAGTAGTCGTGCGGCGGTGGGTGAGAGGGAGAATGGGCGGGGGAGCGTCGCGGTGTTACCCTCCAGGAAACCTGGTATCACATCGTCAGAAACCATCTCGACTCGATTAGATTCGATACCTTACCTTCAGTAACCCCCACCCCCTTCCCCAACACATTGACATCCCATGCCTCGCCCAACTCTACCACGCACGCACAATCAGCAACTCTACTCTCCCTCAGAAACGGTGCCCCGGCTCACCCGTCGCGTCGAGCAAATACGGCTTAACCATGTCCTTGTGTCCATACGCAGCAGGCAATAACGTATTCCGTATCCACTTGATCTGCCGCTTCGCGTATTGGCGCGTTGAGAGCTTCATGAGATCCGTTGCTTGTGTGAAGGATTCTGCCGTGCGTTGGGAGGGAGGGAGGGAGAGGTAGGTATGGAATTCTCGATATCCTGTATGCGAGAGTCTTGGTTAGTGAGGAAGGGGAGGAAGTCGGGGAAGGGAAAGACCTATGGATTGGTATATCCCTAATGTGTAGTCCGCCTCGGAGGAAGAGGGGGATTGAGTGAGGTCGTGTAGTTCTTGCAGCTCTTCTAGTACACCTTGCTACAAACGTCTTCGTCAGAGCCCATTCCCGCACCAAACGCACGCACGCACGTACCTTGATCATATCGTCCACCCTTGCGTCCAACCTCGGATTCAACACGTCCGGTTCTGCATAGAGCCAAAAGCACAGCGTCCGGAATCTGTGCCTGTCAACACATGGGGCAAACACGACAAAGGGGGCAACGGCACCTGGGCTTTACATCCTCCTCACTCTGCTCCTTTATAATCTCGCTCGGCCTCCTCCCCATCTCCTTGATGATCCCCAGGCTGCGAAACACCTTCCTGGTATCGCACCAATGCCATCGACTCGCCACGTCGGGGTCCAGGCCTGACAGTAGTTGGTGGAGGTCCATAGCGGATTTTGGCTCCTCTGCGGCGGAGAAGGGTACGTCCGGGAGGTTAAGCCATAGGTCTTGGAGATTTTGTGGGAGGAGGGAGAGCGCGTTTTGTAGGTCGGCGGATAGAGGGACGACCTCTGAAGGTGAAGGCGAGGACGACGAGGAGGTAGATTCACGCGCTGTGAAAGGTGTTGATTTGGAGAGCCGACCTGGGAAGATGAGGTGTTGAATCCAGTACGAAGTTCCCCCCACAATGATCGGTATCTCCTTCCTCTTATGCGTTTCGTCAATCTGCCGGCTGAGACAGTCAGAAGGACCCTGGAGTCGGAAAAGCCGCAGGAACACACCACAGCCAACGCGTCCTGAACCCACTGTCCCACGACGTATTGCTCCCCAGGGTTCTTAAAGCTCATAAGCGCATGCTCGACGCCGTGTCGTTCGCTCTCCGGGACTTTGTTCGTGATTATGTCCATCCCGCGGTAGACTTGCATGGAGTCTGCATTGATGATGCGTGCACCGCGCCATGGCCAGGAGGAAGTTGAGCTCGCTCCGGATGAAGCACGTTTGGCGATGTGGAGAGCGAGCTCGATGGCGAGTTTGGATTTACCGACGCCGGTTGTGCCGCAGATGGTGATGATGGGCTTTAGAGGAGGAGCCATGGTGCGCTATGGTATCGAGGATCAAAGAGGGAGATGGAGAGGAGAGCGGGCCGTCTTCCGAAACGCGTCGCTCCTTGAGTTCTGCCACCATCGCCTCGAGCTCCGAATGGTATCTACTCGTCAACTAGTACTGTTCTTTCTTCCCTGTACCTGACTCTGCTCGGCGGCAAACGCGCAATGACAAGTCATGAGTCTGACTCCTGGGTTCGAGGCCGCGATGCGCACTCAGGCGATATCAATTCTCACGCCCACCCTCTCCTGTGGAAATTGGAACGTTTCCGAACGATGTCATATCTCAATCTCACGGGATAACCGTGCATCTATGGCTGTCCATTGGTGCTCCAAACAAGTTGCCTTATAAGCTTGCGCTGTGGGCTTCATCAAGCTTGCCAAATCATCACGCCCCGGGACGTGTCTCCCACGCTGCACCGCGTTTACACTCATTCAATGATTATGACCTTGCAGGAGTATACCGAACGATCTGCTTCTCTTGACAAACAGCTAGCGCCACCATCCCACTCTCATCAACAAAGGCAATGCAGACCCAGTTCCTGTGCAAGCGTCCCGATATCGACTTTGATCCTTCTTTCTGCTGTGATGATCAACGAGTCCTCACAAGGTACTTAAGCCGGTCTATCTTGAGCTGAGTTCTCTACTTATCTCTCCTTCACTTTCAAAGTTAACGACTAATCAGGCAGTAGCACTTTATTCTCCACTTTCACGCGCCCAAGTTCACCTCGCCCAGCGAGTACTCCGGCTAGTCCCATTTTACCTTTTCCACTCACACTCCGCACTTCATTGCAACCATGTTCCAGTACTCCGCCGAGTCCTTCCCTCTCCCCACCAAGAACCAAGATCCACATCGCCCCAAATTCCATGTTCTCTCCAGGCGCTCTTCGTCTTCTTCCGATGAGTCCTTCACGTACTCCTCATCCAACACCTCTCCCGAGTCCCAAGATCTCTCTCTCCCTTCCACCCCTTACGAGCAAGACGCGCCACTCCTCGACACAGTCCAGCTCACCTCCACCTCGCACCTCGATAGGTCGCTCCGGGGTATCGATGCTGAGCTGGCCATTCCCATCGCGGTGCCAGGGACGTGTCAGTCCCTTCGACCCATATACGCGAATGCGCTAGGACTCATGCTCGAGTCCTACCTGACCCCTATCTTCGATGATGAGTCTGACCTACTCGCGTCGCCACGGAGCCAGAACGTCCCGCTCCCCAAAGAGCTCCCACCTTCCACTGAATTACCACCTTCCACTGAACTACCACCTCCCACTGAACCACCACCTCCCACCGAAATCCCCATCCCCAGTCCACCCCCCGCCGCATTCGCCACATTCGCCGCATTCGCCGCGTTCGCCGCGTTCCTGCTGAGCCTGAAAGCAGACTTGGAAAACCCGGGTAGACTGGTGATTTCGTTGGGCCCGTTCGTGGCTTCTGTATTGCCGATTGCTCCCCAGTGAGCGTCGACTGCTCTTCAGGGAGCCGAGGCGTGAGTTAGGGCGTAGATGGAAGGCATGTGTCGGCGCGTTGTTTCTTATGGCGAGGTGCATTAGGTTGTGTGTCATTATTGTCACTAGTATTTTTTTGTTCTCGCGATGGTTCGCTTCAATTCTGGGCATTGCGCATGCCCAATCACATCCCTGTACGAGTAGGCTAGTGTAAATCCAATTTGATGATGATACATGTACGTCAATGACTTTATCCGTGGACAAGACTGGGACGCCAAAGCGTCGACGTCACTCCAGAACTCATCTTGAAGCAGCTCCGCAGCCACAGGTCGATGGTTCGGATCGACACGTATACACCTCCTCACAAATGCCATGATCCTCTTCAACTATTCCACGGAGATTGTCCCCGAGTGAGAATCGGCGAGGGTTTTGTCGTCGAGAACGGCAAAGAGTGGGAACTTGCGGAGGGCACTTATCAACACCATCAACCTATGCTCACGTACACAACTTGTATGAACTCACACTTGTTGGTCAATGTTACGATACATAGTGTAGAGGTACAGATCACGTGTAGATAGTCAGCACATGCGCGCGTCGCGGGTGAAGCGGACTTTACTTTTGTCCATTTCTTTCTACATTGCATTTAGGTACGAGTCTCGCGATGTACTAGCTGTACTTACACTGGTATCCATCTTTGTTCTACATCGTATTTAGTGCTGCCTTGCAGATCACTGCTGTGGTCTTACCCTTGAAAAAAAGTCTACAAAATCAACCCTCAAAACTCGAAATCTCTACAGCCATGACAGTCTGGTGCAGATACCAATACACCTCAGGACACTGCCAATGTGACTCCTCCCTCCCCTATCCTCACTCCTCTTGAACTAGGCTTGTTTCCCTTGACAAGAACGCAGGCAGTAGAACCCCAGAAATATAGAAAGCACCGAGACTTGGAAGCAAAACACAGTGGGTGAAGAGGACCGGTGTGGAACCGCGCACAGTGAAAAATCATACGGCAAAATACACAAGTACAAGTAGTACTTCCAAAACTGCACGCTTCGATGAATTCGACGTGCCGGCGATGGCGACGCCGACTAAGCTCAACTCCTAAAGCGGATGAAAGCGGAACGAGTTGTGGGCAGGCTCGGACTGTTTGGTCAAAAGCTTTGAATACTTCAGATACTCCGAAACCAGTGGCCGCAACTCTGACGGAATTAGTGGCAGAATTTCCACCAGCAGCGTTTTGGGCCTGCGGAGGCAACGGCAACGCTTGAAAGTTAGCACTGCTACGCTTACTATGAGCCGCGCCCATCGACATGACCTCCACGAGGTTGTTGCAGTTGGGGCGACTTTCTGAACCAACTCCTGGTAGATGGAAGTCAGCCTCACGGTTGTCGAGACGGAGTCATAGTCAAATGTGACGAACCTTCAAATATTGTTTTATCACCGATATCAAACTGCATGGTCCCAGTATCAGACCCACGTACCATGTTCCCTTTGTTCATCCTATTACAGTTCGCTGAATTTGGTTGAACCAAGCAATGATTAAGCGTGATATAACGGGAATCAAGCAACTTGATTAACTTACTGATTTGCGTGTCTGACCCCACGCTGAAAGTCGTGTTGACAGCGGGCTCATCCAAGATCAGCTGGTGAAAAACGAGTGAGCAATGATAGGGAAAAGAATTACGGTCGAGCTTACCATGAGGGACGGTAGCTCGGAGTCGAGAAGATTGTTCAGAAATGTATGAAGATCCTCGATATCACTCTGGTCGGAGTCGCTCGCGTCATTTCGTTTCTTTGTGCTGCGCGCAATGTCGACAAAGGTCAGAATGTCCAAGGTGTTACCTAATTCGCTGTGTTCATAGAAACAATGAGACGAGCTCGTGTCAGACGGTGGATCTGCGGAAGTAGTACATGGCAACGTTACGGTGCACTCTGAGATATTTTGGACTTGAGAATGTACTCTGGGATGCTTGCGAGTGGCACTGGGTGCCTTCACGAGCTTGCTGATGCAGTCGGCGACTCTGCTGAAGCATGGCTTGAGAAGCCTTATCGTGGCTCCATTACCCCCAGCCATCTGGAACAGCAATGTTCAATGTTGGTGTTGAAGATACATCATATGAATGTTGAAGGAGGTGCTATTTACCCGAATCTGGCCCACGGACGTCAATGCATTACGCGCACTACATTGTTGGTTCAAGTTGACCAGCGCGACCTCCCTGGCTCCCTTCGTGTCCTCGGTGATTGTCTATAGCTGGAGCATGAGGAACCGTAACGTTCCAACATTAGACATGGGTTCTTGAGTAGATGGTGTCGACGCCATTGCTGTATGATAGTTGTGAACGTGAGTTTAAAGTCACCGAAGACACCGAAGACGTCTGGGCTTTCGATGTTGGAGAGGCTGAGGTGTGCTTGGATGTTTGCTGCGTTTGGGCCATTGTGCTTCGAGGTACTTATAGAGTTTTGGAAACAAAAACTCGCTCGTCTTCTGGTAGCACGTCCATGTCTCCAACATCGGCAGTATGGTATCTTAGATACGGAGAATCCGGCAAGCTCCAATTACACGTTGTACGTCCGTCGGCTGTTGTTGACACAACTTCAAGGGTGCCCATGTTTCGGTAACTGAGGCGGAAGTGGTGTATTGTCGTCTGGATACCTCAATTAGCAAGAACAAAGTCCCTTGCTCCTGGGGTGGAAGGGCAAGAAGGTGGGGAACACGTTCAGTGCACCGCTTCGCACCCTAGAACAAAGAGGAGGAATTGAAGCATGAATGTTCAAACATTCACGTATGAGGCTACACTTAATCTGCAAAGCAAACTTCGAAGGGACTGAATGGTAGAAGATTGACGTCCCGTTGCAACGGATGGCGATGAAAGAGATGCGGTCCGGCAGACTGAGTGCTCTAGATATCCTGTGGCGAGAGGATTATCAATGGCTACTCGAGCAAGAGTATAAACTCCGGTCAAGATTTCATCTGGATTGGGTCCCTCCGTGGAAGGGTAACAACAAGGATCCCATGATGCTCGGTGTCGATGATGCACATATGTGCGAGGACGCTCTTACTATGCTGGTGCGATCCACTTGATCACTTATGGGGCGGACCACTCATGTATTTCCTTCAGGGCTGGGTCTGTCAGGATGCCAAAACGGCTCGCGGACGGGACTCGTATCATGCTGAAGCCAGTCAGTCGCGGACGGTACCCCTTCGAAGTCGAGATCGTCACGTTTTTGAATACTCCAACGTTGAGAGAGAACCCCGACAACCACTGCGTGCCGGTTTATGAAGTTCTTAAGCAGTCGAGTCCAACATAGACTTCTTGGTTATGCCTGTGCTACGTCCCTTCGATGAACCTCCGTTTGGAACCGTCGGCCAAGTGGTTGGATGCATTGATTAGCTCCTTTTTGGTATGTCATCCAATGTGATTCTCACTCAGTGTCAAGGTCTACTCACGGTGGCTTCGGGGTTGTAAGGGACTCGAGCTTTTTTGCGAAAGCATGGCGTCGCTCACAGGTATTTAATGATCCGCTCCCACTCGCATTCGAAAGCTTGATGTTAACTGCTTTGAATTCCGCAGGGATTGTGCCATTGGGAACATCATGTTCGATGCATCTCCAATGTACCCGGAAAGCTGGCATCCTGCGATTCCCAGGTATAATCATGCGCTCTCCAGAGTTGCCCCTTACGTTTCTCGCCTTGATTGCGCGAGACCTATCAGATATCATTTCATTGACTTTGGCTTATCGTTCAAGGCTTCTGTCAGCAGGAGCGGAGATAGATCTGTCCCTGAGTATGCGAGCCAATCGCGTGATCCTTTCTAAACAGACGCTTACTTGCTGGGTAACGCCCTGAGCAGGATTTTCATCTTGGTGCGCACCTGGTCATTTTCTGGATGTTGGCACAACGCACCGCTGCTCTGACAAGTAACGTCCCTGACAGGGATACAAAAATTTGATGTTTCTCAAGCCTCTTCTGGACGACATGAGGGCCGCGGATCCAGCGAAGCGACCGACTAGAAATGAGGTTGTCAAGCGATACACTTTTATATTCAAGTCGTTGTCCCCTTGGAAGCTTCGCACTCCCGCTCTGTACAGAACCCAACACTGGATGCACGACTTCTATCTTTGGTTTGGCCGTGCTTGGAGATGGTTCATGGCCGTTATTAGGAGAAGACGCACGATACCCGCTTACCCTTGATTCGGCGGTAGCAGTCCCTGTCACGGTTAGTTCAGACGGCATTTAGGTGGGGTTGAGGGCTTCTGCTTAGCCAATCTCTGACCAACATATGTGCTACCCTTGCTCCCTGTCTACCGCTTCCGTCTGTGCTTGGAATTGTGTAGGCGTATCTATGCAGTTGTACGAACTAAACTGTCGGCGACGTGTGCTGATCTGCTCTGAAGCTTGTTGTAATGGGGAAATTTTATAGAGCTGCTACGACTCGGAGGATCATTCGCTGGGAGACCACCAGAGTCCTCGAAACCTGAATCAGAGGCACCACTAGAGCAAGATCAACGCGTTCCTGGGCATGCGAACCCAACGCACGAGCCGTTTCAGACAAGTGTATTTCTCCTGAGTAACAGTTTGAGCATGGGGTCGTTCCTGCTGGTGCGCGCTCAGTTGTCCTCCGATCGACACACCACGGCCATATCCGTTCGAACGAAATCAACAGGAATGCAACAATTTGCCCAAGCATCTTCTAGACGATATGAGATCTAGCTGCAAATCCAGCAAAGCGGCGGACCATGAGAAACGACCATCACCCGTCCCCTGCACCCGCCCTAAACATCAAAAACAACATCCACCGCCTTATACGCGGTATTCCCCGGCCACACCCCCACCGGCACCTCACACTCCACCGTCTCCAACCTCACCTCCTTCCAGCCCCTCTCCTTCCCGCCAAATGAGACAGGCGTACCGACGCCCCCGGCGGGGTGCGGTTTGATCCCGTCGTAGTACATCGATCTCGAGTCGCGACGTGGGTGGTCATCGGAGTCAGAGTGGTCCGATTCGTGGTCGTCCTCGGAAGAAGGCGCGTAATCCTCCTCCGACGCGCCCAAAATCTTCTCAGCGAAGAACGCGCTCCACGACGTCGTCGTCGCCCTCTGTTCTCTCCCGGGCCCCAACATCTCCCCTCCCTTAGCAGTCGGTGTGCCCACCCTATGGATAGGCGGAGCAACAGGCCTCTCAAGCGGTGCTATCCCCTCCCCCGCCCTCCACGCACTCCCCCACTCCCCCTTCTCCCCATCCCTAACAAGCCCCTTCCACACTACCCCCTCGTCCCCCCCATCCGCTCTTTCATCCGCCACACCAACAAGCAAACAAAGCCGGACTTTCCACTCCAATCCTCCCCCGGCCCGCGTTTTGTTGTGCGGTGGAGAGGTACTGTGCAGTGGTATGTTATCCGTATGCACCCTAAAGTCAGGCGTAGCGTCGGATGGAATATCGAGCGAGAACGTAGTTCGTAGGGTATGTGAGAGGAAGGAGGAGTGATGCTCTGCGTGGACGCGGCGTGTGGTTCGGGGGGAGAGGGGAGAGGGGAGAGTTTCTTGAGTTTCGAGGAACGCGGAGAGCTATATAGTAGTATGAGAACTACTGCCCAGTTGTGTGGTGAGAATGGATGGAAACGGACCTTGAGAACGCGAGAACGAGCCAGCCTCTCGTTAAGCTCTACCACACCCAACACAGTCTCTCCAAGTCTATACGCGCTCTTCCCAAACGTCAGCACAGCGACTTTGACCCCGCTCTTGTTAACGTCGTAAGAAACTGAACCGTCAATAGGAAGAAGATAGGCAAGAATAGGAAGATGAGCAGTCAACACCTGTTCTCTGTGAACCATGGGGAGAACGGACCTTTCTTCGATATCCTCGTCAAAATCTCCACCGCCTCCCGACACCCACGCATCTCACCCCCCTCCCCCTGTTCATCATCATCATCATCAACGCGCCTAGGCTCAGGCCTCATGAGCTCGGAAGCGTACGCTCTGACGTCTTCCAACGTTGACGGAGTTTGCTTCTCTGCGAATCGAGGAAAAGGGTCAGCGAGATCATCATGGTGTAGAGAACACGTATGAGTGGGGCTCACCGCCGTCCTTCTCCTTAACGTCAACGCTGGGACCACTCGGGGAACGCACGACCACCTCCGCTTTCCCACTCGCAATCTCCCTATCCGCACGCCGCCTCGCAAGCGGCCAAAGCAAGTCGTACGGAATCGGTTGTCTCCTCACTGTACGAGGCTTGTTAGCATGGTTGAGGAAAATAGGAAAGAGGCAACGAAACAGAAAGAGGAGCCGGAGAGGAAAGAGGGAACGAAGCGGGGAAAGAAAGGTCAAAACACATACCAGAAACATGATTATACACCCTCACAGGCATCTTCATCACCCTGCTCACCCCTCCCCCTCCCCCTCCTCCCCCCATTGTCCCTCCTACCCTCCCGCCCCCGCGACATGTACCGACAACAAGTTCATACGAGAACTTGAGATTCTCCCCTCTGAACGTAGGCGGGAGCGTGTCGGGGATAGTGAACGTGTATGAATCTGGAAATGTATCAGTTTCCACTGAGACTCGAGGTAGAAGTAAGAGGGGGAACTAGGAGGGGTCAAGGGAAGGGATAAAGGAACAAGCAAGGGGGATCAGGGAGCAAGTACGAGGAATGAGGAAGAAACGATGAAGAAAAACGATGAAGAAGCAACAGGGACAGAACGTACAACTCCTCTCCTCCCCCGGCCTCAACGCCAGATCCACCACAAGCATAACAGGCTGCGTCTCCAGCGTAGGGAGCGGTGCGTCCTGGTCACCATCCCCCGTTCCACCCGTCTCCGAGCCCCATCCCTGGCTGGGCGCAGAAGAGCTCGTCGACATCCTCCTCCCACTCGTCGGCGGGGGTGAAGGCGTCGACCCAGACGCGGACAAGAAAGACAACAACGACCCCCCAAACGACGTCGTCCGCCTATGTGGTGAACTCGGTGGAGGGATGGCAGCGTGTGACAATTGCACGGATGTCCTTCGTCGATGCGAGTTGACGACGGCTGTGGAACTCAATCTCACCCCTGCACCCCCTCCTCCCCATCCCCCATTAACCCCCGACCCCGAGGAAGACAGAGACGACGTGATATCCATGCTTCCCCCGCCTACCGCAGCCCTACTATTCCCCAACAGCATACTCCTCACCATCCTCTCATCCGAAGAAGAAGTTTCTGTCGTCAAGACGAGGGTTCCCACGAGATGGGCGTAGGAGTATAGGATGATTTCGCTATCCCTCGAATGCGGAAGGTGCGTGAACGTCGCAGAGTTGGAGCGCTGGGATTTGGTGCGTGGTGTCGATGGGAATGAAGGAGATGGTTGGAATGGGCCTGGAGATGCGGCTCGGTGGGTGGGTTTGGTGGGGTATGAGAATGGTGGGGAGGTCTGCGTTGTCGAATGTGGAGGGGGAGATGATGTGCGGAAGGATGGCGAGGAGGAAGACTCGGCGATGGGGTCAAGGGCGAGGGAGAGTTTGGAGGTCGCAGAGCCGGCGGTGGTGTAAGGTGTAGGTGAGATGGCTTGTTGGATTTCGAATTGGGTGAGGGGGCTGCCGTCGAGGACGGACTTCTTCCGAACGTGGGGGTGATCTGGTGATAATGGAAGAGAACTGAGTCTTCCTGGTGTTCGTGGCGAATGAGGAGCTGAACACAGTGAAGTCGTCAGAATAGTAATATCTCCATGCAAGCATGAACACGTACATTGTTGCTGATCCTCCAAGAAAGAACGAGTCGCATATGACGCCGACTTTATGACAGCCGCCTCTGCAAGCATAGTCTGTGGAGAAATCGACACAGACAACGCCTTTTTCGTATGCCTCCCTCTCGACTCACAAGTCCCAATCCCCAGTCCATTCAAGTCCTGCTGAGCATCTACCCCAATGAACCCCTTCCTCGCCGTACTCTCTCCCGCTTCCCTCCCATAATTCGAAGCAGGTCTCGGTGTCCGTGGTCCAGGTGACGTAGGCGGCTTAGCCAACGGCGCAGAGCTAATCGAGTGCGCACCCCGTTTATGTGTTCGAATGGTAGACGGTGTCCGGATGGTACTGTTGGGTGTACCGGGCTCGACACGGGAAGCTTTGGTGTTCTTGAAGGTAATGGTTGCGGAGAACCGCTCGCCTGCGAAGTAGGATGATTGGGAGGGGGTCACTGTTATGCGGATTCCGGGGTCCATGACGCTGGGAGGAGATCTTGGGAATGGGTGCGCATGCAGGTTTGCACTCAATTCCTGGGGTTTTGGGTTGGGTTACAGATTACAGAGGCCTCTGAAAACGTTTCTCTTGTGCACTAGATACAAACAGATATGCGGTGGAGTCGGAGTCGTCGAGGTCGTCGAGTACGTCGAGGTCAAGGCCGAGCAGTGGTGGTGATGACAGACGTTGCACGCGCTCACGTGTGTAGCGCGGTAATTATGTACGCCACGAATTGTGGACCTTGGGTCGCACACCCACCACTACATTTATAGCCGTACACAACGAATATGGTCTCGAGAATAGAAACGAAAGCCAGGCGGTGGCGGAAAGATGTGTCAAGTATCATTGACAAGTCTCTGGAGTAGGGTGGTGGTACGCCACGAAAGTAAGACGGTCACGAGAATCTGCTGTGCCTTCTTCTTCTTGAACTTCTGGTATGTGTACATGCGGCATACACGTATACATAGGCGCGTTTTAGCTACCTGCGGGGATGATGGGCTCAATCTTGGCCGAGGACGAAGGACCCTCGCGACTCGCGAGGAGTCCACCCCGGTCGCTAGCGTAAGTTTCCAGACCACTGAAGTATGTTCGGCAATCCTTAAGCTGCTTTGCCACAACAATGCATACAAGTCTGCATGGCATGTCGACCGATGCACGCCTGACAACAATAAACCATAGTATGTCAAAGGGGAATAAAATACTGTTATGGGGGTACAGCAGGGGTGCGTAGTATCGTAGCAAGGACTCTCCTCCTCGTCCGGCCAAAGCAGAGAAAGAAGTTCGCAACCGGGTGTGCTGCATACACCGCCGGAGATCGTAGCTTGTATGATAAGAGAGTGCTCACAATCTTCCCGTATCGAGCCACAACCTCCTCCATGGGTCACTATGTAGCATCATGTGATGGTCAGGACAAAGAAGGAGATGACGAACCTGGAGAGAAGGAATGATATCCGCGATGAGCGAATGGAGAAATTCGAGCCCTGATACAGGTGGGTAATAGTCCGTGCCCTAGGTCACGGAGGCCCGTCAATGATATAGGCAATTGCTGAAGATTCAGCATCTTACAGATATGAAAACATTCTTTGATGGTATTTCCTAGGAGGTGCACGTCCGTAGGGAAGTGGTCGTGGTGTGCAACACCCGGCTGGTATTTAGGTACACTCTTGTCGCCGCTCCTGATGAGTGGAGCTGTAAACGAATCCGTGGACCGGAAACGGACAGCAATGCCGAGATCGATAAAGTAGTACTTGATAGGCTCAGGCGCAGCAGTGCGAGAGACGTGTACAGCACTCTTGGTGTATGCGGCGTTTTCACGAGTGGCGACGGGATGCCATGCGTTCGGATACATGGGATGCGCGTCGATCACGATGTTGTCTGCCTTGCAGTCCCTGAAAGTACTCAGGCTAGCTGTAACGAACATAGATGGTAGGTAGCACATACCTGTGCGCTACATTTTGCTCGTGCATGAATAGGTTCATGAGCAAGAGTGTCAAGTCGAAACATGGCAGAGTCTACCTCAAACAGCTGACGAATATATCCCACTACCTCTCCAATTGTCTCAAAGCGAGGATCCCAGAAACTCCGGAGGAGCGGCATCACAATGAGAAAGTGCTCCTCTGATGGGTCGAGGATCTCGAGAACGGGAACGCTGTGGTTTCTGGGATTGTTTCGCAACTCTTCTGAGGAGAGAAAGGTGCTTATCTCACGCTCGTGAGGATGCAAGGCTTTGCTGCCCTGTTTGAGAATGATGCGAGTGCCATCCGATATCCTTGTGGCGTCTACAATTGGCGCAATGGTCTGGGAAAGGCAAACAGGTTGAGCGTCTCAGCGACAAAGGCGTGCGTGGCTTAGAAGCATACTAACGGTCCCAGACCATCTTTACATGAGCTTGGTAGCTTCTTCGTCCCCTTCCATGAAGGGATCCAGTCTGGATGATAACATGGTCGTAGCGTGTAGCCTCTTTCGAGCAGCCAGTAGTAGATGTCGCGCCACCAGTTATCCGTTGAGCCGAGGAGAGAGCTTCCCATTTCGTCCATGGTCATGGAAGCAGGCTAGAACTTTGCGTGGTATTCATCACTGTGGAACTGCGTAGGTGTGTTCTGAGCGGTCGGTGACATGCGCCTGGAGGGCCCAGGGGCCCGGGGGTACTGAGTGCTTAAGTCGAGCTTATTCTCGGTTGGAGGTTGGTTGGAGGTGTGCTGATTGTCGGGTATGAGGGTCGAGGTATTTTGATTCATCATGACATGGGAAGGAAAGCGGACTTTAGTCGAGTAACCACGCGTGTGTATTGTATTCCATCAGGTTGAACAGCGCTCACATGTCGCGGCAGGGCATTGAGAAGGCTAGCGGTGAGAAAGATCAGCCTGTTCTGGTTTCGTGTCGTACTACTTATACTGGTTTGTTGCGACTGGTACGGGCAATTCTGTGTCGCTGAGGTCAATTGGCTCAAGTTTGTATCCGAGGGATTGTGGGGTGATGGGAGAGAGATGGTGTCGCCACAGATTTGATTGCGGGGAAGATAAAGCGCTCAGAGCGTTTGAACAACCTCCAAAGGCTCTCCTTGCCACGCCAGTTGAACAAAGAACACTAGACGAGAGAAACCTTCACTCGAGCTCCATTTCTGTACTCTGGAATTCCGTCGAACATCATGGGTTTAACGACCACGGTGGAGAAAGTTGCACCCCAGGCGCCTTCTGGAACTCCGAACTGAATGACATTCGCACCAGGAACATAGCAAGTTTCTGACAGAAAGACATGATGGAGAGAAGACTCGCAGGCAAAGATGATTCATGAATCGATGAAGGAGGCCTTGTGATCGGAGAAGGAAGGCAATATTTTGGCAGGTGACCCGGATCCCAGACCGCCGCCCGACATCTCGACTTTCAACCATCTTTCTCTCTAACCACCACCATCTCCCGCCTTTCTCATCCTCCTTAGACGCTGTATTTTCTACGAAGAACGACTAGAGATCTACAAAACTTAGATATTATCTAGAAAATTCGCTTTCAACCCCAAGTTCCAAGTTTCATCAAGGTCCGTACCAGCTCACAAAGGTGTCTTGTGTTGGTGTTTCGGGACAACGTCTGACAATACACCTTAGCTTTTCCCACCCCTTCAACTCCCGTCGTCGCAGTCCAGACACCTCCAGAAAAGACCTATAATCGACCTCTAATAACGATCACAAACTACCCTCGACCGAGTCTAGTACACCACCATCATGCAACAGAACTCCGAGTTCTTTCCATCATCACTCGAGCAAAACCGGTTGGAAGGAGGTGGAGAAGAGAGAAGGCACCGGTTTCTCGATTCCCACAATGGCGATTTCAACCTGCATTCGCGCTCTGGTCGGGCAGCGTCTCAGCCTCCTCAACAATCAGATCACGCTTTCCTCTCCAACCCCATCCCGAGCAGTCTAGGCCGCACCACCTCAGCCCTCAGCACATCCCCCTGGTCCCCGTCCTCCTCCTCTCGTCCCACCATGCCGCAGCAGAGACCCGGTCTCTCCGTCCCAGGCCGCAGCTCCTCCTTCTCCTCATCGAACACACACGGAAATTTTGCGTCGGCGATGCGAGATCGCCACTTCGACTCGACGTTCGAAGATGACGAGTCAGAGGCCTTCTCAGACGCGTTTGACGATCGTTACTCCTTCCCTTCGCGCGACACCCGTGGTCGACCGAGCCACCTGCACGATCCGACTCGCAGTCGGTCCCAGTCATTAGCGACTGCGCATACCCGCCCTGGGCCCATAGGCGGCAGCTACGTGTCGGGCGGCGGATCGCCAGGCGGGATATGGAAGGACTCGTTGTCGAACCCGCTTAATATACCAGGGGGGAGGTACGACCCGAGGGCGCCGGGGTCGAGGTACGGGTCGATGGGAACGATCGGAAGATCCCCGGGGAATGCGTATCACAATGCGTCTTCGCCGACGACAGGCATGGGAAATGGGTTCTCGAGCAGGCAGACGATCGATCCCTCTAATATGAGCCCGTTCGTGCGGGACGTGGGGGCGATTCTCCTTGATGAGGGGTCGGCGTATAGAGAGTTGTGGGGAGGAAATATCCCGAAGGACGAGAATGGCGGTGGGGGGAGTGGGACGACGAGTAGGAGGCACAGCGTCTCGGTCGTTCAGCCGAGAAGGGGAAGCAATATCGTGGGGTTCAACGCTCCTGACAGCAACATTGACGCATTTGACGAGCCATCCTTCGCTCCGCCGGGCCGCAGTGGGCTCCTACTTTCCGACGACGACCTAGCCAGCGACCTCGGCCTTCTCAATATGGGTCCAGGTCCAGGTCAATTATCCGGCCACCCATCCGTGCCCCCCAACCAACCCTCCTCCATGCCGATCTACAACCCCATCAGCAACCACCTCAACATCACCCCCACCTCGCTCTCCCGGCACTCTCCCAGCGACAGCGTCGGCGGCACCTCCCCTTCCCACTACGACCACGAGCACAGCCAACTCCGCCAACAAGCCGCGCGGTTCATCCCCGGCCAAGGCATCTTCCTCCCCGGCGCTGGTCAAAACGGGCAGGGCACACTCATCAGCGACCACCGCGCGCGCGCCCCCTCCGTCACATCCCCCATGTCTCCCTCCATACACCAACCCTACCCCCGCCGTCTCTCCGAAGCCGGCCAAGCTCCCCTCGCCACCGAACTAGGCAAAGGCGTCCCCCTCCACGCCGTCCCCCCTTCCTGGCCCCTCTACATCGTCGAATTCAAAGCCGGGCGCACGGACCTCTTCTACCTCACCGACGCTATGAAAGATCAAGTGGTGCGCGTGGGGGATCTGGTGATCGTCGAAGCGGACAGGGGGAAAGACCTGGGAAAGGTGGTCAACGATACGATCACGCTTTCGGAGGTGGAGGCGTTTCAGAGGCAGCAGGTTGCGAAGAGTCAGGAGCAGGCGCATAGTGGGATGGGGGCGGATGGGGTGCCGACGAGTCCGGGGGGTGGGCCGGCGGGGGGAGGGGGGAAGAAGGAGATTAATCCAAAAATGATTTACGGGAAGGCGAGTCAGGGGGATACGGCGTGCGTTTTTTTTTCAACTCTTTCTGGGTTTGTGGGTGGGGTGCTGATGGGTATCTTTGGGAGTAGGTTGTTGTTGGCGAAGATCCAGGATGAGGTGAAGGCGCTACAGCTTTGTCAGAGCAAGGTTAGGGCGAAGAAGTTACCTATGGAGGTTGTCGACGCGGAGTATCAGTGGTTAGTCTCGTCTCCCTTCTCTTCTCTGTGTCCTTTCTTCGCACGTATCCTGATGGGTGTACAGGGACCGCCGCAAGTTGACGTTCTACTTTACCGCGGAGAAGAGAATCGATTTCCGTGAACTCGTGAGGGAGTTGTTCCGGTGCGTTTGTTTCCCTCTTCTTCTTTATGCTTGCTCTGCTTCGGAAGATGCTGATTGTGTTGTGATAGGTTGTACAAGACCCGTATCTGGATGGCTTCGCTGCAGACGGGGGGTCCGAATTACGAACAGTGATCGTGGCGGCCCACGCTAGGATCACCACCACCGGACGACGATACGACGATACGTCACGAGGTCTATGCACGCCCTTTTCTGTCTCTTTGCCTTCTTCTGGATTGCCAATGTCGATTTCTTGGACCGCCAATGTGGCACTTCTGGACCGCCGACGCAGTTCCTCCTTGCCAAACGCGCATGGTGCCACGCTGGTATCTTTCTTAGCCCTTCTGTTGCTTCTCCTATTATCAACTCGTTGGGTGTGCTGTGTGTTGTATTTTCTACATGCCTTCCGTTCCGCGCGCTCTTGGACGATGTTGTTGTTTCTCTGGCTGTTCACTATAACTGTTTACTCAACTTCTTTCCGAGTTTGTTGTTGATGTTGTTGTGCCTGCTCTGCTGTACCACTCACCTCTGCTCCGAGTCTTCCTTCTTATTCGATATATCACTCACTCACGATATTCCCCTTTCTTGGTCTCCCCAACTTTCTTGCCGTGTAACACCACCTTCTTGTCTCGTCTCATTTCATTTCGTGCTGGTTGGGGGCGTAGTGAGGTACAGATGTATTATCAAGTGTGTATAGGATGAAAACAGAAGAACTGGTCCTTATGCTGAGTGATTCGTGATGAGGCAGGTGCTGGGATGGGTGGGCGCGCTGCAACTGCGCGCTCTCCTCGGCATCGACACTGCTCAGTACTCGTGTTCAAAGACCCGTGCGTTGTTCCTGGGCCGAAACGAGAAGATGTGAGATGGAATTGGAACGCACTCCGAGAGGAGGAGGGAGATAAGGCTGAGCTGGCGTTGAGATGTTGAAGATGCCATGATATGTATAATACAAGTGGATGCGAGGGCGTTACATGGAGAGGAATACAGGTGTATGGCGAGGTATCAACAAGTCGCTGTGGTATGGAAGCGAGCGCGAGAGAATCATGAGACAACATGGATGCAGGATATGATGACATGACATGACACGAGAGACGGTGCCCGCTGGGGGAAGACATAGACTGGAGCTAGAGCTATCTCGCAACTTTGCGATCCGCAGTGACTAGAAACGATCGGTGCTCAGCAAACGCAACACTCGAAGAGAGAAGACAAGGAACCGCACTCCATGGTCTCCGATCCATCGGACATAGGCCCTTTGACGCAGCCGTGTTCGTCCACTTCAACACGCAGTGCATGTGGAAGACGTGCGTGCACTGGCCCCACACTACCAACCGACCAGACATCAGGACGGCTTCGAGCAGGAGAGTAGATGAATATAACGCACTGAGAGGACAATCATCGCCCGGCATCTTGCATGCTGGACAGCACCCTTCGTACGGCACACGGCAGATCCCACAGACGTCGCCTTCTTCGTCGGGGGTGTGGTCATCGCCCATGTCCCAGCGCCATTGGGCGACGGGGTGCCATTGCTTCACTGTTACTTTCATCGAGCTGCGCGGCGCGTTTGGAGTAGGTAGAAGACTAGGATTCCTCAGTCAGGGAGGACGCGAGAGGAACTCCGTGTAAAGTCGGCCTAAGGTGTCAGGTCAAGTTCAAGAATTAGAGGGACTGGCCAAGGCTTGGTCGAAAAGGGCAACGAATTTCATTTCACGTGATGGTGTCAAAACTGAAGTCTGAGTCTCGCTCTCAACTCGCTCCCTCCCACTCGAGTCACCCACTTCTGAGCTGTTTCTTAAAATGTCCCATGTTTATGAGCTACCTAATTGCGCGGGCACTGTCATTACTGAACGACGTTTCGCGAATCTACGACGTTTAGGAGAGGAAGCACCAAAGCTGGAGCAACCGGTGCCATCCTACGGCCCAAGTAGCAAGGCATCTCAGCCCAGGTCTTCCCAATCAACGGGCCAAGACATACCAAACTGCTTTCTCACCAGAGCTGTCGACCTTACAAATGAAAAAAATCACTGGATCGCAGCCGTGCGCGATGAGAAGCGCGCCAACGATAAGGGCTTGATCGCGTGTCCCTCTAGATCTCTCCTGCCGGTATTCTGAACCTGCTGCTATAAGCTAACTGCTTTACTCAGCAAAAGACGTTGTTGCTATACGAGGTCACTTTAGGTTCAAACTTTGACTTTGACGGCGCAGAAAACATGTCCGAGTGTGAGCTTCCTAGTTGTCAGTCTCCACCTTCCGAATTGCTCTCACAGTACTCACCTTAGTGCGGTTGTCGTTACATCGTCACCACAATCGTTGTGCGACAATTGTGTTCACGCGTTGTTTGGAGACTCTGTAATCTTTTCAGAACTGGTTTGATGTCCATAACAAGCGTCGCCAAGGTGAGATGTGATTACTCTGCGCGTGCTGAATTCAGAGGAGAATCTGAAAACAGTCTAGATTTACTTGGTGAGAAAGGTCTCGATCGTCGTCGTCGGCCTCTTTCCGGGGCCTTTGAGAATGTGAGTAAACGCTAAGCTTGTCTCCGCCGCGCACACCGGAGCTCACAACACTGGTTGCACAGGGTATCCTCGACCACGCCGAGTTCAAGTACGAACTGATCATTCTCCATCCGGCACATTTCATGCTGCACAAGGAGGAGCTTCGCATCAGGATTGGCGACAGTGAGCAGTGGAAAGGCTACTCTCATTGCGGTGGGAATTTCCTTGTCGACGAAAGCAACACCTCCCTCCCTGCCTTCAACCACGGCACACCGGGCGTGTTGAATCCCTTCATGGTTCATTTCGCAGCCGCTCTTCGACTCCGCCGCTTCAACCCTGACCGCGTAGCAGGACTGAATGTACGGGCAAGGTGCATCCTTGAAGCAACTGAGGAGCTCCAGCGCGCCATTCGGTGGACACCCAAGGAGGCTGACAAGCCACGATCGGTCAGAAGAACAGTGAGCATTGCGCAAGATAACAGTGTACCGTCGCTGTCGGCCGCTGCCTCCGAGTCGAGGGAAATTGTTGGGCCTGGCACAGACGTTCCTGCTGGGCCGTTGGATTGATACGAGCACCAGATGCGCATGGAAAAAGAGTTTGACAAGGTTTTCTTTGAAGAACATGGTATGTGTGCGCCGCTTACTTTCCTCATAGTAGCATCACTTACTGGATGCAGTATTTCTTCTGCTTCCTGATCTTGAGGGAGGCGAAGCTCCACGACGTTCCGATTCACCTATCCCTTCAGTTGCTTCAAAAGTGAGGTCATGGCAGGCAGGCGTTGTACCAGAAGACAACACCTAGTATGTGGTGCTCTGATTATATGCTCTTTATCAACATAGCTCCGTGGCATGGGGCTCGAACAGACGGCTCCTGGAAGGGAGGCGAGACGCGGTGGTCAAGTTTACGTTGCAGCTGCTGCAGAAGTCTGATACGGAGGAGAATCAAGACGCTGGCGCAATAGTATCTGTGCATCGCAGCGTTGGTAGCTTGGTTGGTAGGCTTGTCACGAATGCAGCTTCAGTATCAGCGAGTCGGCGTACGCCGGTGCAACAGAGTACTGTCGTTGCGAGCTCCCGTGAATTGAATAGACGGTCGAGTACTTCCAGAAGATCCGGCAGACAAGAGATCAGTGCAGAGAATTTTCATACACCACCACAATGAGTACAAGTAGATGCATCTCGATCAACATATCAAGGGAGAAAAGTACAAATCTGACACGTCGAGCGTCACATCTCATTCTCACGGCTCAAAAACTCTGCTGCTGGTCGTTCTCCGTCTCATCCAAGATGACGCAGATGGCTGCGAGCAGCGCAACATCCACACCAGGCGCGATCGTGAGGAAGTACGTCTGCGCCCCCGAGAAGATCTCTCTGGCGTTGAAGAAGTCTCGCGAGATTCTGGCGACGACCGGTCCTTCCTCATTTCCTAGCGTTATCGTCGCCTGCGAAGGATCGTGAGCCTCAAGACAGCCAGAACAAAAAGAGGGAGAGATATACGCACAGCTCGATCAAAGAAGTCGCCCCTCAGCGCAAGCGCTATCTCCTGCCCATCTGCCGCGTTCCGGAACGTGGCGTTCAACTTGGCCTTCCCGATGGAGAAGCTCTTCTTGACCGTGAAGAGGACGGTCTCGTCATCGGGCGATACACCCTCAAACGTAGCGTGGAGTGCGAGAATCTTCTTCTTGAGGTGGAAGAGGGTTCGGCCTTGGAGGTCCACGAACTCTTCGCAGCGACGTCAGCAGATGAATCGCAAGGAGAATCGTGAGAGTTCTACATACCTTTTCGAGCATGGAGGGAGAAATGCTTTGCCTTGCACTCCAACACCGGCTGATCCGACGCAGCGTCTTTCTGAAACCGAATCGACAACTCTCAGTTCCATGCATCTACTTCCATCGTGATCGGATAGCAAGCTCACGATGTAAAAGCTGTCCCCAGTGAGCGACCATCGTTTCTACACAGCACATCTTCCATTAGCACAAGGAAACTCAGGAAACAGGAAGACTAACGCACCTCCTGTAACTTTAAAGTCACTGGCTGATTGTGAACGCTAAACGCCTGGTTCACGCCAATAGGGGCCTGCGATACTCTCTGCAAAGGCGGCGGAGGTTGACGAGCGGCGTCAGTCGTTGAGCTGGAGGAGAAGAGACCCATGGTGGTTGTGTTTTGTGGTTGTGTGGTTTGGAAGAGTTCACATCGGATTGCTAGCTACTTATAGCTCCGAGAGCGCCTGCCATGGGACGGCACAGCCTGGTTGCAATTGGTAGCATTCCTGTCACAACAAAGAGCCATACACGATGCTCCGAGACGGGGGCTACTCATCAAGAACAGCAGTGGCAGCGTATACATCTTCTATGTGTATCCTTCTGATGTCGAGGATCCCGAGCTTCAGATGGACACGGATGAAGGAAGAGAGAAAGGCGTTGATATGCAGCCTCAAGCTTACGCGAATGACGTCATTTTGATCACTTCCCATCTTGTGTACAATACTACAAGCTGTACTCGAGCTCGCCACTGTGTACTCTACAGGCACTTGTGTGTTGTGTGCGACGACGGTGTACACTGTTACGATTGAGACGCATGGCTACATCATGACATGTAACAGAATTATTTGACTAGAAATGGTGTGCCTACGCCCCCACCGCTCCTGCAGCACTCGCCTTTGCCTCGTTCTCCATCTCGTCAAGAATGACACAAACAGCCGCGAGCAGCGCTGCGTCCACGCCGGGCGCAATGGTGAGGAAGTACGTTTGTTTATTCGAAATAACCTCTCTTGCGTTGAGATATTCTCTAGAGATCCGGCCAACGACAGGTCCTTTTTCTCCTCCGAGTGTCATAGTCGCCTGGGGAAACCATACGATGTGAGAAATTGCAGCTAACATCAACAAGACGGAAAGTTTCGACGCACCGATCGACCAGAGAAGTTACCCCGGAGCGATAGAACCATATTTTGCCCATCCGCTGCGTTTTGAAAGGTGACATCGAGCTTGGTCTGAGTGAACGAGGAGCCTTTCTTCACGGTGAAGAGTACGGCATCGTCATTGGGAGACAAGCCCTCGACGGTCGCGTGCAGCGCGATAATCTTTTTCTTCAGGCGGAACAATGTCTGGCCTTGCAAATCGACGAACTCTGCAACGACGCGGCCGTCAGTTGAGGAGACGGCGGCAAGATCCAGGACACAGCACCTTTTCGAGTATGGAGAGAGAACGATTTGGTTTTACACTCCAGTACCGGCTGATCCGATACTGCATCTTTCTTCGGAGCCAACAGAAGCTTCAATTCATTGTGCATCTCGAGTGTTGTCGACATCACTCACGATATGAAAGCTATCCCCAGTGAACGATTTCTTCATCTACAATTCCAGCCTTTCATCAGCGTTGATGCCCTTCGCAGGACTACGAACGAATAACGTACCTCCTGCAGCTTCAAAGTTATCGGCTGCTTGTGCGTCGTGAACGCTTGTACCACGCCGAGAGGTGCTTGCGACACCGCCTGGAGAGGTTCCGCCGGCTCAGTCGCTGTCGAGTCTTTGGAAGAGGAGAAAAGCCCCATCGGTGATTATGGATGTGGGCGTCTGTCGGATCTGGATCATTGGCTACTTATAAGTTATACAGTACGTAGTGCTCGAAGGGGCATGGTGCGATTGAGCAAGACGCTGCGCATATTTGATATTCGCATTTGAAGCTTCAAGCTTCAAGAGCCGCACACACACATACTGAATGGCGCGGTACGCTAGCCCGCGCTCGAGCACGCCCATTGTGTGGATGCCGTTGGCAATTGCGCACGGGAAGTGGGTTGGTGCGCCGGAACATCAATCGCATCCGTGTTCTGTGTCCGCATGGGCCGTAGACGCATGCTCGCTGATTCAAACTCCGTGGGGTGGCGGATCGGCAATGAATGTTCGATTATTAGAGAGCTACGGTGGAGCCCCGCTCATGATCGCGGCGGACGTGAATCTTCGACAATTTCGTCATGGTCCATCACTGGGGAATGTACGAAGCACTGAGGGTACCGGCGGCAGCAGCACCAGAACTGGGCTTGACGTCCAAGGCATAAGTTGAGGGTGCACCAGAATTGAGGAGATCTCCCCGAAGGTGGTTAGTCATGTACACTGGATCGCAACGGAAGAACGGACTGCCCATGCCTCCTCGGCGATGCTCAGAGTATTGTAATGAGAAGAAGCTCAAGGCGACACGCTGACCACGGCAGGATAGTACAGATCCTCCATGCCATATGGTGTTCACCCAGGGCCCTTTTGATACGGTGTAAGTCCCACTGTGGGGGGCGCCCAGGTCAGATTCTGACCTGGCACCATCCTGCCAACTTCGAGATAGACCGCTACCGGCGCCGTCGTCCATCAGACACTTCCAAGTTGGTCATCCGCTGAGTAACGCTGAGCGCTGAGCTCTAAGACTCGACCTGTATTCGTATTCGTGTGTGAAGTGTAAATGAGTAGGGCGGTCCGGTTACCGGCCGAGCTTGAAGTCTTGCTCCAGACGCTCATCAACACGGAGACGCGAGCGCAGACATCTTCTTTGTACCAATAAACACTTCAAAGTACTGACCTCCGCGTAGGCAGCGATTCTCAAACTTGCAGGTACCCGCTGACGCTCACCAACATCGAATACCTGCGAGATCAGCTGGTACCTCGACTCGGAGGAAACCTACCTCGACGTACGCCCTTATGCGTTACTTATCCTTATCCAGCAACTCTTCCAGACGCGATCAAACTTCTTCTCGACGTACATCTCAACCAGATCCCCCGCCATACACCTCATATCCCACACAATCACACCTGGGTAACAAGAGGAGCCGAGTTGGCTCCTTCCTCAGGAGATGGACGACTCGCTCGGCTCCTTCTCAAGTGGCCAGTTCACCCGGCGTAGATAGAAGATATCACACTCATGCGCCGACTCGACTCGATCCTCCAGCGTATTCAGAGCGTGCAGGCCCTGCAGAGTTGGTGCTAGAGGGCAGGCACTGGAATCACTGGGTATCGGGCTGGGTAGGATCCAATGGGGATACATCCGTTGGACCCGGGAGTTCCGTTGGGCAGTCACATCAGCGTCTTTCCCATTCTCGCGCTCTTCCCGATGCGCAGGTCAACCGCTTCCCACTCCCTCCCCACTGGCTCGGGCCCAGGAGTCAGACTACTTCCTCCAGAGTTTGCGCTGGCATCTGCCGCGAATGCGGCCTTGACCACGCTGACAGCGGCCTCGGATTCACTGATCTCTTCTTCGCCTTGCTATGTTCCTCCGCATTTGGCCGGGCAAACTTATCGCACGTCTATCAAGCAATTTGCATCTATGAAGTCGATGGTAGACGATGGGATGAGCTCGCGCAAGGGATTCGGCGGGGAATGTGGTGTGTCATCATCTGGGTATGTGGTTCCTGAGCGCTATCTGAGCCTGTGATTGCGGCGACTCAACGCGTACACAGACCACGTTTGTCTGTGTAATGTGCGCTGCGTTTGTGACACGGCGCACGCTCCCACTGCGGCTGATATTCCCCTATACTGATCCACTGCCGCATCACCTTCTCCTCGGAGCGTTTTACATCTGTTCGGCAGGGTGGACTATCGCTGTGACGATTATTTCAATGCTTAACAGGTGCAAACCACCGTGGGTCAAAGAGGTGCGACTCATCGTCGACTGGTCCTTGGCGTTATGAATCGACGAAACTAATGCTAAATCTGCTCAAGACATTCTTCTCAAGCAAAGCGGACATATACGGTACACTGCTACTCCTTGCATACCCTACTTGGTCCGTCTACATTGGCGTGATGCTTCTCTGTGGTGGTAAGTGACCAAGCTCGACTTCGAGCTCTCGAGCCTGACTTGTTTATTATTCTAACATGGCAAACCCTTCTACATTTGAAGCTCTGATAAGCACTATTTGGATCGGAGCCAGTCGAGCTCTGATGGCGGCTAGTACGACTACAATCGTGATAGAGCTCGCTTTGTTGATCATTGGAGTCGTACTCGGTAAAGAATTCTATTCGGACAGGAGAAGAACCTGAAACGATCCTCCTCAAGTGAAAGGGATAGTACGTTTGCAATTGATAACACCCGCTATGCATGGCATAGTGTACTACAGAATCGATGATAGTGACGACGCTCGCATTCCCAATGTTCAGCGTGGACACGTAGGGGGAGTCAAGCATTACTTGCACTTTCGTACACCCAAGCGCATACAAGCACACAGGTGTAGTCACTTGGTGCTACCATTAAACACTTCAAGATTCAACCACATGCCCCAACCGATACCTTCGCTCACGTCGACGCGCCCCCCGCCCCTCCCGAAGCTGCCATCGCCTCATACTCCATCTCATACAAAACGATACAAACAGCCGCAAGCAACGCTAGCATCTACACCCAGCGCAACAGTGAGGAAATACATCTGCGTATTCGACGCGAACCCTTTCGTAGTCACCCTATCCCTCGAGATCCTGCCCACTACTGGGCCGTCTCCGTTGCCCAGCGATATCGTCGCCTGCGTTCCCGTGAGCTTATTGTTGTTGAGAGGACGAATGGATACGGACAGATCGACCGTAAAAGTTTCCCCTCAGCGCCAACGTCGTATCCTCTTCATCCACCGCGTTCCGGAAAGTGATAGTGAGCTTACTCTTCCCCAGCGTGAAGCCTTTCTTGACCGTGAAGAGGACCTTCGAATCGTCATCTGGAAATCCTCGACTGTAGGGTCCAGTGCCATGACCTTCTTCTTCCGGCGGAATAGTGTTTGGCCCTTGTAGATCGACGATCTCTGCCGTGACGTGGTGAGTTGGATCTGGCGGATGTACAGGAGGCAGACCTGACCCCTTTGAGAGTGTGGAGGGAGAACGACTTGGCCTTGACCTCTAACACTGCCCTGATCCGACGTCGCATCTCTCTAAAGGCAGATTACCGAGGTCGGACAAGTCGTGCATGTCCCACCGCTTGAAGATCACTCACGATGAGGAAGCTATCCCCCGTAATCGGTAAATCGACACCCTTTTCTGCATGCCGTCAGCACCGGAGAATCAAGCATATACAACCATGACGTACCTCCTGCAGCTGTAAAGTTATCGGCTGATCGTGTGCCGCGAACGCCTCGATTACGCTTAGAGGCCCTTTGGGGACCGCCTGGAGGGGCTCAGACGACGCAGCCGAATCGGTGGCTGATTTCGAAGAGGAGAAGAAGGGCATGGTGTCGATGCTGTAATAGTGGTTATGAATGTCGTTCTCGGATCCTCGCAAGCTTCTTATGTATCCTGCGGTGAAAACCAGAGAGGCACCGCCGCGTTTGTTGGACAGGGAAGACGTCGACGTGTTTATTCGCTAGTGCACTCTAAATCTGCTCGAGCTCCGCTTTGAACGATGATGTCAAAGCGGTGGACTCGCACCTCTGCCCTCTTGATCTTTGGCGCTGTACAGATGCCTTGTGGTTGCGCGCAGGTCGAAGGCCTGGTCAGAGTATGTAACAGTCGCTCAGAGTATGGAAGAAGAAGCTTGATGAAGACGGAGAAGACCAAGATTAGTGCGACGCGCTGCCAATGAATAGATGGATGACCCTCGGGGCCCCTTGCAGAGAATCGAGTTCCTTGACGCTTTTCTTCGACTGTGCGTCCCTAGTCGACTCGACTGTAGCACTGGACGTTCCCGCTGGTTCTCTCTAGAAAGCTCATGTCGGAACGAAGCCGCTATTGAAGACCAGAGCAACGGTCGACTCCATGCAAGCGATGCCACAGCTACCGCTTCAGCCGTCAAGTCTACTGCACCGGTGAAGACGTCGACTTCGCCAAACTGAGTGTCGAATGTAGCAATAATCAAGCGCTGGCACTCCAAAATTCATGACACGGCTCGCACGCAGACTCGGAAGATGGGCTAACCAATCGATGCGTGATCGTTCATTTTTCTCGACATCCCCTCGCCTACTAACTGTGCGTATGACATCCCCTCTCTTACTCTGCGCACAACGTCCCCTACGACTGACTCCTGTACCCCCCCAGCCCCCAAACCAACGCCCTCCCCCTCGTGTTCCCCACCGCCAAATACTCCCCCGTGGGCGAAAAATCGAGGCTGGTCACAGTACCAAGTGGCGTGCCGGCGTTGGGCCAGTTTGAGAAGGAGGTGAGGGAGGGGATGTGGATCTGTAATGAGATGGGTGGGTGGTTAGTTCGAGTTGTTGGAAAGAGGGGGGAGCGGAGCGGGGGAGGAAAAGGGATACGAGGAAGAGAGTGGGAAAGGGACGAGAAGAGGGAATAATAAGAGGGATACGAGCCAGGGAATAGAAGAGGGGTTGGCAAGGAGAGGAGAGGAGGGACGTACCAATCTCATAGCATCCTTCACCTCCTTACTCGCAATCGCCATCAACTGCGAATCATGATTAAACTTCACCAAAGAAATTGGCGTCTTCAGGTTCGCGATGCTCTTCAACGGTTTCGGTTTCTTGGTAGTTGAGGACTCTGCCAAGGCGTGCTGGGAGGAGTATACGTTTACGAATCCGCTTGCGGACCTACCCATCATCAAAAAGTCAGAAACAGAAAGGTGGAAGGAGAGAAGAGAGAGAGAGAGAGAACGAAACGCACCCAACCCCACAGTACCCCCTTCCACCCCCCATCACCCTCCCGCTCCCTCTATACCCACCCCCCTCATCCATCCACCTCCGCACACATCTCCGCTCACCCACATCCCACACATACACCTCGCTCTCCCCCGTCATCCCCACCACCCTCTCCGCATCCCACCAAAGACTCTTCACGCTCTCCCCTGACCCGGTCTTGAGGCTCCCAATCACTTGCCCCATCCCTGCCTTCCAATCCACCAAATGCACATGCCCCCCGCGGCCCGCAACAGCTAACACATCCCCACTGGGTGAAAACGCAGACACCTCCATCCCCTCCCCACTCTCCCCATTCGCTCCACCAAACGTAGCGCCCCAAAGACCCCTCGGACTCGTCCTCGTGAACCCGCTCTGGAGATCATGCACAACCAACACCGGTCTTTTCCCACTAATCAACAGTTCTCCTCCGCCGGGGTGGAACTGGACCGAAGTAGGTGGGAGAGCGGGGATGTGCAAGGTTTGGAGAAGAGGGTTTGTGTGTCCGTCTATCGTGAATAGTTTGATGCGCCTGTCTGAAGATGCGGTAGCGAGGAGAGGGACGGATGGGGAGGGGTGGAATTGAAGGGATTGGATCGGGCTTGAGGAGGTTGCGGAGGAAGAGACGTTGGCGTCTGGTAAGCGGGAAATATCTAACGTCCCTTGTGCGATCACCCGATTCCTCCCTCCCGACCCCCGGTTCAGAACACCCGAGACGACATTCGACAGATCCTCCTGCTCTTGATTAGCCTGACGAGCCTTTTTTCGAGCGGAGGAAGCCCATTCCGGAGCGGGGTTGATGAGCTCGAATTGGCGGCGGAGACGACGCTCGTAGTCGGGGCCGGAGAGGGCGGTTTCGGTGGGTGCGTCGCGGAGTTTACGGGAGCGGTGGGAAGTGAGTGGGATAAGGAGAGTCGGGTCTGTGGGGTCGGACCAGGCGGGGGGTTTGCGTTTGCGGTCGGTTGGTGCGGAGGTGGATGGGATGGGTGCGGGAGCGGGAGCGGAGGTGGAAGGTCCTGCGTCCTCCCCTTCGTCCTCGGAGTCGGAGGCGTCGGAGGCGGGTGGTTCGTAGTCCGCAAAAGCGTCGTCCTTGGGGCCAGACTCTCCCTCGTCAACGTAGAACAACTAACTTTCCAATTCAGCCACATTCAAAAATCACGAAAAGAAGAGACACTCACATCCCCATCCGCCATCCCCTCCATCTCTTTCCCCCCCGCACCCTCCCCACTGCCCTCGCCACCCTCCGTATCATCATCTTCCTCCTCCCCGAGATCAATGACCATCTCATTCCCAGCCGCACTAGGAACATATGGCGTCCCAAACAAAATACTCTCCAACTTTCTCTCCTCGTCGTCTTTGGGCGTCGCGATAGGGGCGCGGGTACCGAGTGGTGCAGCGGCTTTTTGAGCGGCTTGCGCTTTTAGTTTTTTGAGTTGGCCTTTTGCCATGATCGGCAATACCGACGCGAAGGGGATTGAGTGCGTGGGAGGAGGAAGAAATATTGGAGGTCACGTGCTTGGGAGGTGGGATCAAGCGCTCGACCTTGAGATACTTGTGAGAAACTTCTGTACCCTACCTTTCGTATTCAGAGGAGAACGAGTGCTGCTTCGGACTGCTCGACAGGGATGTTTGTTCCGAGGAGATTAGTGTACAATGTTTCGTAGAAGAGCAGAATGTAAGGTCTTGAAGAAGCGCTGACTGTAAAGTCGGCTCGCTTTTATCTCCAGCTGAAAGACAGAAGAGATCCAGCTAAAGGATAGAAGCGAACACAGGGAGAGTAGTTGAAGTGAGATGCATGCAGCGGGCAAGTAATATACAAATGTCGGTGCGCTGGTCAAACCCTCTAGAACTTCCCCCTCTTCCTCTTCTCCTTCCCCAAATCAAAGAACGGCGCCCTGCAACAAATTAGCTCTGCTCGAATCATACTAGAACCCTACTCACTTCCTGTTCTTCCCCTTCCCCCCCTCCTCATCCACATCCATCCCCATTCCCCCCTTCTCATCACCCCCAACCTCCCCCCTACTCCCCTCCCCCTTCTGAATCACCCTTCTCTTCCCCCCCGTCTCCCCGCTCCCTCCCTTCTTATCCATCAACTCCCTCACAATCCCCCTAACCCCCTGCTCCCTTCCCTCCTTCCTCTCCCTCTCCCTCCTTTCCCCCTCTCCCATCTCAGCGATCTTCTCCTCCAACGCCCCTACTACCATCCCAGTCGTCCGCGCCCAATCTTCCAAGGCGTAGAGGAGAGAAGGGATAGAAGATGGGTGAACGTCGCGTGAGGAGAGGGAGTGGATGGTTAGGGTGTGGGAGGAGTGGTCGAGGTGGGCGGTGAGGAGGGAAAGGTAGATGGCGTCGATTATGAGGTCTTCGAGGTCGCGGATGGTGGGGGTGGAGAGGGCGGTTTGGAGGTCTGCGTACGGGATTACCTGCGGCGTTGGATTGAGTATTCAGGTTAGTTAGTTGGTTGGTGAGTGGATGGACAGGAGAGGAGGGGGACGTACGCGTCGCTCGGAAGCCATACTGACGATGGACAAGTGCTTGAGTTTCGCGATTTGGGCGGGGTTGAGAGGGGGCAGTTGGTCCTTGTGTTCTGTCCCATCCATTCTATGAGCACGGCTCTGCCCCTCGGTAAGAGACGGTGTACGCACCGAGGTAATCCTGATACGTCCTATACGCGAACAGTTCGAGGAGGTTATAGAACGGCGCGTGTTGTGGGTTCTTGCTTAGCTGAGGGTGAGGTGGTTAGCAGAGGATTCGACTAGGACCACGTTCATAAGCGAATCTACATCCACATCCTCGTCTGTAAGATCCCGAGTACAGCTCCTTATCCCATCTTATCCCCAACCTCCCATCCATTCCATCCCATCCCACATCCCACATCCCACCACACCACACACCGCGCCACCCCACCCATCCCACCCCCACTCCCTCCCCACATCCCAACGTCCCAACGTCCCGACTTGCAAGAAGTTCATACACACCTCAACAACATTAGGCATCTCCAACAACTCCGCAAACACGAAAACACCCGGTGCGCTCGTCGCATCCTGCACCAGCTTCGCCGCGCCTGCGCCTTTCATCGATTTCGCCATGAGGAGGAAGGGCTCGAGTTTGGTTGTTTGAGAGGAGCCGATTTCCATCTTGACGTTGTGATGCGGGGTGAGATTTGGCGATGATTATGATATGTACGATACGGCGCGAGTTCGATCCTGGTAAGCAGGAGACGGAGGTGAGGATCAGGTGCCGGCGGTGGTGGTGGTGGTGGGTCAACGCGTGCGCCACTCCCTGACCGAGGTTCGGTGGGTGGCCACGGCGGATTTTCAGGTTGCCTCTTGCCACCGTCTCAGCGACTTCCACTTCCACCCGAAAATCCATCGTCTACATGAATCTCAGCTGTCCAATGGACTTCCTTTCTGCAGGTGAAACTCTATCTTTTTGACGCTTAAGACGCCCAGCTGTGGCGCAGAATTCTCGAACTTTATCAATTCACGGTGTGAAGATAAACGCTAAGTACTCGGGCTGCCCAGTCAACTGCTTGGACTTGATTGCCCATATCGATCACAAGCTAGATCTTCAGGCACTCTCTTGCTGTATCGTTATCTCGTTCGAACCGCTGCATGTCCTGGGACTCTGGCCTGGTGCTAAGCCTAGCCCGTCAGGCCGATTCGACCTTCTAAGCCCTTAGAGGCTAGTATGTGCTGATCGACTAAGAAGAAGCAACGGTGCATGAGTTCGCGCTTATCGACGGGAACACCGACACCATGGGCGCCTCTCCCTCAACCGCTAACCCTCCTCCTCCTTTTCAACGCGTATCAGAAACTCCCATCGGCGTCGTTTCGATTTTCGCCGTGCATGAGCAGCCGATTACGTTGAAGATCCAGGAGGTGTGCCACAGAACCTCTCAATGCTTCTGCCACTGATAGGATTCGGTACTTCAGCAAGGATCCTCGATCACTGGGGATAGCTTTCACATCGTGAGTGAGAACGGTGCAAAACCTGATGTAGTCATTTATGGCTCTCTCGAAGAAAAACGCAGCGTCGGATCAGCCGGTGTTAGAATGTAAAGCCAAGGCACTATCGATGTATAGTCGCAAAAGTACGGACTACTCATATCAGTCACTTTCAAGACATCGTATCTGACGCCGACGTTGCACTCTGCTCAAATTTTCTTGACCTCCAAGGTCAAACCCTCTTCCACCTAAAGAAACGCCTAATCGCTCTGCACGCCACCTTCGACGGTATATCTTCCACCAACGACGAAACTATCTTGTTCACCGTCGAGAAGTCCTTCTCTGACGGCAAGACGAGGTTGAACGTCACTTTCCGGAACGCGGCGGATGGAAATCATACAAATCTTGCACTAAGGGGCGATTTTTTCATCAGATCCGTACGTGGCCGACATCTTTCTTCTGTGTTGTTTTCCCGACGAACTCACTGCGAGGACAGGCGGTGATAACACTCCAATCCCCCGAAGGCCCCATCGTCGCGCGGTTCTCGCGCGAGTACATGAGTGCAAGAGGGTCGATGTTTGGAAAGCAGACGTACTTTTTGACTGTGGCGCCGGGTGTGGATATCTCGCTGCTTGTGGCTGTTTGTGTGTGTTTTGATGAGATGGAGGATGACTCTCGGCGTAGGGCATGTCGAGAGTGAGCTCAGATACGAGAGTTTCTCGAATGTTTGTTACGTTTGTTACGAGGATTCATCCTGGACGCCACAGATACCACTGTAGAGATCAATACCTACTTTGATTTCTCCGCCCCGTTCTGATAACACACCGATGGCAATGCATCGTTCTCCGAGTCGCCGCGTTGACTGATGAGTACATCATGAAGGTCCTCTTTGGGGACCATCCATCCGAGGAAATAATGTGGCGACAGACGGACACTGACGCATCGCAGAGTAGGCGGGCTTTGCGAAAGACTGACAGAGAGAGAGAAATCGTCAAGTCCATTATGTTTCTCGGACTTCGAGAGCACGTCGAGAATCTCAGCTCGGTCGAAGAACTTCTCGGTCGAGCCCGGCATCAGGGTAGATGGATGCAGAGCAGAAGCGTGATATAGTAGCTCGGCAACGGAGATGCCATCGAGAAGAAGTGAGCTTAGTGTTTGCTCGATCTTTTTCCGTGTATCGATGCTCATGATAATGAAGGTAGGAAGGTAATGGGCTCTGGACTCAAGGGCCTGGTCTACGGTGCAAGTTGGCGTGCAAGTTCAATCAAAGTTCAATGTTGGTTCATGCCAGTTGGCCGTCTCGCTGGCCTGCACATCAGTAAGCAGAATTCTTGATCCGAACATCCCGGAAACTCTCGCTCTGCTCGGCGTACTTACGCGCAACGTGGATTCCAACCTCCTCCCACCATGCCTTCCTCGAGCTCGCCTCCCCAGCTTGTGTTCAACTGAATCCATCCGAAGAATACACAAATGAAATGTATCCGCTCCCACTGCTGTCTTTCTTGAAAAGCTCTGACTCGGAGAATCGTGTATGGCCCTCAGCCTGTGACAACAAGTCTATCAATGGCGACTAGTGCCGTCCCACAGGCGCTTTATCTCGATGCTATAAGTAGCTAGCAATCCGATGGGAGCTATTTCAGACCACAAACCACAAACTACAACCGCCATGGGTCTCTTCTCCTCCAGCTCAACAACTGACGTCGCTCGTCAACCTCCGCCTCCTCTGCAGAGAGTGTCGCAAGCTCCGATAGGTGTGAACCAGGCGTTTAGCGTTCACAATCAGCCAGTGACTTTAAAGTTACAGGAGGTGCGTTAGTCTTCCTGTTTCCTGAGTTTCCTTGTGCTAATGGAAGATGTGCTGTGTAGAAACAACGGTCGCTCACTGGGGACAGCTTTTACATCGTGAGTTTGCTACCCGATCACGATGGAAGTAGATGCATGGAACTAAGAGTTGTCGATTCGGTTTCAGAAAGACGCTGCGTCGGATCAGCCGGTGTTGGAGTGCAAGGCAAAGTCTTTCTCCCTCCATGCTCGAAAAGGTATGTAGAACTCTCACGAATCTCCTTGCGATTCATCTGCTGACGTCGCTGCGAAGAGTTCGTGGACCTCCAAGGCCGAACCCTCTTCCACCTCAAGAAGAAGATTCTCGCACTCCACGCCACGTTTGAGGGTGTATCGCCCGATGACGAGACCGTTCTCTTCACGGTCAAGAAGAGCTTCTCCTTCGGGAAGGTCAAGTTGAACGCTACGTTCCGGAACGCGGCAGATGGGCAGGAGATATCGCTTGCGCTGAGGGGCGACTTCTTTGATCGAGCTGTGCGCATTTCACCTGTTCTGCTTCTCTCCTTCCGCGGCTCGACTAATAACGCATGCTAATCCACAGGCGACGATAACGCTTGGAAACGAGGAAGGGCCGGTGGTCGGCAGGATCTCTCGAGACTTCTTCAACGCGAGAGAAATTTTCTCGCGGGGGGCGCAGACGTACTTCCTCACGATCGCGCCTGGCGTAGATGTTGCGATGCTCGCGGCGATCTGTGTCATCCTTGATCAGATATATCAGGAAAATAGCGTCCATGGGCAAAACCAAGGAGCTCGAAGTTCACCTTTAGCAACTCGGAGCGCTATCAGCGTGGGAGAGTAAGTCAAAGCTCGAGCCTGGACACCTCGTCGATAGCGATACGGTATCTCCTGCAGATAGACGGTATCACAAACCCGCTTTTCTTGTAGCGACAGATACCAAGGCAATGTCGATACCGTAGATGCCTAAGTATGATGCTACGTCAGCAAATAGTGCGCGATTAATTGTGGCGAAAAAATTCCCAGAGATACATACCTGAGCGTTTCATGTCTCGGGAGCTTTCATTTATAGGTTGGATACGTCAAAGACCGCCTTAGGTGTGGAAGCTTGCTACCGTCAAGATGCAGACCGATGCGGGGTCTGAGCGACGGTTCCAGCTTATTGCATGCGGGAGGCCTCAGAAGAGCGTTGCCAACGCTGTAGAAACTGCGGCTAATCGGTATTGTCGAGCTCTATGGCGAGCAGCAATGACGACGTCTTTGTAGTCAGAGAGTCGGTAATCAGTGGAAGGCAAGTTGTGTGGGTGGTGGCAGCGGGAGGTGTGCGAGAGTAAATTTCTCCGCGGGCACGTGCGTGTTGAACGACTTCTTCACCTCCATCCGACTCAAATCCGACTGCCACCGGTTCATCCTGACCACTGTCTTGTGGCGTCTTCCATCTAACAGGTCAGCACTACAACGCGGAGGGTTCAAAGCCCTCTTTTGCAGACGACCGTGCCGGCGAATTATGCTGTTTCTCGGCGATAGTGGGCCAACAACTGCCCATTCATCATTCCAGAAATTCCGCCTGTCACGACAACTTCAACAAGGCCTTCTTCCAGACAAGCCAGCCGACATGACGCGATGCATCAGCCATTGGCACTCACACAGGCTATTTTCCGGTCAGATTCAGTCAACTCCCGGCGGTCGTTGTTATAATTAAAGCATGATGCAATTATGCCTCGACCTGACACGCTCGAGATCGTACCTGTCTGGGCTCGCTTATCAACAGATGCCTATGCATATTGTCGTGTTCTTCGTATTCCATGGGAACTGGAATCGGAATCCGCGGTGCTACAATGCATGTGCACAGCGCGGCAAGCTCGAGTTATAAATGCAACTCCACGGGACGATAGATTGAACCTAGCTCTTTTTCGCTCCTCCTCTACAGCAATATGTCCACCTCCGCTCTTCCATCTCCGCCCCCGCTCAGCTCTTCCAGTGCAACTACAAGACCCCCTCTCCGTCGCACAACCGCTCAGATCTTACCTCCCGAGTTCGCCAGCTTTAAGCCGTCGACTCAGCATGTCCTCAGCGGCATCGCTCCCCATCTCTTCCTCGAAGGTCACTGCCAGGCCAGGCGTCTCGCAGTGCGGACACCCTCGAACTCCTCCAAAGGCAAAACGTCGTCTTCTCGGCGTCGTGCCTCTCTATCAAGGCGCCCGGACGGTAATCGGGTGGTGTATGAGGTGGAGGTGATGACCAGAACCTGCGGCCAAGTTCAAGCAGCTGTTTGTTTAGCCCCGTCGCCTCTGCGGGTTTGTAACCCTTTGGACTTGGACGTTGATGGTGAGTGAAGCACGGCTGCATTTTAGTTTCACTTTTCGCCCTTATCGAGTCTAATAATACACCCCCTCCTTCTTAGATCAACTTGACGCTACCGACTCGGACTCGGAGTTCATACCCTTATCGCCATCCACTACACTCGTATCTACAAGTCCGACACCTTCCTCGGAAGATAAGGACGTCGACTACTGGCGCTTCAAAAACAATACCGCCGATCTCGACGAGAAGCCTGTCAGCTGTGCCCATGCCAAATGTGCCGATCTGCCCTCGGTGAATGTGATGAACAGCCGCAGCTGGTGGAAGCGGTCTGTCTCCAAGATCACATTCAGGTCAGTCACTCTGTCATGAGAATATAGCTCAGCTCCACGTCCGCTGATGCTTTTCGCTGTGGTCAGGTTGTCGCCTTCTCACGCGAGCTCCACGACGAGGTATGTCACAACATGAGTCTGGATCTACACCTTGTATACTGATGAACGACCATAGCCGGAGGTCGAGATTGGAGAGACGGTCTTCGGCCTCGACGTTTGTCTTGTAGATTTGTCTGTTTCTTCGAAAGCTTTGGCGAGGCACGTACATAAACGATGTCCATATGCTATCGTCTGAAGTCATAATAGTATGTATCAGTCTTCTGGTTCATACCTCCATAGATAACTTGTGCGCGGGCAGTATGGACAATTTAGACACTCTCGCTTTCTGTCTCTTTCTGGTATGTATAAACCATGTGTACTATGTAGACGTTCCAGACGCACGGCTATTCTGCCCTGACCTTGTATACTACAGTAGTGAACTGTGAAGCACCGATTGCATTGAACCCACTCGCATGCAATGTACCTTGTATTCTGCAGTAGTGAATTGTGAAGCACCGATCGCATTGAACCCACTCGCATGTAATGTACCTTGAGTACATTCCACCCTTCGATAATGCAATCTCGTCCACCTTTCCCTCGTCATCAAGCCCTTGCGACCCTCGTCAAACCAATAGCAACATGATGCGGCTCATACAGCCCTCCATCGCCCAACGCATCCCTCTCCAACGTGTCCTTCCACCTGCTCCCATTCCCATCCTCACCAGCACCCTTCATCACATCGCTCCTCGTACTCTTACTCTGCACAACCACACTCGGAACAAGCGAGTAACCCTTCAACCGCTTACTCTGCACAAGCCACGCCATCGCCTGGTCCAGCGCCCTTGAGTACGCGAAGGGCGGGTAGAGGAGATGATGGAGGAGCTTTCTGGCGCCTTTGGTGGAGACGGCGTATGCGTGGGTGCATTTGGGTGCGTGGGACGGGTGAATGCGCGTTGAGGTGATGGGGGAGGATGGTAAAGGAGGAAAGAAGGTTTCATCTGACCAGCAGTGTCCTGTGGTGTACCACACGTCAGCGAGACGCACCCGGAGATATGACGGGGTGAGAGAAACGGTACGGTACCTAAGAACACGATATCCCAGCCAGTGGGAACGAACGCCCAAATCGAGTCTAACCTGTGAACAAGGTCATACTCCGCACTGACGTCGTCCTCCAGGATCAGTGCGGCGATGCCAGCGTCGGATCTTCCTGATGAGGCGACACTGCTTTGAGCTCGGATGGCACGAAGGAGCGAGATGTGGGAATTCCACACAGCGATACGTTCAGGGGTGAGAATGCGGTATTCGGGTAGGGTGGAGTTGTATGGCTGGAGAGTATCGTCTTCTGTTGCACATGTCAGAGGTTCGGACTCGTGCATGTCGGATTGCAAAGCTCTCTGCATGGCTTCGGAGGGATCGATCCAGAAAGGGTTGGCGGTATGCACCTGAGCGCCTTCACCTGGCCATAGAAACTTCGTAGTCGCATTTGCGCGATGAGTGCTGTTCCTTTGCTGACGGACCAGTTGCATCAAGGATCGAGTCAATGGCGATGTCGCCTCTGTAGCTCCAACATAGATCCACCGCATTCCGAGCCGTTCCCTCAGCTTCTCCATGTTTTTCTGGCGGTCTTTCCGAGCTTGAAGCGTTATGACAAAGGTAGGAGTATCTCGAGTCACTGACTGTTCTTGAGACGTGGCGGAGATTGAGGGAAGTTTGTGCCAGAGAGCGTAGGCTTTGTGCAATGAAGTTTGTGAGAGAACTTGAGGAAGCGGGTCATAAGTCCCTTCGTACGACAAGTAGAGCAAAATTGACTGAGAGACGATGCCTATGACGGCGAGGAGAAGCAAAAGCTTGATGGCGCTTGCCAGACGCAGCTTGAACATGGCCGTATCGAGGAAGAAGGGGCAAATCAGTCTCGTGACCGCGCGTAAGGCGTCCTGGGCATTGCTTGGGCAAACACAGTCTGTTCCCTCTCTCGTCTCAAATTTCTCGTCGCTGGTGGACATTTGGTATATAAAAGTACAACATTCCAATCCTTAATCTTCTTCGTCCCATAAGTATCTAAGGGTCACTCAAACCCCCAACGCTTCCTTCAGAATCTCGATGATCCTCTCGACTTCCTGAACGGTATTATAATGCACCAGGGATATCCTCACAACCCCATCTGCGGTATCCATATCCGGGGACAAATGTTCCACCAGGGTATACGCATAGAAATGGCCGTATCTGATACCCACCTGTAGCAAGACAGCAAGCTCACGTCAGTCAGGACCTTGGTTTCCGTCTCGCGAATACTCCCACCTGGCCTTTCTTGTCAAACACGCGCACAACATCCCGACTGCTCATCGCCTTCTCCCCAACAACGACAAAGCTAATCGTCGGTGCCCGATCCACTGCGGACGTCGATGGAACCCCCACAAGACGAACCCCTCGATCCCACTGCTTCTGCTCCGTGAGGAAGCTGATCAGCGGCTTCATCAGCGTCACCTCGTGCTCTGCTATAGCCGCAAATCCAGCCTCGAGAGTGTTCTCTGGAGTGAGAGATTGGAAGTATGGCACGAGGTCGGTGATGCTGTAGACGAGCTCGTAGCCTTGACCGCCGGGCTGGAGCTTGTAGGAGATTTCGTCGACGGGGAGGAAGTGGTGGGTGAGAGCTGAGACGGAGCTGGTGAGAGCGGCTTTCCGGACGTAGAGGCCGGACATGTGGGGGCCGTAGACCTGTAAAAGGGGACGATGTCAGCAGACAAGATCGTCAGGCGGACGTGGAGTGTGAACAATTGCTACACGCCTTGTAGAGGGAGAACACGCAGAAATCGATGTTCCATGCCTGGACGTCAATCCTCCTATGCGGAGCATACGCGACACAATCAACAGAGATCTCCACCTTCGCCGCTCCCTTCTCCTTCGCTTCCTTCCGGATGGCCTTGGTGAACTCGGCGATAGGGTTCAAAGTGCCCAGAATATTCGAGCACGCCGTAAAGGCCACGATTCTGGTCTTAGAGGTGACAAGAGGGAGCAGGTCTTCTATCTTGAGCGCGACAGAGTAAGGGTTGTCGTGCGACGTAGGCGTAGCTTCCCAAAGCTTGATCACTGCGCCCGTACGTTGCGCCAGTTTCTTCCAAGGCCCGGCGTTCGCTGTTCATCCGCGTGAGTAAACAGAACCAAATAGATAGCTATCTAACTGGTCATACACACCTTCGTGGTCGCCAGTGATGATAAACTCGTCCCCGGCCTTGATATCGCTCTCTAATCCTCGCGCAAGGTTCTCCAGATTCAACGTCGAGCTCGATCCAAGGACAACCTCATCCACCGACGCCGCGTTGAACAACTGTTGCGCTGCCACGACCCCCTCCGCAACGCGTTTAGTCGACTGGATAGAGATTGCGTAGTCCGCGCCCAGCTGGACGTTCGAGTGGATGAGGTAGTCGGTGATGCGGTCGACGACGCCACGGGTGACCTGAGAGCCGCCAGCGTTGTCGGCAAAGATGTAGCCTGTCTCTAGAGACGGGAAGTGAGAGCGGACTTTCTGGACGTCTAGCTTGGTCATGGTGGTTGTGAACAGGAAGCTTGAGGCATGGGGTTAGCATCATGGGTGCATCTCGCGTCGGAGCATTGGTTCTCGAGATAAGATCCGAGAGGGCTGCGGACCGCATCCCGCGGCGAGGGAGTGGAGATTAGAGTGGGAACACTCGCTTTTGAGCGTCCAAGTTGAAGTAACCAGCGTATATAGGTTAACCATGTAAGTATTACAGCCGCCAAAAGACCCAAATACAAAGAATATCGCAGGAACGAGAAGACATTGTACATCATCAGATAACCAAAGTACTCTCAAAACCCTGATCCGATTATAGCAAATCAAATTTCCGGCTCCAGGTCTTGAGTGCACAAGTCAAACATGGGCTTTTGGTATCGCAGCCAATTTACACTCACCACGAGCGCGGTTTCCAACTCTCTCTACGACGGCGATACTCGGCGCATTGGCGGCCGAAGCCCTCAAAGACGAAACGTCATCGTTGTAGCTGCCAGCCGAATCGTACGAAGACGGGAATCCGCGCCTATGACTCGGCCTAGCCACATTCGCACGAATAGAGACAGACTCAGAGGGATCCGGCGTTTCCGTATAAGCAGGAGGGTTGAGCCTGGGCGGTGTTGTGTGGTCGTCCACCGTGGTGTTAAACGCGGCTTCGGAGAAAGCAGGGACCGTAGACGCCTCCATCTCAGCGGGCCTAGTGCCCGAGCTTGAGCCTGCCATCGCCAATGTAGGGGACACCACGACTCTTCCTTTGGTCGTTCGAGTGTTGACAGAGGGATCGGGAGATAAAGCGCGGTCACTGGTGGGTGTGATGGGGAAAGGCGTAATCCTGTTCTCCATCGCGAACTCCGTCTGGTGGGCGGGCGGGCTTTGAGGAGGGGTAATCGCCGCTGAGCTCCATTGATAATGCAGCGAAGGAAGCTGCTGTGACACAACGTCTCCAGAGTTCCCTATGGAGGGGAAAGACGAGTTCGATCTCCAGCTGAGCTCGTTGACAGGCGCGGGAGGACCGGAGGTGCCGTATTTCTGCTCCGAAATATCCGAGTCGGATCGAGCGCGCTGCATGGGAACCGTGCCGCCCTGCGTTCGTTTGTTTGCGATCCTTCTCTTACGAAGGTAGACGAGTAGAAGAAGCACGGCCAAGATGACGCCGACACAGGCGGCAACCACCGCACCGGCGATAACGCCCACAGAAGTCTTCTTTTTGGGCGAATCAGGCACGACACCAGTGGGAACGGAATCAGGTCCTACCAAAATGCATCAGTCGAGCCAGGAATCAGTGTGAGAGAGACCTCTTGATATGCCCACCTTGAGCCAGAAGCGCCTTTGCTTGGTTCTCATTGAACATACCGCCCTCCCAATTTTTGGCTTTGTAAAAGTAAGAAGCACATCAAAAGCACAACGCATTCGTCACACGTACGATTGTTTTGTGCCCAGAAAGGAATCACAGCGTCAGTTGGAAGTGGCTGGTTTCCGGGAAAGGGTCTGTAGATTGACATGTACAGTTAGTCAACAACTTGGACTAAGTATGTGAACAGATATCGCGCACTCTGTCTTTGACACTCTGTCAGGCCCACAATCGTTGATCCAGTATGGCCAGCTGTACACATTGAAATTTTCCTGGTTCGATGATCAAATACCACAAGAGTACCGCGGCGAGTACGCACCGCTGGATCGAGTTCCGTTGCCCTTGGCAAGCGGTGCACGCCATTAGGAGGTTATACGCCAGCCAGGAACTGTCCTTCCATGAATCAGTAATCTTAAACAAGTCAGTGGGCTTCCGATCTCACCAGGTGCACTCATTCGCAGTAACGTTCGTGGGACCATTGTAGTGATGATCGGGGAGAAGAGCCTTCACCGAGTACGCTGATCATTGAGCACGTTGAGACTCAAGGCACCCAGTGAACGGCAGAGTACGCACCGCTACCCTCGCAGACAATATGAACTTTGGCTGCCAACGTGCACGGCGAATCGTTGTTTCTGTTCTGCATCCAGCTGTACTCGCCAGAGCACTCGGCGGTAGCCTGAGCCTGCCGCTTCTCCAAGAGCCCCTCAACTCGAGCTCCCGCGGCGGATAGCATCCCAGACGATGCGAGGAGAAGGACCAATCCGCTTCTGAAGAGACGAAGGGACGAGGGCATGGTGGTGGGAGGAATAAGGCTCCTGGATCCTGTGATATATAACATTCGCGGATTAGTCGGAGAACTATAAAGTAGAGCTTTGACATGAAAAGCGCCTGAGATCTTCTTTGGTTAGTGCGTGTGCTTACCTTCCCTCGGTGTCGGTGGATCTGTCTCAACGTTGTTGCGTCGAAGGTGCAATTCTCCGAGCGCTAGCTTCGATTTTTCTCACTGAAGAGTGTAGCTAGTGGAGGTTTAATACTTGAAAGAAACGTCACACGAGGTTGAAGGTCGAACGAGACGTTGATACGAGCTGGCGTCGACGTTGCGCTTTGAGACCAACTGAGGTGTGTTATCGCCCAGGAACAGAGTTCACCAGCAAAACTGCTCGCGGCAGAGCGCTGAAGGCAATGGGTGAACCTAATCTTTCCGCTTTCCGCGCTATTGAGTGAAATGTCAGGTGCTGGTAAAACTTCAATTGACTGTGGGAGAAAGCGTTCTCGAGTCGAGCTCATCCGACATCCGATATTCTGAACGTTCACGAGACGACTTGAGGGTGGTGGAAGACACAGAAAAGAATTGGATGCACTAGGATTTTCTGATACGTGGTAGGTCGGATCCAGAGCATGTAACGACTTCAAAGCTTCTCCACTGGTATTCGCGTGTATGAATCACGTTGGGTTGGAAAAAACTTTAGAATGCAATGGACTCCTGGGAACTCGATGGTGGCCGACGTCAGCAGTCAGTACCCGTCAAGTAACTTGAATGGGCTGCAACTTGGAGTTCTCGAGGAGAAGATGCGTCTTCGAAGGAATCAAATACACATGAAATGAAGCAGATTGTGTGGGGTACACATTGTTTAGTGTGCGACTGGCCCTCGTTGGGGAAGGAGGGTGAGATGTGGTGGAAGGCAACGTGCGACCCAGCAATACATACCCGAACCCGGGAAAGTGGCAGAACACGCGTCGGCACGCGGCATCCACCCGCTGAGCTCATGATCAACTCCTACCAAGGTTGGACGACCTTTTCACAAAACTCCTGCACGGTCTGAATGGAGGGGTGTACGGTTGTTATTGTCGCTTCTCTTATTCACTAGCTTAGGCATCTTTCAAGACAAGGGACATATGCGCGTCTTTTGATTATATGTAACATCTGCCTACGGTGGTACTCCGATCAAAACCCTAGCACGATGACGATCCTCATGGCAATCCGGGCCTCGCAGTATGAGATTCGCCCTCCAAAGCAGCTACCCTAGCTTCCAACGCGTCTATCTTAACTCGTAGCTCGTCGACAACACCCAAGAGAGACGTCTCCCTTATCGCACTCTCATGAAGACGGTGCTTTAATTCTTCAAGTTCCAGATGAGACTCCCGGCTGACGTCTGACGGTGGCGCAAGAGGCGCAGAGCTCCCTTGATGCGCACGCATCCTGTCCAGCGAGCACTTGGCTTTCTTAGACGCGCAACGTTGACAGGCTCTCTTCTCCCTGACGCTATGCAAAGACCCAGCCTGCGGCCAGCACCGGCCCACTCCAGACTTCCTGCAGGAGGTACACATGTCTGCAGCAAATGGACATTAGCATCATCAGCTGAGTGCTTCCGACGCGCGATAGACGATCCGGAGTACCGGACATGAAAGCGGGAAATGAACAATGAAATACTGACGAAGAAAGCTGCCGTCGGGGTTGAACGACGTCTGACCGGTTTCCTGTGCGTCCGTGGCGTCGGATTGCGAGCCTAGAGGGCTCAGACGCCTTTCTAAACCAACATCGGAAACAGCGCGCTTGCGTTTCTTGGAGGAGGTGGTACCTGGCCAGGAGGTGTCAAACTCTGTCATAATGTGCTCATCGCCACGAGGCATCAGCGCACTGGAGGTTGCAACAGGCGGACTGGGAAATCGAACGTCCAAGACTCGGGAGGGTCCCGGTTGGTCCAGATACAGGGTGGGAGAGGACGACGCTCTTCGTGCTGAAAATTTGCGAGGCCAAAAGGAGGGGGTGAAGAGGGATTCGCCTAGCGGAGTCTCGACATGGTGGGTGTCCGGAACTCCGATTGGTTGCAGGAAGTCGATAGAGTGTGGCGAACTAGTAGGCCCGGCTTCCGTCTTCCTGCCAACATCTTCAGCTAGCCATCTCGACGGCCCCTCCGCCTGGACTTCAGGAACGTCCCCTACAACCCCGAGCTCGGCTTCATGCTGGCGCTGGTGCAATGATTCCAATCGTTGCGCGTGTCGTGCTGATATCTTTGCGGTGATCGCATCCGGCTCCACTTCGTCGATGGTGTACACTGAGGGCGGCGGCATCCCCGAAAAGATAAAGGCAAGTTGGAGGCTCGATAAACCGATCGTGAGAGTTGGAAGGAAGTCGCGGTAGGGCCGGGTGGTGTGTTGGAACCTACACGCACGACTTGACCGCATGTCTACTTATATCCCTCCATGGCGAGGTCGTCACAGGCCTACTTTTAAAGGACATTGACAAGCAGATCTCATTTCGCTTGATCGTCAGATCGTCCGTTTCTATGGCCGCGCGGTCAAGCTGCCCTTCACAACTAGTGCCAGTTTCTGGGATAGAGTTGGCACCTCCTGCAATAAAGGCAATGGACCTTGAAGCAAGATCACTGAGATCCTCAAAGTGGGTCATCAAATACACGCGTGCGTAGCGTCACACCCTAGGCAAGTCTGTGGCAGTATCACCTCGGCTTCTTCCCTTCAGGATTGGCCGTGAGTTTCTTTAGGCTAGTAGGTGAAACGGTATATAACCTCGCTGAACACCGCGAACCTGAACATTCCTCCGAAACGAGCCTCCGATTAGAGGCCTTGAGTATCTCAGTCACATCGGTCTCTAGTTTCCAGCAGTTTCTAGCCTCCGGAAACGACGGGGCCCTTGGTTACCTGTGATTATTGGAAGAAAAGCGATGTTTCCTTTGCTTCTTCAGAAGTGGTGACGAGCGCCTCGTTCACTCCGTCTGGCATTTTTGGCGAAGCTCCACTCTGCCACAGCGACGACGATGTTGTGAATCTGCACCTTCATCACGAACCGTCGTTTTCAGGGAGCATCAGGGCTATACGGTGCACCCAATGGAGCGCTTATTTGTTCCAGAGTCTGAGGCGTGCACTCGCTTCGGTTAACCTTTTCACTTGGTACATCCACTGCAACTTCGGTATTGATGCTACTTCACTGACAGCTGGAATGCCGAACTTGGCTTCTCGAAACCAGAAGAAGCTTCTTCGTAAGCAACGACGGGAGACTTCTTAGATGAATACTGCCAACTCCAAATCGGCTTGAGTCTCGACTAGAAGTAATAAGTTACAGAAACCATAAGGTTCCAGGGTGTGCCAACTGCTTCATTGTTCTCAGAAGAATTGAGCATCTCTGAGTCCGCGACGAGGAAAGTGTGTTCCCCGTGTGAATTGATTTAATTTGGCATGAAGTGCTACTAGGAACTTGCAAGACTTGGGTGCCAATGCGCCTACGGAGTTGCCCCGATGATCACGGACCTTCAAGTTGATGATGAAGTACTAGAAGAGATGAAAGAACAGAACAAGCGCCGTCGCACAAGAAGCGTGTACGTAGCATGGTCTTCGCGGAAAATGAGGACTGGGTGAAGGTTTCTTGTGCTCACTCGTGTCATGGCAGTCGAGAACAAGGTTGAAGGAGGCTTTTCTTATCAAGCTGAAGAACTGGCGCCACTATCAGGCGCTGACCTAAGGCAGGCTTTCCTCATCCCGGCTGTCATGAACGGTTACAACGCGCTTCCTGGGCGTTGCCCTCCCCCTCGAACCAGAAGCTCTCGCCAGAAGATGGGTGTATACATGGGAAGCTAAAGAGACACGAGTGAAACCGCGGACTCTGCCCGATTCACAAGTGTTTAGCCAAAGACATCTTGAAGCCAATGCGATCCTCGGTCATTTCGGTTGTAATTTCGCTGTGAACACATTTGACTCTCTACCATGAGGCCCTCGCCGAGATTTGGGTCAAAGGCAGTGCTGGAGATACGAAGAGTACTCAGCCCATCTTAGTGCTACCGCCTCACTCAACCTGTACGCGGTGCTTGTAGGACAGGGCTTCGAATCTGCAGCCTCTTTCCTGAGTACGGGTCCAGGGACTTCTGAACATACGCGATTGTGTTTTATGCTCGGTTCCCTGTTTCCCTTTCAATTCTTGCCAACTACCCGCTTTCTCCCTGTCAATTCTCCTAGGCATAGCCGTGGCCAGCGTCCGAGAGTCCACTGGCCTTCAACTTTTAAGCCTCATGAAGCGACAGTATTCAACATCATGCATCATGATCAGCTGCTAGCGGAGGGGAATTCAATTTTCGGCACGTTCACTTCACCTTGCACAGCAGCCACCACCTTCATCTCATAGCTCCGTACGTTACCTGTTTGATACAAGTCTTCTACGATTATTGCACAGAAGCCGCCCCCATCGTACTCCCCCTCGTCGATGAGTGGCTAGCCGACGTGGTCAGCATGGTGGCGCCTACCGGTGAGGCTAAGACAGGGAAAACGGACGAGTTGAGGAAAAGGCTAGAGCAGAAATTCGAGGAAATTGTCTGAGTGAACACGATCATGTACGGTCTGGGAGGATGGGCGAAGGATTAGGATTTCAAAGCGGATTTGTTCCTGTGAGCATTCGCACCGTTTCTCTTCGTACGTATCACTGAATGTCCCGTCTTACAGGATGCACTTTATCACCTCTGCCTTCCCAATCCCTTCCTTTTTGAAAAACAACGCCCAGCGTCGAGTATCAACCTCCTGAAAGTATTCTTCTCCAATTCCCTGATGTGGTTCATCGGCCGTGGCCGAGCTCCTATCGATCTCGCCGCTTTCTACGAAGGCACCACACACCTCGTCGAGAAGCCTTTCAGCATCCCTTTCAGCACCAGCATTCCTTACTCCACCAAAACGCGCGACCAAACAGAGGAAGTCTCGACTACAGATGGCATCGCCAATCCCTGGACTCCCATCCTCGAGTCGAGCATCACGCATCCAGATGAAAATCTTCCCAAGCTCCAACGGGCTCTTGCCCATTTCGCTTGGGTATACGGCCATAAGGCCTTCGGCCGCGATGAGACGGGAATCTCCCTGCCGAGTGTTTCGACTTACCTCGATGGAAGCCTGTTCCTTAGGGTCGCGGCGCTGAGTGCTACTGTATCCGCATGGAGAACGATCGGAAGATAGACATGAACGAGGTTCAGGGTGCTCAATGGGATAGAGCCGGGTTGTTTGACCTTTGAGCTCGAGTTTGTGGAAGTTAGTAAGGACATGAACGCTTGTACGATAAGTTGTTTTGCAGAAGTTGAAACGAAGGGCGATTTCTTGCCATGCGTTCTATAAGATGCTCTCAACTGCATTCCGGTCCTCTGAAAGAGGTATGAACGGTCGCAAATCTTCTACCTTAAGCTCCGAGCAAACATTCAATGTGATCATGAGTCCCCAGCCCAATCGTCGCCGCTAGCGCTGTCTGTCTTCCGAGTCGGCGTTTCACGATCGGGAAAAGCCGAGCCTGTGAGCTTCGAAGCTCAAAGCCATCGCGCGCTAGGGGACTTGAGGCTCACCAAGTCGGTCCGACAGAAGTGTTTCATCGAAGTTAGGAAGTCCAGACTTGCAGGGACTCGAGAAGCGTCGCGGGAAGCCTTCTTCTTCCTCCCGCCCACCAGATTTCTTTAACCATACGGATATAAATATGGTGAGTTGACCCATCTCAAGTTGTCCTGGAGAGTACCTATCATCTACGTCGCTCACAATATATCGTCGATGAGCCAGAATGTACATAAAACAGGTGCAGATACTGTGAAGGCGAGACCATTTACCCTCGATTTCGGGCTCGATGCAAAGCAGAGCGGGACGTTCGAAAGCGACATCGAGCTCGGGGTGGTTTATAATAGTGGGATTCATTGGGCAGTAAACGTTACTAGTAAACACCAGGCGCAAGTGTACAGCGTAACCTACAACAAGGGGTTCGAAGGTAGTGAGAGATAACGGTAGGATTACGACAAATACTAGAGAGATGTTCTTTTCAGTCAGGTATAAAGTAAACAGGGGGCAGACGTTGAAACGAATGTAGACGTTCGGCGAAGGCTTCTAGCCAGCGCGACACATAAAGAGCGAAAAGGGTCCATTATAAGAACATACAAGGGTAAAGAAAGACGAACTAGCATTTTGGATTACAAGAAAGGAAATGGTGAGTCAGCCCTGGGACCATCTATCGCCTTCGGGGTTGACATCGTCGTCGTCGATTTCGGGGGCAACGCTGATGCCAGCTCAGGCAGCGCCACTGACATCCGCACACCAGAGTCGTTCCTGCCATGGTGATAGTACGAGCGCCGCTGTCGACGCCCATTCGTGTGCTTGTGCTCCGGAAGGAGGACAGAACTCCGCTTGAAGGGATCGACCTCAACACCGTATGCGTCGAGGTCAACTTCCACCCTCTCCTCGAATCGGATATCACCGTGCGCAGCAATGATGCTCTCGATCTCCATGGCATCATCTTCGGAAGACGTATCGCTCCACGTTGATGTCGGGCGCAGAACTGGCGTATACCCTCTCGAAAAGTTGGGCAGAGAGGGGGATTGGTCGCGCCGGAGCTGTTCTGAGAGTGGGCGGCGAGGAGGTGTGGGAAAGAGCGTGGACAAGTCCTGGATAGACATCTCCTTCGTTGTCATGACGGGGGAGCTCTGGCGAACATCCAGGGTCCTTGCCGTGGGATCCGAAGGTCGACTGAGAGCATTTGTGCGAAACGGGGAAGATGAACTTGGCTGAGAAAAGTGATGACGAGAATCCGGTTGTTCCTGAGGATGGAGTGTGTGACGAGGTGTGGGAGGTAGCCTGGGTTCTTCGACGATTTGGGAATGGCGAACGATGATCTGGGATCTGGGGCGACTCATGCGAACCCCTTTGCGCTTGGAACGAACGATTTCCACGTCGGCTTTCACAAAGGGGTCGCCTAAGTCTAGCTGGTACTGCGAAAACAGGCTGTCGTCATCCATTATTGAGAATTCGTCGACAACACGACCAGCTCCCTGCTCTGTATGTTTTGAGTGGAATAATGGGATAGGGAGGCGAAGGGGGGAGACGGAGTGTGTAGGGGTTGAAGGAGGGTGCGACGATGCAGAGGTGATACAGGAGACCATCGAGTCTGGAGATGAAGCCATGGTAGAGCAACTCGGTGCGCGGGTTGGTGAAGCAACGGAGGATGGAGGAAATGCCAGCGGTCTAAGACTATTGAGTCGAGGTCGAGGTCGGATTGGTGTTTGCGGTAGAGGAGCTGCGGTGGAAGAGCAGTCTTTATAGTGGGAAAGATTAGCTTTCATCAGGATTCGCGACGAATAGACAGATGACTGACCCTGCGAGGACGGCGATTCCCTGATGAACATGCTGGCCATCCGACGAAGTGTACCTCGAACCATCTTCCTGAGACCCGTTCCCTCTGGCCCTTTCCCATCCACATTTCCCTTCGATTCCGCTCTTGAACCCGAATGAAAAGAAGGAACGCGGAATAAAGATGATTTCCGCCGTGACTGCCTCATCTTGAGAGAAGCTGGGAGCTGATCCGATTCGGGAGTGACATCAAGAGCGGCGGTGACTAACTGTTGAAACTCTGTCAGGGTGTAAGGAGACAGATCGGAGGAGTTCATGGTCTCTATAGAGGAAAATGCGGAGCAGTCGACGAGTGGTTGGCCTGTCAGAACGAAAAGGAAAGTCAGAAAGAGGGCAACGCCAGGAAGCCCGAAGACAGAGAGCTTTATACAGACCGTGAACCTCTGTATACAGCTATACATTGCTTTATTAAAGCTAATGATAGATGCGTAATCTGAAGGAGCCAACTCTGCTTGATGGACAGACCCAAGAATCGCTCTATTCGGGCGCACGAGACCAACAGTTCGAAGGTTTGTCTAGCCGGTTTACCCATGCGCATTCTGTCCCACGCCATAAGCGGAGTAAGTGCGCATTACGACCATTTGTGCCCATGCCACCTATGAAGCAATGTGCGCGGTTATCTAGGGAGCATCAAGGCAATTAGCGCGGTCCTTTGGGTTCTGGAAGGACATGCTGAGTGTCGAGGACAAGAGGTATTTGCTCTTGCCATGTGGCGGTCACTGTACTTTGTGACCTAGTCAGTGAAGTCTGTGATCCAGTCAATCAAGCTTGTGATTTACTCAGTGAGGTTTGTGATGTACTGATGACCCCCTCACTTTCTGCTCAAATTGCGCTCATCACCAAGATGTCATTGTCAACCTTCCTTCCTTGACATGCAGCTCGGCACAAGGCTCTCCATCTGGTGTTTTGCAATGTTATCGAGAACATTAACCATTTGACACTATCAGAGACCTTCTCTCTTCCAGCCGGAGTCGACATGGTCCTGATGCAATGTATCTTTGCGAGGATGTTCGTGTCAATAAACGTCGACGTCAGATGTCTCCTACCGTGCTGGGTAGAACGTGCAAGGGAAACGGCGAATACGGACCAGGAAGCGCTCATCTCAGGCGCTACACCCCAGCCACAGAGCACCACATATAGCTGCTCTACACCTCCTTCAGGCTCTCGAATCTCTCCTCGTTTGTATTATTGGGCCGTGGGCATCGCACCTCCTGCAGTGCTGAGTACAAACCGGCTGTGACGGACTGCCATGGCAGTGCGCAATACCGCTACTTCCGGTCTATTTCATGGACCTGAGATTCGGTCACTTCCTCCCTGAAGAATCATCGACGCCAAAACTCGATTTGCCTCGGTCGGTGTGTGCGCAGCCTCTCAAGCTTAAGCTTGCTTCAGGTTGCGAAGGTCCCCCCCATGATGTCGAGTCTATCAAGGAACTCCGAGTTTGCTACTCGGTGGCGCTAGGCTGGTTGAAGCCACAGGAGCTTCTGTCGCAATGAACACGAGCGAGTGGTCCTGAATTTCAGCAGGATGAGGCTAGCAAGGGCGGGATCCAGGCTATGTTCAATCCCTTTCCGGTTCTCTAGACAGAGCGCGCCAACTATGGCATAAATTGAAACATCTTGTTTCCAGGCCTTCGCATGGTCGGTATAATCACACGCTTGTGTATGTTCTCGCTATCAACCACTCGGAAGTTATGTTCCTTAACCCTATGGTTAAATTGGAGTCTTGGACTGATCGCTAAACACAAACACACCACCCCTTTGAAGCTGGTCTCAGCGACAGACCTCCGAATCAAGGCCGGGGAATGTCCCGAAGGAACGGCGACATCGTTAGCTGGATGGCCATGTGGCATCCGTCGTTCGTCGTCATGAAGCGCTGGTCGGGTGGCGTTAGTCGGTGGAGGTGTTCTCGGCGAGGAGAAGAGACATCTAGTTGAATGCACCGCTTCTACGCGCCTTTCATTCAACTGAGAGAAGCACAAGAGACGCACCCTGACTGCGGCTGCACCTCCCGACCACTTGTCCCCCCAGTGGTGCATGGCAGGTCATCTCTTCGTGAGTGTGGAGACTATCGTACGCGTTTCAACAGAGGGTTGCATCGGAGGATATGTCGATTAGCGGTCTAAGTCTACTGCGCGATGTCTGTCCATCTAGAGACGGCAGCTTGTTTTACAACAACTTCAACAAGACAAGGCCGAAGTTGACAGTACTGTCGATCACGGTCACATGTTAACAGCAACACCTCCTTCCGAACCACCACATTCATCGGTATATGGGCTGGGTAAAGTTCATACCCTATACCCCCGTATGCGCCACCATTAAACCGAACCTCTGATAAAACGAGGTCGTCATTGGAGGA
>ML178863.1:102134-125391 GCA_004369125.1 Pterulicium gracile
AACATGGTGCTACAGGCAATCAAGAACTATGTTGCATTCGTCCAGAATCACGCCACAAAATGATCAAGCGCTTCCGTTTCAACAACGGCAAAGAGTTTGTTAATCAAGAGACACTTGATTGGCTCGAGTCCGAAGGGATTGAGTGGGAGCTGACAGCTTCGCATTCATCTTCCCAAAACGGTGTTGCTGAGCGCCTTAACCGCACGCTCATCGGATATACTCGCGCTATAATATCCAACAAGAAGCTGCCCGTCCATCTCTGGCCTGAAGCTGTAGCATACGCGTGCTACATCCGCAACCGCTGCCCAGTCAAGGCACTGGGGAAGCACACTACTCCCCATGAGGCATTCTGGGGCAAGAAGCCCGACGTATCGGCACTTCAACCCTTCGGCGCCCCGATCCGGGTTCTTCACCAGGACACTCAACGTCACAAGCTCATGCCATTGTCTCGACGCTTCTTCTTCTTGGGATTCTCCGAGAACTCTTGTGCCTACCGTTACTACAACCCAGGCACCAGGAACATCCAGACTTCGCGAAATGTAACCTTTGAGCTACCTATTTGCAAGGACAGCGACTATTACGTCACCCTTGCTCCTCATCCTCCTTTGCTTGAGGGGGAGAATGAGTCCACCGCAGCTAGCAAGCTGCAGGAAGATGTCCCTCCACCCAAGCTGTTCCACGGCTCCCCGTATCGAGAACCAACCCCGGCCATCGAGTCTGACTCCGACTCCGACTCCGACCTCCCTTCCCTCACACCCAGCCGCTCTCAATCACCTGAACCAGCCCCCACAATCGCCCCTTGAGATATCAGCAGTAAGATTGACACAAGCAACATCCTCAAGGGCAAACGCACTTGTGCTCATGCTCATCTCGCCACTGACTTTGCGTTCATCACTGAGGCAATTGAGTGCGTAACTGAGAACGACCCCACGTTGCTCAAGGAAGCTCTTGCAGCCCCTGACAGTGCGCAATTCCGCGATGCGATGACGTCCGAAATCAATCAGCTTGAGAGGCTCGGTACCTGGGTCAAGGTTGATCTGCCTCGAGGCAGAAAGGCTATCCCTTGCCGCTGGGTATTCAGACGCAAGCGTGATATTCTTCGCCGCATCATCAAGTGGAAGGCACGATTGGTCGCCAAAGGCTTTCTCCAGATTGAAGGTATTGATTATAAACAATCCTTCGCTCCCACCATCTGCCTGGAAACTTTCCGCTTCCTCTTAGCTCTCGCTTCAAGACATAAGCTTAAGATCCATGGCTTAGATGTTGTTGCAGCATACCTCAACGGTGAGCTCAAGGAAGAAGTCTACATGGAACAACCTCCCGAGTTCAACAATGGAACAGGTCGTGTTCTTCGCCTCAAGCTGTCCTTGTACGGCCTGAAGCAGTCAGGACGAGTTTGGAATATCAAGCTCAATGCGTCGTTTGAGAAGCTAGGATTCTCACGCCTACTCGCCGATCAATGCGTCTATATTTGTCGCTCTTCCCCCGAGTCGCAGCCAACCATTGTTGCCGTGCATGTTGATGACATGACTATCATGGCACCGACCAACGAGGAGATTGCTCAGGTCAAGGGGGAGCTTGCCGCTCAATTCACCGTCACTGACCTCGGTGAACTCTCCCACATCCTGGGAATGGAAATTGTTTGTGACGCAGCGACTGGCGCCATTCGACTCTCTCAGCGCAACTACGCACTCAGTGTCATCAAAGCTTTTGGCATGCGCGACTGCAAGGCAGTGCGCACCCCAGTTGATCCCAATGTGAAGCTTGAGAAACTGAAGCCTGGGGATCCTCGGATTGGCGACAAAACCTTTTGTCGGAAGTACCTCTCAGGACTAGGGAAGCTCATGTACCTAGCCGTTGCCACACGCCCCAATATAGCATACGCTGTATCGCACTTGGCTCAGTTCTCCCAGTGCCCAGCTGAAGAGCACTGCACAGCTTTGAAGCGTGTCTTCCGCTACCTCAAAGGCTCAGTTGACCAAGCACTGCACTACGGAGCCCCAGAGGACCTCATTGTCTACTCTGATGCTGACTGGGCTAACGACATGTCCAATTGACAATCTGTATCCGGATACATCACCCAATACGCCGGTCGCTCTTTCCACGATGGAAGCAGAGTACATGGCGTTAGCCAACACCACTCGAGAAGTGATGTGGATTTGTGAACTTGGTCTCAATACTTCACAACCCACAACCATCAACATCAACAACCAATCCGCTATCAAATTTGCGGAGAACCCCGTCTTCCATGCATGTTCCAAACACATCAACATCCGCCACCACTTTGTACGTGAACGTTTGGTCTCTAACAAGATCCATGTCACCCACTGTGCAAGCAAAGATAACCTCGCGGACATGCTCACTAAAGCATTGCCACACACAAAGTTTGAACCACTCCGTGCCAAGGTGTTAGGATCGGTTGCAACGTCAAGGGGGAGTGTTGGAGTAAGTACGCGCTAAGCGTAGAACTTACTAGAACAACATTGCTTGTAGTTAGTAGAACATTCTGAATTACTTGTACTTTAGTATATAAGCCCCAGCTGGGGCTGCCTCCAACAATTATTTTACTTCCTATCGTCGCTCTCGTCTACCATTCTCTAATAAAAGTACCTGTGATGGAGGAGATCTAATCTACTACTCTACAAGCAGGTAGGTATGCTTTCAACAGTGGCTGCAAGATTACATTCCTCCCCAAGTTTCACTGTGAGCTCAATCCAATTGAGGTGGTAAGCATATTACAAGCCTTCTTCTTTGGCAAGCATTAAAACATTCCACAGTACTGGGGCTGGGTGAAGTACCGCCGCAGAGAAGAAGACAAAAACTCTTTTCCGGAAGCTAAGGAAACTGCCATCAAATGGCTCTGCGTGTCCCCGTGATGTGATTTGTAAGTTCATTAATCGGTCCTGGCGATTCATTGACGCATACCGCCGCGGGCTCACGGGAGCTGCAGCGGAGTGGGCAGTACGCAAGCAGAAGTCTCTTCGCACCGTGTCCCAAAGTGTGATGATGCAACTGGATGCGATTACGCTCCTAGTCAATTTCGCGTAGATGGACGCCTATAATGCCAAGGACATCTTTTTTTTTACTTCACGCCAATCGACTCCGAGGGGCTATGTACGTTTGTTTTTGCTCCGGCCTCAAAATTTTGTCCACTCTTGTTTTCTCGTCTAAACATCATGTAAATATTGCAATCGACGTATCTCGTCGAGCTGATTTCAGATCCGAAAATTCCGTTCTTGATTCTATCAAAACTGAGTGTACTACCATGCATTGTGGTGGTTGACCGCCCCCCACTGTATAACGCTGACCTGATCGACGTGCGCATGCGCTTCGAGAGAACAGAATCCGCACTTCCGATCTCCAAGGGCTAGTGCTGCCGCCAGGGCGCCTCGGCAGTCTTCTCGGAGGTTCGGAGCGGAGATCAATGCTCTTGATCCGGGGGATCATTCAATTCGACCTCACAGGAAGGCACCAAGCGCGCAACTCCTGAGTACCGCGCACAGCACATGAATTCGCGGGAAGTATAGAGAGATCACCGAGTGTATCCACTGTGAATTTCAATTTATTGCTGATGATCCATCTTTTTCGCAACGACGCCGTACGTACAAACTAATTGCAACAAGGCAAAGGGAAGAAAAAAAGTTGACGATCCGGAGCCACATCATTATCAGGGCGGGACAACGGGCTGTTTCGACCCATATTGTACTTATCTGACACAGTGCGCCAACCTAATATACTGTCGACGCTCGTTCACGTCGCCCCTTAAAGTATACCTATTGCAATTACATTCCCATTTGCTTTGTCTCTTGCCCTCATCATCATCACACTCAACCCACACCTACCTTCTCCTCCATCCACCGCTCGAGCAGTATGCATAACGACCAAAGCATGATCCCTGCAGCCCAGAGAGGTGGCTTTTACTTTCGCATCGACCTCCCTGTGCCTCTCTACCCAGAGACGACGCCGCAACCCACTCCTCCTGCCCCTGCCCCTGCATCGTCAGCGAGCGCAGCACACACACCCCCGCCACTGCACAACCACACCACCACCAATAACAACAACAACATTGGCGAACCTTCCCAGAAACTGCAAGATGCCGACGATCTGCACCAGCACGACGAATCATCGCAAGCGCCATGGCTCGAACCGAATTTCCCGCCTTCGTTCATGCAGTCCCCTGGTCCGAGCTCGAGTAATCCTGGAGGGTACTCGCTAGGTACGCGTATCCATGAGCTTCTTGGAGACTGACGCTGACGTTGATACGTATCATCGTACAGACGCGAGCTTCTTTGAACCAAACTTCACACTGCCCATGCCATCTCCCTCCCTAGCTCCATCCGAGGCAGTTCCTGTCCAACACCAGGCTGTCCCCATCCAACACCCGCATCCACACCACCCTGTTCAACACCAACAACATCCTATTCAACACCAGGCTGTTCCTGTCCAACACCAGCACGCTCTACAACACCCGCAATCGCACCAACAATCGCACTCGCAACCTCATCACCAACAACAGCACAGCGGACCCATACCGAGCCTCTCTTACGCTCCACAATTTACAATGGACCTGCCGAGCACCTCATGGGACACGCCACATTTGCCTGAGACAAGTTCCAGCACCACGCGGAAAATGAAATCGCCACGCCCCGTCCCCGTCCCATCAACATCAACATCCACCTCATCAGCATCAATCGCTTCATCATCGGCCACGGCGACGGGCATGGGTATGCTGGCGACGGCCACGCCTAGAATGGGAACGAGCGTGGGAACGTCCCCGTCCCCGCCCCCCGAAGCCCGCCGTTCCTGCGTCCACTGCAAAACCACGACAACCCCCCTCTGGCGCCGCGGCAAGAACCAGTCCGAACTCCTCTGCAACGCCTGCGGCCTCTACCTCCAAGCCCGCGGCGAATACCGGCCCCAACGGCTCATCGACGAAGATCGTGCGGGCGTCGAACTTCCTGGTGGGGCGGGGCACTTATCGTCCTCCTCCTCTTCCTCTTCCTCGATGATGGGTGGTGGAGGAGAAGGAGGAGGAGACGGGAAACAATGTAGTCATTGTTTCACTTGCAGAACGACGGTGTGGAGGAGAGATAAGGAGGGGAAACCGTTGTGTAATGCGTGTGGGGTGTATTTGAAGATGAAGGGGAGGGAGAGGCCGATCGAGTTTAGGAAGGATAAGATTAGGAGGAGGCAGTATAGGAGGGTGGCGGGGGTTGCGTTGAATGAGACCCATGGCGGTGAGGTTGCGATTGGGGAGGGGACGATGTAGGATGGCGGACATGCGGGGACTATGCAATATGGACATATACATGGGGTTTAAGATGAGTTGCAGTTATGTTCTTTGGGTTGTTAGTATTAGGGCTGTATAATCTGGTTATTGGACGTGTAATTTTGATTCTTGATGGACCGCGACGTCTGTGAGTCAGACAGAAAGCTGCTTGAGGAGATAGATGGCCGGCGTTCTCAGAACCATCGGCCTGTAGCACTGTCGACCTCTAGCAGAACTGTCGACCTCTAGCAGAACTGTCGACCTCTAGCAGAATTGTCGACCTCTAGCGTCGAAACCAAGCCTCGGCATGACCATCGGGAGCAAAAACACGTATAAATCAGAGTAACGGGAAAGGGTGTTGATAAAGATATGTTTCTAGCCCGCTTCTTTATGTAGTCCAGTCCACTCCGCCCATTCCATCTCAATCTGCTATGCTATACGTAAACGTAAGCTTGTTCCCGCGCGCGTCCAGAGCTGACATCTTTCCGCGGTCAGTGGGCCAGAGCCTCGCGCTAACAGAATGATGTATATCTTTATCATGCATGGGACCGGTATGTGGGTGTTAGGTACTCATGCACGTTATCATGTCTAGACCTGCTTACCTGCAGCGTCGAGCCTAGACCCCGTACATCAACCATCGTGATCTGGACTAGCGCTGCTGTGCCTACCCTGAGTACACCCTAGGCCTTGCTGAAGACGAGGTTTACTTCTCGAAAGCCTCGGCCTGAGAACGGGCACTGGCAGACTCGAAGCGCGCACCGGTTAGGACTATCAGATCACAGGTGCGCGAGAAGCCATGCAAGGCAAGCGAAGGTCGCCAAGTTCATGCGCTGGCGAGCCCTTTCGCCCATTAGTTTGGTGCGCATATATCGAGAGCTAGTAGTGGAGAACGATGGTCTCGTGGTGAGTAAGTATCGTTGAGCCAGCTCCCAATCTTCACCGGCGTCCACCGTTTGCTTTCGAAAATTCATGTATCGCGAGAAGCGCAAGCAAATCTGCGTCGACCCCAGAGGAAGAGTAGACGGCGGCGGACGGTGCGGTGTGCGGCCAGCGCCCTAAGCGAGCGAAGGTTAGACCGGGGCTTGGAGGAGATAATTATCAATACCTCGGTGCGTACACTTTAGGCTGGTTCTGCGCAGAAAAGACTGTCAGTGTAGGTAGTAGATTTTCTACTTGGACTGCAGGTAGATAGTAGCTAGCACCCGCCGAAGGAGCTCAAGGGAACACAGGGCTAGCTGCAGAGACGAACGGATATGATAGATGTCGAGAGACGACCGCCGCTGATACGGTAGCGACCTCGGCCGAGGCGGTCCCCGAAGCCAGTCAAGCCACGGCAGTGGCACGGTAGGCCTGAAGGCGACACGGATAACTGCTTAAAGCCCCAGGGCAGACGTAGAAGTTAGGGTTCAGACGACGGAGGCTGCCAAAGTCGTCGCCACATTCGTCGACAGATCGTGTCCCTCAGTACGCCGAATGTCGCGTATAAGTCGATATTCGTACCGAAGTCAATGTCCTGAGTTTGCGGGACACCTTGCGTATGAGTTTCGGTCTTGCGCCAACAGGAAAGCGAGCTCACTGCACTCGGAGCAGAGGTGGGATGAGCGGTGATATACATTGATTGTAATATTAGGGAATGATAAGTATAGATACAAAGCGACGACCAAGTACTGTCGAGGAGTACCAGCGTTGACTTGCTCAACGATGAATTCGTCTCTTTGGTTCGGTGATGAGGGGGGTTTGGTTTGGTTTCTGTAAAGAGATGGGGTTAGTCAGATTCGAGTGAAACACGAAGGACGATCACGTACCATTCACACCCAACCCCTTCCATTCACTCGTCGAAGGCTTACTTCCTGTTATTCGACCGCATCGCAAGGATCTGCACCAAGCGAATACTACACTCACCAAGAACACCCCTTGTCAAACCATGTACAACACGAGTCAGCGACGAGGGACGTACAATATATTGATCATATCCAACTCCAAACTGACCGACTCCCTGAGCGGATCAGCCTGCATCCGTCCAGCTTCGACCATACGTGCATGTTGGAGAATCTTCTGGGTGCTGCGAACAGAGCGTCAGAACTCAAGTAAAACTCAACGTCGCCGCCATCCAATTCAACGATGCCACGAGACTCATGTGGGACTCCGCATCCAGGGAATCTGGGAAGGGGGACTCACTCGTACAGCACGAAACCACCGAATACCGCCAACCCCCCGTAAAGACTCAAAAATTCCGTGATCGCCAACGCGCGTGTACCGAGTGGAAGAGCCATGGGTGCAATGGAGGACAGGGCAACCACGGTGATACCGGCGAGGAGGGGGCCGCCCATGTATAGGTAGGTGTCGTTTCTGTGGTGAGTTGGTCAGCCTCGTTATGGGTGGGATGGGCATAGGGCGAGAAGGGGGAGGGGCATAGGGATGGGAAGGGGGAGAGCTATGAGGATGGAGAAGGGTGAGAGATGACAACGTACTTGGCTGTAGCACCGACGTATGATAGAGAGCCGACGACACCACAGGTGTAGAGCGCGGCGCGGGAGAGGATGGCGGGTGCGAAGAAGAACATGGGGGAGAGCGTGGCGGCTTGACATCCGTTGAAAGCCTGACGAGGGTCGATGTTCAGTTGAGAGGCAAGGAAGAGAAGAAGGAAAGTACGCACTAGCCAAAAGAGATGCTTCTGAACCGAGTTCTCCGGGGAGGTATACATGACGCCCATCATACTGCCGATACTTCCTACCAGACCAACACCCAGAACGACCCCTACAACATGACCGTGTCAGTGTGAACAACGTCCCATCGCAAAAGGACTAAAGACGAACAAGGATTTGCAGCCATCAGCCTGTGCGCAAACCCGCTTCTGAACAGCGCACGAGCTGCCACGGCAGTAAGCACCAATCCACCACCGGTGTATTTGAAGGAGTCGTTGAGGTATGACGACTCCACGGGGGAGAGACCATCGCGAGTCTCGCGATTCAGAAAGCCTTGAACGAGGATCACAGAGCCTGCTACCACCGCCTATACATAGTTCACAGTCAGCGCCAGTCTGAGTACTCTTCCGAAGGAAGACATGGTCCTACCGCAGTGATACCAAACCGTTTCCACGCGTCCGCCTGGTTAACAGGGCTCACAATCGCCGAACTATCAGTCAACAGCCCTCTCTTCGCCTGCGTTCTCCAGGCGTTGAACGCTGCCCCTCGCTGTTGGCTCTGCTGCCTCAAAGCTTGCAAGATGCTTCCTTTCCCATTCCCGAAGCTCGATTGTGCTCGTCGTCCAGTGGTAGAGAACAATCGTGTCGATACAACGCTTTGTCGTGGTGTGAATGCAGACCGGAATGCCGTCTGTGTTATTGGACGAGATAGGGAGGAGAGGAGGGGGATCATGGTGGAGGAGAGTAGGTGAGGGCCAGGACGCTGACGGGAAGATGATTATTACTGAGCAGAGAGCCATGACGAATGTTCTCGGCTTTTTGGGAGGCGCCGCGGCGAATCTGGACGGCCATCGGCGTTTTCCACCACGACTGTGACTCGGAGGTCTCTCGCGACGACAAAAATCGTTGCTAATTGCTACCTCTGCTTAGTAGCGCACGATTTTGACTGCGTCGATGTCGTTGCATTGTCGTTGCGCATACGCACACCACGTTGCCAAGTTAGTTGCTGACAAGTGAGAGCTCACGACAATCAGGTTACTGAGGCTCAGTTTTCTGGTCTAGTGACTCGTGGTCAACTACGAGCTCAATCTATCGTTACGTACTTATCAAGCGATCATCTCTGTTCCGGTTCAAAAGTCAGCAATGTCCATGTCAGCACCTGCAGAACTAGTGCTTCTGTCAGGGGGCCCACTTTCTGCGCGCAACATAAAATTCTAATGATGCTGGTGATGAGCACTTTACTACACAGACATGACGTACAAAGTAGGTAAGGATATAACACTAAGAACATCCTTCCAGAGGAGTTTTTCCTTGGTCTCCCATTTGGAATCTAGGTCAAACCTTACGCGGTACAGATCCTCTTGCCCCTCCTTACTGCTTATACCCACAACCTTCCAAACACACGATCCGCCACCGGCATTTTGATCTGCCCTTTCTGCGTTGGGCAAGATAGACTGGAACGTGTAGCGCTGGATATCCTCCGCCGAAAACAACTTCGAGTCGGTAACAGGCATCCACGAGGTTGTCACGGTTTCGGGCATGGTAATTTGGATCATTAATCAGTCTTTGATAATGAGAGTTCGATCCATACCGCTCTGGACAAGGAGTGGGGAGTTCAGATGCGGGTATCTGCCTAAGGCTAGTTGGCAGAGTAGATGGTGCAGGGACTGGAGGTGGAACTTGGCATGAGCCGGTCCTGAAGATAGCGACGATAAGATCCTGAGAACAGCGAGAATAGGTCATGACTCACATAACTGTGCAGTATTTATTGAACGCCTCTAGAAATCTTGGCTTGGATGCGAGAGCGGCTGTGACAAACCTCCGGAGGTTTATGAACAATCCGAACACCATTGCATTATGCCAGGACAGTCTGCAAGGTAGATCGTGATTAGCACTAGCAGAAGGAAGAAGAAGAAACCACTGCCAGGGGCAACATGCGCAGTGGTCAATCGTGGAACAAAGTACTTTGTTTCCATCCTGCCCAAACAGAGTAGCATCCTGTTCTGCCAGAGTCTCGAACAGCAGCTCTGGGTTCTTCATCCACTTTCTAAAGCCTCTAACATAATGTTCATCGCCTCCGATTTGGCCATAAGAAACGTACTCGCGACCCTCTTCCGGCGGCGCCCTAGCTATCTCAGAGAAATCTGCTGAAAGCTGCTCGTAACGCAAGGGATCTTGTCGAAGCTGATCGTGTGAGTACTCCCAAGCTTCATGGTATTTGATACTGCGATCGGCGAGTTGGCGAAGCGTTTGCGTGTAGTGGGGAGCTCCGAGAGATATGGCATCAAGAATCTCCTCGTCTCTGACGTCGAGAGCGAGGATTGAGAACACATGTTCAGCTCGCTGATTAGCGGAGAATAATGGGTTTGCCATGGTCGTCTGGAAAAGACATGTGGACATGGACCCACAAGCTCCGACAAACGGCCGTAGGCTCGTGGTCGCGGCAAGCCGCCAAGTACTCAAGTACTTACTGTAAGTAGGTACTTGGAAAAGAATCCGATAACAGCACGGGACGAGAACATCGTACCCTGATCGTGCCCATCAGTCACAGGAAAGTTTCAAGCGCCGAGCCAATCCCTCTTCATAACTGTATCATACTACTTCACGATGATGTGAGGGTTGGTGCAATCATATATATATATGTTAGACACGTTCAACAAGGGCCAGCCCACATTTGCCCGTATTACTATCATGGTAGTCGCCCTGGATGCGCACATTTACTTAGTACCAAGATCTCGTTCATCGACGCTCGAGCTCCGCATCCCCTTTGACATCTGCCAGCAAGGTGTGTCGTGACTCACTAGCATAAACCCGATCCAGCTTGAATACGAACGGTGGTAGTTGTATACACAATTGATTACAAGAGAACTGTTTCATAAATGACCAATATCTAGCGTTACGGGTGCGGGTGGCGGCAATACCTTGCGAAATCGAGTCCCGCTACCGTGTTGCCAGTTCCCAAAGGCTTCAAAAAATGATTTGTGGGGAGGAAGCGTGTTGGGGGCAAGAGAGGCAGCAAGGGAGGGTGAATACTGGCATTGTAAGCGTCCACCGCTTTGGTTCCAACCCCATGGGGACAAGGTCCTTCGAGAACTCTGGCGTAGTAGCTGCCGACTTTGACTTCCCGAGTTTGATCCAAGATGATCGGGTTAGCCTGGTAAGCCATATGCAGCCTCTGGATAGTGGTGGATACTCTGTCCTGGGGGCCAATGGTCGTGAAGTTGGTCATGGCCAGAAAGGCGTGCAGGGCGGTGCAATTGGGGTTGGCATAGCAAGAGTATTGGACGCGGTCAAAGCCAGCTCGCACGCAGCGTCTCTTGATCTCTGTGTAGAGGTAGCCTACCAGCGACGATTATCAGCGCAGACCACAACTCGATGAAGCAGCTTTAATGCCTACCCCCGTTTGCCCCGACACGTCCTCCGGCTCATCCACGGATAATCGGTAGTCAATGTCAAAGTCGATGGTGTGGTTCCCTCTTGGTAATGTGATTAAAACATTGTTGTGGTGGGCTAGGATACGACGGGCGTTGGGCTCAAGTCGGCCTAATGCTGTCATTGGAAGAGATCGATGCTGTTGTGAGTAGAGGTAGGGATCGGGGATAGAAGTTATGCAATCAGTTGTTGAAGGTATACTATGATCGCAGTTGCACGTACAAGCAAGGTCAACGAGGTCACTTATGTGAGCGATTGTCAACAAATAAAGAGGCAGAGGGGTAGGAAGGAAGAAGACTTGGATACTTAAGTAGGCCGGTCGTGCGAGTCTGACACGGTCACATGTCAGTGGTTGCCAGTTGCCCTTTCTCCCTTTCGTCGACGATTTCCCCGAAATGCCGCGTACTTCTACCTCCACTTACGGAAACTCTTGGCCCGCCTCCATACACTCAGACTCTCCGCGCCGTCGCACACCGCTATATCAAGTACGAACAGACGTTCGAGCTTGCAAACGCAGAGCTTCGACGCGATGGTGTACGCCTCGAGGAGATGTCCCAATAGTTCGCCGAGATCGCAAGCCGTCCGCCAAAGGATGGGAGAGAGTACGTCTCGTTCGGTTCGGATGGAGCAGGACAGGAGCATTGTCCTGAAGGCGTTCGAAAGTGGGCGAACAATCCGGCGTTGCTGTTTGAGAAGCTTGCGGTTCAGGATGTAGAGCTCTTTGGTGAGGACGGAAAGAAGATGCCGACGTGTCCAGAGGAGTGAGTCTTCGATGTTCGATGTGGTGTGTTACTAGTTTGACTAAGCAGTCCGATGTATGTACTCTATACGATAGGTGGTTTTGGCGCAGCACGATGGCATTCGGATCGTACACCACTCTTCGGAGGTACACCATGTTGGCGCTCTCGAAGAAACCAATGGCCTGGTTCGACGTCTACACTACCATTCTGTGCGTGCCACTCGTCATCGTCACCACCGTGACGTATTCTAACAAGCACCTTCAGATCAAGAGAAGCAGCCTTAGCCATGGAGCCCTTATTAACGTCATCAAATGTACTACGCACACGTTCGGCTCCTGTTCACTCCTCACCTCTTGCCATGTCCTCACCTGAGCCTCAATCCGCGTGCGCACGGCCACCCACACTCGAATCCGTCAATTCACAAGACGCTATCGCCATTTTCTCCCCCAAAGCGTCTACAGCCTTCTCCAGAGAGTGGCAACGCGTCACTATTTCAAGTGAATTCCTCGAAGCCGAAATTCGCCAGTATATCTTCATGTACACGTTTCTCCATCCTGACGACGATTCGGAGGAGGAGACCCTGGCTGAGACTGTGTGGAAGGTCGTGGGTGTTACTATTGAGGAGGGGGAGGAGAATATGTACACGGTTGCAATGGATTGGAATTCGGCGGATGAGACGAGGGAGCGGTTGCCGTGGGATGAGGTAAAGGATATGATTGGGGTGCCGGAGTCGTATTGGTGCCTTTTGCCATTGGTCGCTCAGTAGATGGTGGACTATAGGAGTTTTGCTGGTGCGTGCGTTTATTCGTTGCCGAAATCCTCATAAGTATACTTTCCGGGGGTTTGCCTTTTCACCAAGTACTACAACTTTGAGGGACTAAATATGAGTACTAGATTACGAACGCTGGTGCTACTGTCACTAGATATAATATGCTACAACAAACTACCACCATGGACCAGCTGTTCAGGGTAGCCGCTCAAAGAGATGAACAGCAAGGGTAAAAACTTCAACACTTCAAGCTTCAACACTCAACGTCTAAGCGATACCAAAATTTTAGTCTCGTAGTCATCAGGAAAATAACATCCCGCTTATGAGACTTAACAAGCCACCTAAGCCACCAAGTTGGCTAAGAGATGTGCGCTTGGGATACTAGGTTCTTATCTTAATAAGCCCCCAAGCGCCAACCAAGTATGAGTCAAGTGCAAACTAAGCAGGAATTAAGCGACGTTGAAGCCGAGTTCTAGTGCCTCGAAAGTACCAGCTGTACTATTGTCAAGTGCATGATAAGACTCTCAAATGCGTCGCACAAGTTGTTCCTAAACCCCGCTTAAGCTGAAATCAAGAGAGTGAACGCCATGTTATCTTCATAATCGGCGCGAGCACGTCTAACGCGGGTGTACGCATGTGCCCCAAAACTGCTCTGACGACGCGATTGTCGACGGTCCCATAGTGGAAGGATATCTCCAAGAACTCTAGGAGGGGGAGAGTTACGGGTGCGTCCAATTGGTGATCGATGTGCTGTCCATGCATGTATCCTAGAGGCGTCCAGATCGTTGTTAGTATAACCAGCGCGCGAAGATTGGGGGCAGAGCGTAAAGTTTCCATCAAGCCGCGCTCTGACATAGAGCACAGTTCGAGTTGGAGATATGTGAGTTAGCTTGGCTGATGGATCGGTCGCGGTTGAGTCAATAAACATTTGAGGGAACGTAGCGGTGGTGAGCTCCGGCGCCACAGAAACTCCTGTCTGGATCCAGCAGGATTTATCGACAGTCAAAACCTGTAGTCGCTGAGAAACTGGGGGGTTTGATTCGGAGCAGAACGTTGTGACGCTCCCATCTGGCGAAGCATCGCCGCGAACAGCGAGATGCGTGATCCTGGGAACGATGTCGCGGAAGACGCGAGTGAAGGCCTGTGACTTAGCATGTTACGTCGTCAGCTGGCTGCAGTCCATGAGACAAGTGAGAGAGCATCCGCCCGCTTCCGCCCGCTCTGTCGAGCTGTGTCCTAGCACGACAAGTTGTCGAAACCGGCCCGACTTGGAAAACGTCCTTCACTCCGACGCGTCTGAGGCGAAGACTGTAGTCCAGGGTGATTCCAGTCCAAGGGCCGGAGCAAGAAAGAGCGACGCGGCGCCAACGCCTGCAAGTAACCGGCCATTCCCCACGGCGCGTCAACGACACATCCACACCTGCCGCACGATGGAGGCTAAACAACGGTAACAACCACGGCGGCATGTCATCTGCTCCCACCGCCACTGAGGCTGAGCGCCTATCAGCAGCAGGACTCATGAGCGCACAAAAGTTGCCCGGAACCGAGCCGGCGCGATCACCGTCTGTCCTTGAAGTTGCCAGGAAGCAACTGAGTAGGACGTTATTTGTCAACTGAAAAAATTCAGCAGCTGGTCCGTCGGGGCGAAATGTCGGAATTTTAGATTAGCGCTTGAGGACGTTCAAGTTCTGGGCTCGTTCGTGGTCATGACAATTTGAAGTGCATCTCAAGCTGAAGAATTCGGCGGCAACTCCTCTGGTTTTGAGAATGTCATGGTCAAAACATTTGAGCTGGGATATAGGTAGAGATAAGCTCAAACTCCCGAACTGAGTATGCACATCTTATATGCAGTCCACAGCCTAACGTGTCGTCTGAACTCGGGTCGAAGTGTTATGAGTGACTTGAAACCACGGATGAAACATACAGTCCGTATAAAGGGTCCCGATGTACTTACACCGGCAGGAAACGGTGCCATTAATCTCGATGTTACAACCATACTCCAGGCATAGCATTCCGGAGTGTCAACCTCCCCGACCGACATCGTCGTAGATGAATGACGTGGATATGAAATCTTGACGTTCGAAGTTGGCGGAGAGAACACTTTTGTACCAGAGCCACGATTCCCGCTCAGAAATACTAGCCGCTGGTCAAACTCTGCGTAATAACGTCTATGATGCAGTACGTACGCATCGATATCGTCTCCAACGCGCGAGGAGGACTCTTAGAGTTTTTGAACGGATACAACTTGGGATACAAGTATAAGTGCACACACTGCGCCACGCTACTTAACCCACACCCTCGCCTCCCAACCCCTCATCTTCCCCTTCCCCACCCCATCCTCAACACCTGTTCCAGCATCGGCGTAATTCGCCAACACCAACCTATACCCCTCTTCTTCTGTCTTCAAATCTAGCTCAAAGTCTACCTCCTTATCCGAGAAGTTCATAAACACCAGTGCCGCGGCTTCGCCCAGGGTGCGCTTGTAGACGAAGAGATGTTCGTGCGATGGGAGGAGGTCTTCGTAGTCTCCGTAGATCTGGTGTCAAGGTGTGAGGGGGATGATCAAGGAAGGAAGGATGAATGGAAAGAAAACATACTAGCACATCATTCTCCTTCCTCACACCCAACGCCTCCTTCCAAAACGCAAACACGCTGTCCTTCTCCCCAACCTGCGCAGCAGCGTTCCACGTCGCGTAGTCCTCATTGACGCGCATCCATGGCGTGCCGGTCGTGAAGCCGCCGTGCGGGGAGGAGTCCCACTAAGCAAGATGAAGTTAAGTAATGCGCAGGTGCGCGGAAGAGCACGGAAAACGTACCTGAACAGGAACTCGAGCGTGATCTCTTGCTTTCATAGCCAACCCCTCAATGATATCAGACATATCCACCTCCCCCTTCCCACCCGGTAACCTCGCCCTCCTCTCATCTTCCACCCTAAACCAGAATCATCAGAACACGTCCTCCCTCAGAAAAGGAAGGAAAGAACGTACTTCCTGTAATAATTCCCCGACCACACATCCTTGTACTCCTCAATCCCCCACGTCTTCGGGAAATTTTTCAGCCCCAGCTCTTCGCCCTGATACACGAACAACGTCCCCGACTGCGTGATCTGCAGCACCGCCAGAAGCTTAGCGGAGAGTGTTCGCCATTGCTCGGAGTCGTCGCCAAACTTCGAGACGCTGCGGGATTGGTCGTGATTCTCTATGTATATCCTGCACCAAACCAATGTAAGAGAAGGTAATGGACGAGCGGGTAGAAGGTAAGGGGGCGTACGTATTCCAGAAGCCTTCCTCGCGTTTATACCCCTGCCACTTCCCTATCGTCTGCTTCAAATCACCTAGCTTGAATCGCTGGTACAATTTCGGCTCCCTCGCGTTCCCTTTATTAGGCGGCGTATCGAGCCCGACGACCTCGAAGTGGAAGACCATGTTGAGCTCGTCGTTCTGTGGGAGGACGTAGGACGCTATAGTTTCGGCGGAGTATGTGCGGGGGGTTTCGCCGATGGTGATTAGGTCGTGGTCTGCGTGCAGTGCATAGAGTGAGGTTAGTTTCAGGAGGGAGGGGAGGAGATGGTGGGAGACGTACGAGCCATGACGGTCTGGTGCATTTCCTTGAGGAATTCGTGTACTCTGGGTCTATGAGGTGGTCAGACACGATTCTGAGAGCGGATGGGACGGCTTACCCGCTGACATAGTGCATATACCCCCACTGATACGGCTCGCCACTCTCCGTGATAGGCGCATCGGGCAGACCTTTCACTTTGGATATCTCACTGATCACATCCAACTGCAACAGAAACAGAAACAGAAACAAAATGAGTCGACGACGCAAAACAGCGAGGAGAGAGAACGCACCCGGAACCCTTCCACGCCTCGATTTACCCAGAACAACATGATATCAAACACCGCCTTCCTCACTTCCTCGTTCTCCCAGTTCAGGTCAGGCTGCTTAGGGTCGTAGAGATGCAGGTAATACTCCTCAGTAGCTCCGTCGTACTCCCATGCCGAACCTGAGCTCAGCCTCAGTCAGCACAACATCGCGTAGAGCATGGAGATACACACCCTCGAAATGCGACCTCCAGTTATTGGGAGGCTGGCGGTTCCCGTCCGCGTCGAATGTAGGTGGGCGCCACATGTACCAGTCGCGTTTTGAGGAGGTCTTGGATGATTTGGAGTCGATGAACCATTCATGCTGACAAGATAAAACGTGAGAGTCAGCATGACTTCTCCTGGAAGAAGGAAAGGCGCAGAAACTTACCTCGTCTGAGGTGTGATTCGCCACGAGGTCCATGCTGCAAGGACACAGTTAGAAAACTGTTAACGTGCGAATACGCGTCGACGACGTACACAACTTTGATCCCTCTCTCCTTACACCCCTTCACAAGCTCGTCAAAGTCCTCCAACGTCCCATAGCGCGAGTCGATAGTCCTATAGTCCGATCTGCAAGACAAACGCGCGATAAGTCTCCGTCTGCAACAACCACACCACGCAGCAGACTCAAACGTACATGTCGTACCCAACATCTGCCAACGGCGACGGGTAAATTGGGGACATCCAGATCACATCCACGCCTAGATCTTTGAGGTAGTCGAGCTTCGACTCGATGCCTTTCAAGTCGCCTAATCCATCCCCGTTCGAGTCGAGGAAGGAGATGGTGTAGATTTGGTAGATCACGGCGGATTTCCACCATGTTTTGGTGGGGGTGAATGGCGCTGTTGATGTTGTTGTTGCTGGTGACATTCTCTTTGGAGGTGAGGTGGGCATGTGAACGGTGGTGTTAAGATTTATTAGGATGATTGTGCGATATCGATTGGCCAACGTGGGGAGTTGGAGCGCTGTGACACCGCCAGTCAGCTGGTATTTGACATCATGAACCTCCGGGTACAGGTGCCAGGATTCTGGACAGAGTCTAAGTGAAGACTGCGTACTCGTCGTCTGCTGGCATATTCAATGACGCCGGACACTGCATGATGCAAGGAAGGTGGGGACGCGTAGAAATGGAGGAGCAAAAGGTATATTGCTGAAATGCGAATCCGCTGCTAGTGTTGCGGTGGTGCGATGTTGGTGCCAAGTTGGCTACTGTAACGCTTAGTAAGCGGGTGCTACAGTAGCTCTTTCGAGTTTTTGCTTGCACCTGCTTATTCTGGAAATCCTGCGCAAGTCGTCCAGCTCAAAAGAGTTTGTCTAAGCCGCGTCTGCCATCTAGACTCCAGAGACTTCTACAAAACTCATGAACACGAAAGATCATACGACTCAGATACTCCTTTCACCTCAGAATGCCAAATGACGCGGCACGCATCGTGCCCCGGCTGCAGTACAGGAGATCTTGGGCTTGTATTACCCGAGGCTTGGCTATTAGATGCCCCTGCGTAAACTGTCGTTCTCCGGGAGTCAAGACAAAGCTCATCGATCCGAGTACAAATCTAAACAACTAGGAATGTATTCACTCGATTGCTACCTCTGCCCCTTGTATAGCGGGCCCACATTGTCATCTTCCGCCAGCAACCTGAGCCATTCGGTGAATGAACGACTCCGCGACGCCGGACGATTCTCCTTGAAAACCATCTCCGAGGATTCGAAATGCTCTAAACTTGAAGGTGTGTTGTCTCCTAGGTTGGCGCCGGTGTCAGCTTTGGTCGTTAATCGGCCGAGCATCGTGCGTTTCAGGATACAGGAGGTAAACGCGCCCCTGAAAAACCGAAGCTCAGATAGACTGGGGCAGATACTCCGACGCTGAGGTGTATGAATCGTAGAGAGCGAAGATGTATCTTGAGCCGTATCGTCGTTTTCCCGTGCCATTTGAGCGCAGATAGAAGTGGGTCCAGGTCGACGTGATCGCAGAATCTTGTACTGCTTGCCCCGATGCCGATGCACTCCAGACCTGGAAGCTTTGCGATGAGATGGACGAATTCATTTATGGCGTTGGTCTGGGGTTCAGCCAGGCAGATATCCGTTACTGAGTCCGTATTGCCCGACCCTGGGATATCTCGTGCTGCGACCTCCCAGAAGATAAGCAGGACGACCTCGTCCGGAAGCGAGGCGATGAGCACATACCGCGCCTTGAAATATCCCACGGCAGTGCCCCACTGTTTCGAGATCGCAGCCCCGTATTGCCCATTTTGCTCGATAAGTCGTTTTGCTAGCTGGAAGCTGTCCGGAGTGAGTGCAAACTAATGTTGCCGGCCTTCATACATTGCACAAGTGAAGGCACGTTTTATAAGTGCCTCTTCAAGTTGAGCTTCGCTTGTTGTGGGTTCGAGTCACTCCTGCAGCAAGGCGTTCGGCAATTATCCAAATAGCGAACTGTAACATGAGCCTAGCTCACCTTGAATACCTTGAACTTATTGGGACTGAACGTGTTAGTGTTACCCGTAGAGTCGGAGTGATTGTTTGAGGATGACTGCATGGTAGAAGGAATGTGGCTTGATCTTCGAGGTCGGAGCGAGTTGTTTCTAAAATGAGCACTGAGAGCTCGGATTTTGACGTAGAATGTGTATGGTGTATAGATGTAGACGGTACGGGATGGCGCTGACGGAGGAGGAGTGCTTTGTGGTGATGAGGAGGAGTTCAGGTGGCGACGATGATGGCGGTTGCAGGAGAACACGATTTGTCACGGTGTTCAAGTTCAGCCCAACCCCCTACTAACTCGAACTGCGACACAATGGCATCCTAGGGCTCGAACCTCACTGGAAATGCATATGAATTCGGGAGCAACACAAGTTGTATATGACCGTCTACACCCTTGCGAAATACACCCTCCCTTCCCATCCCCTCAGAACGTCTTGTGCACGCAACCCACTTCCCCAGGGTAATTTCCCAGCAAGAAGTCATAACTATCATGCTCGCTCTCCGCGACACCTAGCTCATAGCTCTCCTCCTCCACCGCAAAGTTCAGCATCACCAACGCACTCACGTCGCCCAACTTTCTCTTGAATATGAACAGGTTCTCGTGGTCAGGGAGGAGGTCGAGGAAGTCGCCGTATATCTGGAAGATTTTATGTCAGGCGACCACGTATGGGATGAAAAAAGGTCGGCAAGTACACACCAGGACATCATGTTGTTTCTTTCTCATTGCCAGAGCTGCTCTCCAAAACACTAAAACGCTAGGTAGGTCTTGTTCTTGATCAGCGACGTTCCAGTCTTCATAGTCCTCGTTCACGCGCATCCATGGGGTGCCTGTTGAGAAGCCCGCGTTCGCGGAGTTGGCCCACTGGTATAACAGTAAGGATGGAATTCGAATCTGCAACCGGAAGGGCAGAGCCAACTTCGACCCGTACCTGCATGGGAGTCCGAGCATGATCCCGCGCTTTCTTCGCGAGACCTTCCAATACCTCCGACATGTCGATCACAACTTCTCCGTCACTAGCCAACGTTCTCCGTTCGTCCAAAACTCTACCATCGCGTGCACATGAGCTGACGTACAAGGCAACACGGGAGAGACCACGTACTTCTTGTGATAGTTTCTCGTATGCACATTCTTGTACTCCTCGATCCCCCAAGTCGCCGGAAAGTTCCTCAACCCCAGCTCTTCTCCTTGGTAGAGGAACAGCGTCCCGGACTGCATCACCTGCAGTATCGCCAGCAATTTCGCAGACATTGTGCGCCATTCGTCCGAGTCGTCGCCGGAGCGAGAAACACTTCGACCGCGGTCGTGGTTCTCGATATAGATGCTAGATGGTGGGCGTTATCAGGGCAGATCGCGACGAAACGGGAGAAGAAGAACGTACGTATTCCAGAACCCCTCTTCCCGCACGTACGTCTGCCATTTCCCAATCACTTCTTTCAACTCCCTCAACCTCGGCCTTTCGTACACGAGTGGCAGCCCAGCCTTCCTGATCCCGTGCGGAGAGTCGATGTCGATGAGCTCAAAGTGGAAGATCATGTTGAGTTCTTTGTTCTGTGGGAAAATGTAGGCTGCGATGGCGGAAGGGTCGAGGGTTTGGGGTGTTTCGCCGATGGTTATGAGATCGTTGCCTGGGTGCGCAAAGCTTTAGTTAGTGACGATCGGCGAAAAGACCAGGAGGCGTACTACTCAGAACACGGTCGTGCATCTCCTTAACGAACTCGTGAACTCGAGGTCTGGGGTCCCTTCCGTTCAGCGCTGGGTCGATGAGCATCAGGATGAGACTGAGTGCGTACCCTTCGACGTAGTGACAATGGCCCCACTGATACTCCTCCTCGGGAAGTAGGATCGGAGCGTCAGGTAGTCCACGAGCTTTGGAGATCTTGTTGATCACGTCCAACGGCTTACACGGCGTGGTAAGTTGAAGAGAACTGCTCGAGTACGAGAGACCGCGGCGTACCCTAAAGCCATCAACACCCTTGTCGACCCAAAAGCGCACGATATCGTACACTCCTTGACGAAGGTCTCCATTTTCCCAATTGAGGTCGGGTTGCTTCACGTCAAACAGGTGGAGGTAGTACTCTCAGGTGTTCTCGTCGTACTCCCACGCCGAGCCTAGCTCGGAAAGCACCAATGTGAGCGTTAAGTTGGATTCCAGCGACCGCGACAAGATCAGATAGCACCGTACCTTGAAAGTGCGCTCTCCAGTCATTGGGCGGGTGCCTCTTTCCTTCTTCGTCATAGCGCGGTGGTCGCGAGATGTACCAGTCCCTTTTTGGATTGCCCTTAGAAGCTCGGGACTTGGTGAACCATTCGTGCTAAATACTGCTCTTCAGAAGACTTCGGACACTCTATGTATGGCAACATACCTCGTGCGACGTGTGGTTCGCCACAAGGTCCATGCTGCGAAGGACGAAGGGAAAGGGTTGGCTTGAATACGCACGAGCCACAAGATGACGAGCTGCATACACGACTTTGATCTTCCTTCTGTGGCATCCCTTGACGAGCTCCTCAAAGTCGGCCATGGTTCCGTACCTAGGATCTATCGAGCGATAGTCGGAACTACAACTCGGCGTCAGAGCTGGGCATCTCGAGCAAGAAGTCGACGAACGTATATGTCATAGCCCATGTCAACCAGAGGAGACGGATTGACTCTCACCAAATTGCACCTCCTCCCTCGGGTGAGCGGGCCAGCTGTGGTCGTGTAACCGCGTACACTCGGAGGCCGGCGGGACATGTTTTTTTTCCTGTACACCCCTGGTGTACGTGTACACACTAGAGTACGCTCGTGTGTAGCTGATGTACACGAGCATGATAGTGTAGCTCGTGTACTCAATGTATCCGGGCCCTTATCCATATTATGTCAGTCTATTTTGCCGATGTTGAGACCTGTAAACCCACAGGTCGTGCTGCACATGCGCCGATGTGAACTGATGAGAAGGCTATCGAGGGAAAATACTGGTTCTGCGAGCTACACAGTGCGAGCAAATGCGGCGCCACCAACGTTACAAGATCCCAACCGTGCTGGAGTTCATATAGTTCAAACAGTTTACGTAGCAGCATGTTACTTCAGGCCCTGTCAGACTCGATTTTACAATGCTGGTGATAGACTTTATCAAATTGAGCGTTGGGTGCACAAACCAAGTATCTCTTGATCTCGCTCACTGACCGTGGTTGCTCGCGACTGTGTAGTGTCATTGATGTGCGTCGAATTCTCCGCAGCGTGCAGCTAATCCCGCGATAGCCTGCCGGTGGTATTCCAGACGGCTGGACTAGCTGTAATGTCCTTGACAATACACTGACTTCTGGTTCGGCGAGGTCACAGATGATCATGTATACAGGTAACTCATGTAGTCTCTGATGATGTCGAGAGCCTTCATATCACTTATCCACAGGTTTTCGTAACGTGTTTAGTCTATTCTCAGTATATACCTTTACTTGATACTTCACCAATGTTACGCATCTTCTCCACCACGCACGACGATTTGCACGACACTCTTTGGTGTTCGCGTTCTGTCACAAGTGAATCTAGTCTCTACACGGCTGTTTCCTAGGTGTCCGGAGAACAACAATCGAGTACGATACTTACCCCAACGCCGGCGGATTCCATCGTAGTTCAGAACTATGGTTTTTCCTTGATGACTACTAGGCAACCATGGTTACACCTTGGCTTACATCCTGCTCACGAATGAACGTGTAGCATTGAGCCCAGTCATTGCCCAATTTGGCTGAGCTGAAATTGAGAGTGGCTCGGCCTCGACGGGAGATGGTGAGAAGACATCGCGGACTTCCACCGAGCACATCGCAAATAGAAGGAGGCAACCAGACTAGGCGATGCATGTGTGAGAAAGGGATACCTTTCAACGCATAGGGATGTAAGACCCAGCCTGAGGAGTCAACCTTCCAGTGTGATGATGGGTTAACTGTAGATATCGTAAGACCAAAGGTTAACTGATTAGCAGTCAAGGTGGGTGACACGTACAGCTTTGTATAAAGTTATCTTTAGAGCTACAGACGACTCGTTTCCCATCCTGCGAGAGTGCGACGGATGTCACCGAATCGGT
>ML178863.1:145189-163507 GCA_004369125.1 Pterulicium gracile
AACATTCTGAATTACTTGTACTTTAGTATATAAGCCCCAGCTGGGGCTGCCTCCAATAATTATCTTTACTTCCTATCTTTGCTATCATATACCATTCTCTAAAAGAAAGGAGAGTGGACAAGAAGCAGCAGTGTTGGAGGGACTGGCGGCGTTGAAAAATTCGGGTGTGAACCAATTGGCGAACGGACTTGCGGAGTGGGAATGACAGGAGGGGTTGGTGTTGTATCAAGGAAGAGTGTACGTTCCACCGGGGGGGGACTTACGGCGCAAGGTGCTGGAGCAATGCCACGATGCCCCCACAGCGGGACATCTAGGAGTGCACGGTATGCTGGAGTTGGTGGACAGGCAGTTTTGGTGGCCACAGATGCGAGCATTCATGGAGAAGTACGTGGCGGGGTGCAATACCTGCCAACGCGCCTGTGCGCCAGTTCATCCTACGGCGGCGTTGAAGCCTCTAGACGTGCCGACCCGCCCTGGGGAGGTTACGGGGGTTGACCTGATCACACAGCTACCAAGATCGGGGGACTACGACGCTATCGCCACATACGTCGACCACTACACAAAGATGGTTCACCTGGTCCCCACCACTTCCGACGTCAATACCGAAGGCGTGGCGGAGATGCACCATAAAGGAGTATTTTCCCGTTACGGTCTCCCGGATTCTCTGGTATCGGATCGCGGTCCTCAGTTCGCCTCTCGGGTTATGCAAGCGTTGCTCAGACGTTTAAAGATTCAGTTGTCCCTCACCACGGCATATCACCCGCAGTCAAACGGACAGACCGAACGCGCCAACCAGGAAGCTGAAAAGTATCTTCGGCTTTTCTGCAATCAGCGCCAGGATGACTGGGCCTCGCTACTTCCTACCGCTGAGTTCGTACTCAACTCTTGTGTTCACTCTGCTCACGGCCTTTCTCCATTCAAGATGATGTACGGGTATAGGCCGAAGTTTAATATTCAGATTGGACAACGGGGGAACACGCCGGCGGTGGAGGATTGGTTGTCGCGCATGAGGAGGGCGAGGCAGGACGCGGAAGCGGCGCTTTGGTTGACAAAGAAGCACATGAAGGAGGCTCACAACCGCAACGTTTCCCAGCACCCATTGTTCAGAGAGGGGCAGTGGGTTTGGCTCAATGCACGCAATATCAAGGTCCACCAAGCGAGCGAGAAACTTTCAAAACACAAGCGACTCGGCCCCTACAAAATATTGCAGGTGAATGGCAATCACACGTACAAACTCAAGCTCGACCCGAACATGCAACTTCACCCGGTGTTCCACGTAAACCGCCTCTTGCCTTGGATTGGGAACAAGGCCAACGGGAAGACTCTATGACCTCCAGCCGCAGTTACCATTGACGGGGATGAGGAATACAAGGTGGAAGCCGTCCTGGACAGCAAATTTTTTGGCAAGCAACTCAAGTACTTTTTCAAATGGAAGGGTTACGACTTCAGCCACAATACTTGGGAACCGGAGAAGAACCTTGCCAACGCCTCGTCTTGGATTACCGCCTTCCATAGAAACAACCCATCCGCCCCTCGTCGCCTTGCCTCCATGTTTTTCGCCGACCTCACCTTTCAACCTGTCAAAAACTTCACGAATCCGCCCAAGCGCGTCCTATGAGGGTGGGAAGACGGTTGGATTGCAACAAGGCTGACCGTTGGGGACAACGGTTCTTAGGAGGGATGTACTGTGATGAAGTGCCCAGATTCACCACTTTTCTATCCAAGTCTCGTTCTAGTTTTCATTCATCTGTATTTCCTTTTATTCATCTCGTCTCTTGAATCCCTTCATCGTTTGCCGTCCTTGATACACGGTTTCCTTTGTCTCGGTCTCTTGCATTCATCCCCTACCCGGTTCGCATCACTCCCTTTTTGCGAGACGCACACGCAACGCACCCACATCTCTTTTGATCCGATCACTATTTCCACGTTTGGATGCTTGTATGTTAGTTCTCCCGCTGGTACCTGAGCACATTTATGCAAGGCAATATCTCGCCATTGATTGCCTAGTACTGTACAGTAGATCATCTGTTAGCTGTATGCTGCTGGGTTCATAGTAGGGACACGCGCGCATGCATGCCTTTCCCATCTTGACCTCTTGGTCTTTGGGACAGGTATGCAGCGCTGCGCTTTAGTTATCTCTTGTGTACTCAATCTAACTTGGTCTTTGGGACAGTTCGTGTGCAGTGGAATCCAGTCTTGCGCCCGATCTCCAGATTGTTCTTATCTACCTTTCAGATCTGTAGAGCCTCAGCTCCAGACCTACCACCCCAGTGTCTCCCTGTTCCTCGCTGTCCACCACAGTATCCTCCTGACAAGGGGAGTTGCGTGATGAGATCAACACCTGTAACTCCCCAAGGCCGCTTGGGCACATCAAGAGGGTGAAGAGCCGACACCGGATGCGCTGGAGCTCAAGCCCTCTGGCAGGTATCACACCCTTTCACATACTTTTCAACGAATGAGCGCACCTGAGGCCACCAGAACTGGCGGTCTACCAGCTCCAGTGTCCCATGAACACCTAAGTGACCCGCCGTTGGCGCATTGTGGCACTGGTGCAAGGCCTTCCGCCTCAACTCCATTGTTGGCGGCACATACACCCGTCCACAATACATCACCAAATCATCCTGCTGCTCCCACTCTGCAAGACCGTTTGCCAACTTCTGTACTCCCGACTTCCGCAACTCACTCAACCCCTCAAGCACCTCCGCTTCTCAATGACTCTCCTTCCTGATCTCATCCTTCAACGGGTTGGTGAACGATGCGGCTGCAAGACGCTTGAACATCTCAGGCTTCAGAGCAACCTGCTGTTGATTATCCTCGCCATTGTGAACCGAGTGTTGAGGCATCCTTGACAGTGCATCCACCTAGCTGTTTGACTTTCCTGACAAGTAACCCAGGGTGAAATTGAAGCGTGATAGATACAGAGCCCACCGAGCCTGTCGACAAGTGAGGTCCTGCGCGGTGCGCCAATACTCCAGGTTCTTGTGATCTGTCACAATCTCAAAACCGCCCGGGAGACCCTCCAGGTAATGCCGCCACTCTTTCAGGGCCTTGACAATCGCCAGCATCTCCTGGTCATAGATCTGGTGGTTACATTCTGCAGGGATCATCAATGACAATTGGAACGCAATTGGATGCCAGAGCCCGTTGAGCTGCTTCTGGAGAATGACCCCTCCAGTTGCATAGCCAGATGCATCAACCTTGATCTTGGTGGGGAGATCCGGCGACCAGGTGCACAGAATGGGCGCCGAAATGAACGCGTCCTTGAGAGCCTGGAAGGCCTTCTACTGCTCTTCTTTCCACGTCCACGGTACATCCTTCCTTGTGAGATCATTGAGCGGTTGTGCCAGTCTGGCAAACTGCGCAATGAAGCAGCGGTAGAAGTTTGCAAAACCTAGGAAACCCCGCACATCCTTCAGCGAGCTCTTCGCGTTCATCTTCTACTCCTTCACCGCCTCTAACTCTGCCGGATCCATTGCCACATGTCCCTGGCGGATGATCAACCCCAGGTACTCAATCTCCTCCTTCTCAAACTCGCACTTCTCCGGACGTAAGTAGAGGCCGTGATCCTCCAGACGCTTGAGCACCTTGTGCGTAAGCTCGCAATGCTCCTCCAACGTCTTGGTGAAAATGAGGATGTGGTCCAGATAGACAGCGACCTTCCCAGCGGCAGTGAGGTCTGCAAAGATAGAGTTCATCAGCGCCTGGAAAGTTTCCGGTGAGTTTGTGAGCCCAAAGAACATCACTGTCGGCTCCCAAAGCCCGCAGTTAGTTGTGAAGGCCGCCTTCCACTTGTCAGCTTGCCGGATCCGTATGTTCTTGTAACCCCAACGTACATCAAACTTTGTGAAGTACTTTGCATCCTTCAACCGGTTGATGATGTCCGCAACCAGCGGGAGAGGGTACGCGTTCTTGATTGTAAACTGGTTGATGCACTGATAGTCCTGGACAAATCAAAGGGACCCATCCTTCTTCTTCACAAAGAAGACCGGCGACGCAAGGGGTGACTTGGAAGGTTGGATGTAGCCTTTTCGTACGTTCTTGGAGAGAAATGTGTTGAGCTCTGCCTGCTCACTTGGAGACATGGGGTACACCTTTGTCCGCAGTGTCGGAGGGGCATCGGGTGTGAACTCGATGGCGTGGTCCCAAGGCTTGTGCTCTGGAAGGCGTTCTGATTCTGCCTCCAAGAAGACCTTTGAGTGACAACAATACTCCTCTGGGACCATCTGCTCAAACGTACGGGGCTTCTTCCCCTTGGTTGCACACTCTGTAATCTGCTGGGAGAATGTATAGTTCGCGCAAACCCACAGCTTATCACCGGACTCCTTCATGTACCCAGCTCTGATTCAGGCACGCCTTGTCTTTCAATTCCCCGTGAACTAATAGAGAGGCGGGTCGGTTGGCAGCTGCGGCCCTTCCTCCTTCTCCTTGCTTTCTTCCTCTGCTCCTTGCTCCGAGTCCGACTCCTCTGAGTCTTCTTCCAACACCGACTCCCCTGTTGGTGTCCAACCTGAACCCTTGGGTTTCTCCACATCCTCCTCCTCCTTGATCACCACGTTCAACTTCTTCCTTGGTGGATCCTCCAGATCCAATGTTCCATCCTTCCATTGAATGGTTGGGTTTTAATCAGTACACGGAAATGTGAGGAAGGGTGTGACATTGCAATAGTACCAATTTTACATGAGGAGACTGAGTCATACACAGAACAAGAAGAGAAACACTGTATGGGGGGTCCAACCGTTGCGGCAACGGGTACTCGGGCTAAAAAGGTGTGTCAGGGTTGGCAGCCATCTCCGCCTCAAGAATGGCAATCTGGTCGCAAAGAGCGGCGATACGTTCTGCAGTGGGAGTTGTAGCAGGGGCAACAGGGGCAGCAATGGCGGCAGCTATGCAACAAGGAATAATAGGAGCTGCTTGAGGCGCACAACAAGGGGCAGCTCCCGGAGCGGCCTGGCAACGAGCCGGAAGCACCCTGTAGCATACAGCGCAACAATGACCTGGTTTTCCACAGCCTTTGCAGATGTCGCGCTCATGGTTCCCATCCCGCTTGATGTGATCCCTCAACCCACACCCGTAACACCGGCCGCTCATGGCACGCGAGAACTCCTTGAAAAGTGTTGAACGGAAGGCGTTGACGTAGAGGGTGTTGATGTCCATGGCCATTGGATCAACGGCCGCAGGGGCTGGGGCGCGCGGGGTAGGAGGTGTGAATGTGTTGAAGAGCCCACGAGCACCTGCGGTGGTGGTGTTTGTCTGTTCAAACCCAAATCCTCCCCAACTCCTCACTCTCTCCTCCGCTCTCTCTAGCTCCCTTGTCTTCAACCTCTCACCAGCCAGGATCGCTGACCCAATAATCCCGGACAGTGTGTTCTGCTCTGCCAACAGGACAGCAAGAAGCATGTCCTTCACCTCCGAGCTGAGATGACTCTTGAAGCGACGGAGGTGCTCGGCGTTGGGGAGACCGGTCTGCGAGGCCAGCTCGCCAAAATTCGCTGCGTACGGGGCAACCTCAAACCCTTGCTGAACCAAGCGTTCCATCTCCTGCAATGCGGCCTCCACCAAGTCGGCAGGTTCAAACAAACGTTGGAACTCCACCATGAAGGTGTTCCAGGACATGCCATAGGGGTGTGGCTTGTTCCGGTCGCCACAATGGTTGACAAGCTGCTTGCGGAAAGGGCAAGCCCAGGTGGCTGCTGGGCCTGTAAGATACGAAAGGGCGGCCTCAATCCACTTCTTGTGGTTGGGAGTCCACTCGCCGTTCTGCAGGACGTTGAGCATTGGCCCGGTGGCAAGCGCGTACAAAGAAAATGCAACGAGGAAGTTGCAAGCCTCAGGACCAAACTCGCCATTGAATGACTTGGGCGCCTTTACAGCTACCCGGTACAAACGCTGGATGGCAGCGGCCTGGCTACAAATGAGCTGCTGCTGGTTTTCTGCGAGAACCTGCAGGATGCGGTCCTGTGCAGTAAGGGGTGGAGTCTGAGGCAACGGCAGTTACGTCTGTTGCTGCTGCTGTTAACCGATCAGGGGCTGCTGGGGATTGTTGTGGTCCATCGGTGGAGTGTGAGAGGTGGGAAGCTTGTCGATGGGGGTGGGTGTACATATGCTGTGCTTGTGGGAAGATGTATCAAGCAGTAGGGGTGTAACTGCACGTAGGTCGTTGTAATCAGAGTCGCCATCTGTGTCAAAGGGGAGTCCGTCAAAACAGTTGGGGCAGGGCTGTGCGTCGCAAGTGGTAAAGTCGCTGTTGCCATGGATGTACATGTCTTTGTTTGTGGAGATCTCAACTGCGTGTACTCGGTGTGTGCAGACCGTTGTGTCAACTGGGTGGGCTTGACTGTATCTAGTTGAGGGCACCAAAGGTTATCTTGACCTAATGTAGTGAAGCAAAATTTAAAGGGTTCAACCTGGAGCTAGGACTCAACAGGTCGGAGAGGATAGGGATGATCTGGAAGATATGACGTAGACCCAAAGTCAATACAAATCTATTCCCAAAGACACAAAGAGGTCAAGATGGGAAAAAGGGAGGTATCAAAATACAAGCTACTATAAGTGAGAAATTGCTATTAGAGAATGGTAGATGATAGCAAAGATAGGAAGTAAAGATAATTGTTGGAGGCAGCCCCAGCTGGGGCTTATATACTAAAGTACAAGTAATTCAGAATGTTCTACTAACTACAAGCAATGTCGTTCTAGTAAGTTCTACGCTGAGCGCGTACTTACTCCAACAACTGCATCATGAACTACCAATGGAAACGATCACATGGCACAGTCACAAGGCAATGCAAAACAACAGCCAACAATCACAAGCTGATGAAAAGGAGAAACTCTGGAGAAACTCTGGAGAAACACAAAACAGAGAAATAGACTAAGTCCCACTGTTCCTGTACCATATCCTCAACCACTTCATCACAGATGTGAGTCATAACGACTCCTTGGTGAGATGAAGGAGAAACCAAGGAGAAAACTAAATGAGTCACAACGTGAATCCTTGGAGAAACAAGGGAAAAACAAAGAGAAATTGAGGAAGGAGAAAGACAGGGGGAAATAAAGAATTTAATCTAAGATAAGACTATAACACAATCACATGTTAAACACAATCATGTGTCTGAATGAAACCACAATCCTTTGTCAAAGCATGCATATACCATTCCACCAAAGTCATCTCTTGCATCCTTGCTGAGGTTGCCTGCCTCAAGGATCACTCCTCCCAATCCACCAGTCTTGCCGGCATTGATTGCGCTGCAGCCAAGTGTTTCCGCTGTGGCCAGATTGGCCACGTCTCCATTGACCACGATCAGCCTGGTTTCCGTAACCAACATCAGCAGAATTGCAGCCAGCAGGACCGAGGCTTGCAGGATCGCGGACAACAGAATTGTGGATCTCAGGAAAATTGACAGCACAACCGCAGTGGCTGTTGCAACAGTGGCAACAACCGCTCCTGTGGCAAAGGCAAGTCCAACAACCGCGCCCACGTTGCTGCCAGCAAGTTGTTATGATACATAGCGTACTTAGCCTTGTAGTGTACATGTAGCAGCAGTGGATGGCTGAGGAGTGGCGCATGTTGATGGTGCCGGCCCGCGCATTGATCATGTGCCGTTAGAGGCACATGCACAGGTTATGAGCTGGCAACCATCATGTGACGTCTCTCTTTAGTTTTATCCACTTTGTTACTAGGTACACATGCACATGGTCTCATTGTGCTCATTATTCATCTTTGTTACTAGACTACTTGGCGTGCTGCCTTGCAGATCATCCCCAGGGTCTTACAACTATGGTATGTGGCATGGTGCAAACTGCATGATAATCTTGGTGTCTGATAGCATAACAACTAGGTTATCAACTTCTCCTCTGCTGAGCACGACAGATTCCTCCAAGCTTATATTGATCTGCACCTGCAGTCCAAAAACAAGACTCGCTCGCACACTGAGCTTTGATCGGCAGCTATGCGTTGTTTGAAGGGTTGTCAGGAGCATTTTCGGGCTGCTATGGTCAGGTTTGCCCAGAAGCACGCAAACATAAATCCTGATGACGCCGAAGCCTTCAAGAGAACCATTTTTGCGTTACTGGCTCTTAATTGGGTGCAAGACCTCAGAAAGGCTGTAACAGTTATCTATGGACGCTTTCCGGGCTGTCGCACCTGGCTTGATTGGTGGCTCAACAAAGCGCGAGCTCATATGCTTTTTAAGGCGGTAACAGACATGCCACCTGGAACTTGGGATTTAGCGCCGCACACTACAAATGCGCAGGAATCTCACCATCAATACCTATTCCACGCAATCGGGTACAACAAGGAAGTCTTTGCTGCGTGGAGAGCATTATACCGCGTTGCCGAGAACTTCAGAGTCCGATTTGAGGCTAATTAAGGTGAGGATCATGACCATTCTTCTTTGTTGAATGCCTCTGATTTGTTTATCCAGCGGGAGCAAAGACATTCTATGGTAGTGGTGATGCTTGTGCTGACGCACTGAAAAGAACCGGGACTACGCATCTGTTCCATCCCAGCAGGCTTCAACATCAGATCAAGTATGACGGGAACCCTGAAGCTTCGACGAAGGCAAAGAAGCAGGCCGCGACTGCTCTTCAGAAAGCGCAGAAGTTTAAAGCAACTGACCAACAGACCACGCAGACAGCCATTCAAGTCGCTTTGCCCCCTCCCCAGTCTTCTGACACCGCATCACTTTCCACTCTCCCTGAACCCGCCGTCTCGTCCTACTCCTACGTATGGAAGGAGAATTCATGCTGGTTTGACGCCGCATTACATCTGTTCTACACCGCCTTGCTCAGCAACATGGACGACCTCAAGCAGTGCATGGAAGCATGTTCGCACGAGGATGTCTTCGCGTACATAATGCTCCAGCACTTTGAGTCGTGACAAGAGTTAGAGCTGAAGTGCAGCACTACATGCGAGGCTACTTTTTGGCAGAGAACGTTCAGCAATGTGCGTGACTTGCTTCGGCAGAAGTTGTTTGGGTTGAAGTTGCCACATCAAGACTTTTTCAACTTGACGGTGCGTAGCAACGCTCAAATATCAGCTCGTGTTATGCTCACTATTATACCAGGACTGGATCTCGATAGCGATGGAGCATAGAAGCTTCAGCCGGCCAGATCGATTGCTTGGACCTCCAAGGCTCTTTTGAAGAGTGTTTGTTGAGCTCAGCGCGTGTTCAGGGTCTGAACACTCGCTGACGAATGGAGTTGCGCACTATCGCACATCCACCCAGTCCAAGCAGGCATTTCGCTGGGATCTTAGCCTTCGGGAGATTCTCTACTATGATGGCGACGTCAGCAAGCTTGTCCAGGAACAATGCAACGTCAAACAGAAGCCTTGGGTTCATCCAAAGTGCTTCCACGCAGAGTTCAAGACCGGCGACCCCTTGTGTTTGGGAAGCGCGTCAACGAGGCATGTTGTTCTCCAGTTTCCGATAGTCCTGGTGTTTGACATTCAAGGCAGGGACGATAAGTCTCCAGAACACTCCGCTGGTCTTTGCAATTTCCCAGAGGTCATCTGTCCATTTTCAGATGATCCTTTGATTCGGTGAGGGCATTTCTCATTGCGGTGTTTGCAAACGAGTTTCTCATTTGTGCGTCATTCATGTCAGCTACGAGATACAGGGCCGTGGATTCTTTTCAGTGAAAAACACGCATTGCATCTGCCGTGTTCGTGCTGGCGAGCAGACATATTTCTACGACTCCATGAAGAAGAAGGGGCGCGCGGTGTTGGAGTTGAAGTCGTCGGTAGCGACCCACCTTGCCGGCTCAGCTCTCACCATTCCTGATGTACCGCCCTCATTTTCCACATGTGCGGTTACCTATAGCATCGTCGGAGGAATAGAGTCCCAAGACAGAGTATTTAAATGTCAGTGCGCCGCTCTTATGGATGTTGAACGGCTGAAAGTACGCTTTCAATTGGAAAATGACCCAGGTATCAACGAGGTCACTGCGCACTTACCCGTCCTCGAACCTGCGGAGCCCTCTGCAGTCTCCTTACTCCCCTCCAAGATGCGCAAACAGTGGTCTCAAAGCGTTACGCTCAAGAACTATAACGAGTATACCAAAGTTCCCGCCACAGATTCCGAACACCAACTATCCTCTCACCCACAATCTGATACTCGGCCAACCTCTCCTTCTCCCATCGAATCCGGGTACAATCACCATGTACCTATCCACCCTCCTGCTTTACAGAAAGCTTCATCTGCACCTCTCTCCCAACTTCCACAGGCCATTCGTCAATCCACTCGCCTCGCACCGAGCACAGAGTGTCCTACTACGCGTCAAGCAGCTACTCGCACCTCCACTGGCACACAGGATCAGCCTGATAGTGCTGCCACCATGTTTGTCTTTCAGTGCCGCTGCGGGAGAAAGGGCCAGGATGCCGACGTCAAAGGAGGTCGCTTGCAGCATAAGATGGGTGCGGCCCATCTTGGTGGTCTCATTCAATGCAATCAGTGCCTCAGGTGGATGCATATTGCATGTCAGAGGCGAGGTAGAGCGGATAAATTAAGGGAGGATGTCAAGTTTTCCTGCAACTGGTGTGGTTATCTTATGAGCAATTTCAATCAAACTCGTCGAGGACTCAAGAACTCATCTTTCCCCGCAAATCAGCTACAAAAGGACGAGAAAAAGAAGTCCGGGTACGTTAACTCGATCCTCCTTCTTCAAACCACAATGTACTAACGGCTCGGTCTCACAGAACAACGGAGACTAAAGCTAAGAAGCTTCCGCGCCTGAAGGACCGGCTATTGTGAGTTCTTTTCAGTTGGTCCGACAGTGTATCTCATGTGCTTTCTGTCAGAGCTGGTGCCTTTGCGCTCGTGCAGCTTGGTGTATCTTGGTATCCAGTTTGCATTATTCGAACACCGCTTGAGAGCGAGCCCGATGAGTATACCATTCATATCTGGGAAGGGTGCGATAAGTATGTTGACCCTGAGGCTCTGGAGCGTCTTCGCTATGTGGCATTGCGAGTATACATTGCTCCTGGGGTTGTTCTTAGAGACGCGATGCGCTGTGATCAGCAAGCTAGACGCGGTATGCCGGTGAGTACCTGGTACAATCGGTTCACATAGGATCATGATACTGATCTCGTCACGGCTAGCTTGGGCGTTGGACCAACGCTAGAATACCCGAAGAGATTCACTACAAGAAGGTCACCAAGGTCAACATTGATCAGGAATGTCTGAGCTTTGGAGAGTAAGATATGTTCAAGCGTTCCCGGGAAGCGGGGCCACGAGCTTCTATCTCATCACTGCCAGGACAATTGGGACCATTTCATTGCTGGCGGTTTCTCTGATGAAGGCAACTATTACTTACCGGACGCGGAGCTCAAGAGGATATTGACAGTGCGTGTAGCGGCGCACTTTATCTGCACCAAACGTGCTCGCTGATTCTCTTACTGTATAGACTGGTCCACGATATGTGATCTACCCTCAAGAGGATTCTCAACCTACCAAGATCGCTGCAGTTCCCTCAGCGCCTGCTAGCCCTACCTATGACTCGGGCGAATCAGAGGTCGAGCTTCGTGATAGCTCCGAGCCGGAGGAAACTGTGAGTTATTTGTGACACTTCCGTCCTCAGACTCTCACTGTAACTTCTACAGAATCTCCAGAATGCGCGTCCAAAACCTCGGCTCCGTCGGGGCGCGACACGGCAAAGCAAAACTGGTTAAGGTGTGCCCACCATAGGTATACCAATCTCTCCTCGCGCTTTACTCTTTCTAGTCCAACTTAGAGCCGATCAATCTCAGAGATAGATACATATTCAGGCTTAATGCCGTCGCCACCAAGGCGCGTCACGGCGGGATGTGACATTTGTCTCCAGAAGATCTTGCTCAACTGAAGGGATATCTTCTTTTTCTATTGAGATAGTGTTTATCAGCACGATTTGCTAGTATGAAGTCCTCTACACAATTCAAAATTGCCTCTGTGACGGTTTGGCCTAAGTTGAAGTGATAATGGCTACGCTGAAGCAGTGGGATGTGCGACCATGAGACCCATCAGCATAAATTTTATCATTGAGCGTGGAACGAACTCGCTCCATTTCGGTCAGAATACTCACCTCAACCGACCGACCCTTGTAGTGTTCTATAGAGCTGAGATGTCAGAATACATGTTCACAGTGAAACTTTAATGCCGAATCCCGTTGAAGCCATGGCTGACGGACTGAGCGAGCTGCTCCGGCGGAGTATATAATACCTTATGCGGTGTTACTACTACATGCCGCAACGCAGGGCTCTGTACATTGTGCATGCGTGTACTGACATGAGCAACCCATGGGTACATTAGTGTTTTACAAAATGTACAGGAGCAAGTCAATGTGTACAGGGAACGTGTTGCGTGTGCAGTAAACCTCGCTCCTGTACACAACAGTGTTACAGTAGCACGAGTTTTCGATACAGGAGAATACATTAGTACATTAGGGTCGTACAATAAAAACACAGTGCCCATACGATTGGGGCGGTCCATGGGTTCCAGAAGCAACATGAGGAGTAGTCTGAGGACCAGAGTGCCGAGATACTGGCTGGCGCGAGCCAGGAATCGAGCTATGATAGTGGTCCTCAGAACCGCTGCGACTGTTCCGATTGGGCCCAGGGGACCCGTAGCCAGATGGAGGGGCATACTGAGCGTAAAAGTCGTAGTCCAACTGGAATAGATTGCTCTGAGCTAGCCGGGAGGTGTGGTCGCTAGGTGATTGAGTACTGTGACCACGGCGCCGACTGGGTCCGGCGGACGAGCTCCAGGATTCGGGGCGAAACGGCTGACTGGACCCACTGCCAGACGCTCGTGGTACTTCGGGGGTACTAGACAATTTGTCGCCATACGCTGATGCAGAAGCATTGAGACGGTGCCCATGGGTGGCCTGACTTCCTCTAGAGCTGGAGGAGCCCTCTGCTTTTGATGATCAGAACTGAGATAATGAAGAGCAATTTCGAAAGCACTGACTATGGCCAAGTACATTTCCGTGACCGTCACGTCGAAGCGGCATGTGGTTGAAGAGCTCGTCCGTCGCAAGTTTGTCCTCTTCCTCCATCTTAACATCCTGCTCTATCTTCAAGGACACCGCCACGCATATGACCATCACGGCCAGGTCTTCCAGGAGCCTCAAGGGCCAGAATCTCAGAGAGCGATAGCACTGGAATTACCAATGGCCGGGTGCGCTGATCTGGGATATCGGTTCGAATACGCCGAAAGAATTGTAGCTTGAGCTCGTTACAAGAAAAAGGACCCGTTCGGTGTGTCCAGCTAAAGCATGCGTCAGATATATTTCTTGATCTTCAGCGGAGGGCGGCCACCTACTTAACAATGATGAAAGAGAAGTGTGATGGCTTTGGCGTGCCTGATCAACGGAAGAATTTGATCCGCTTTCTGGTCCCGAGGCTCGTTCCGACTTAATCTATGTCCGTGTCCTCCCAAAACCCGGACTCAGACGCGGTCACGGCAAAACTCAGAACACCTAAGGTCCATATTCCCAAAGTCAGCCTGTATCGTGCATCCCACTCATCTACATCAAGGTATAAATCCTCCCTCCCTCTCCTCCCTCACAACCCTCACATCCCTCCCCTCCCCTCCCTATCCTGCAACCTACACACCCACACCCCCCACCCAATCCCCCTTAAACTCCTCCCTCCCCCTAACCCCCCTCATCTCATCCACGTTCAAATGATGTATAACCACCGAGTCCCATGATACCTGGAGCGTTGATGACTCGTTCCATGAGTGGCCGGGGGGGTCGTGGAAGGCTGGGTGGTCGTTTATGATTGTTACCGTGTGGTCTGTGAGAGGGGAGGAAGGGGCGGAGGAGGAGGAGTATAGGGAGTCCGAGTCGAGGGGTTCCGGACCCTTCCACACATGATCACCGACCCAATTCCCAACCACTACATCGTCATTCGGATAATGGATCCTATGTGGTAACACCACCCCCGGCCTCACCAACCTCCCCACAAGATGACTCGAAAGCAGGATCGCGAACCCATACGGATACTCGAACCCCTCCTCACTCTCGCCCAACGAGTCCTGCACGTCCTCATTCTCTCCTTCGTCGGAGACGACGTAGTGTCGATGTTCCCTCCCCATACTCCCCCACATCACACTCTTCTCCCTCGGCTTGCCCAACTCCGGTCTCAGGCCCTTGAGGCGACGAGCGAGGGCGGTGAGCCGGATGAAAGCGTCCGTATCGGCAGACATGTAATAGTCGTATGATGAGGAGGGGGATTCGGATGCCCAGCGGAGCATGCGCCATCTCTTCTCCCCCATCCGCGTTTTCGACTCCGGCATGTCGAGGACGACGATATCCTTATGGATAGACCTCTCTTTCACGATCGCCACGTCCGTACGCCAGTCGTCCTCGGTATAACCCACGAAGAATCGATGATGCACCCTCACCTCATCCGGAGGTAAGCCCGCCAAAATCAACTCCCGTATAGCCTTCCTGGTAGCGAATTCGGAAGGGCGGGAGATGATAGCGAGGCGGAGGATGAGGGGGATTCTGAGAGGGGTGGTTTGCCAGGCGGGAAGGGAGGAGAGAGGGGTGGTGAAGTTGTATGATGTTTCCGGGAGAGCTTTCGCGGACGAGGAGGAGGATGGAGGGAGGAGGGAGGAGTCGTATATCGTGTCCCAGTTGATGAGCGTGGACGAGTCGGCCGATGGTGAGTCCGTTTCGGATGATGCAGACTCGGATGTGCCGTCCGAAGGAGGTAGGGTTACATCCTCCTGAGCAGCGTCCTCAGAAACGAGCCCAGTCCCGTGCGAATCGAACGAAAGAACGTTGAAGAACAGATGGAGCGTGAGAATGGAGAGTAAGAAGACGCCGCCACCTGTTAGGAGGAGTTTCGAGCGAGAGTGGTTAGTGAAGAGGAGTGGGAGTCCCATGGTGGGAACGGTCAGCTTGTCGACCCAACTGTCGGGGAAGCAAGAGGATAGCGGTGGGCGTTGGTGAGTGGGAGCGAGCGGGAGCAGAGAGGAGGAGGCGGATCGGGTTCGGCTCCGTTGATCCGTGGGTTTGCGTCGGTGGAGGGAGAAACTAAGGCACGCGCTTATTTACGTTTCTTCCCACCGACGACCATGCGTGAAATCTCTTGCTGTGTATCGAGACTCTGGCTGCTACACGGTGCCTCTCGTCGCTCTGAACTCAGCTCATGATGTACATGTATCTGTTCGATTCCTGAAAACGAAAGCTCCGCCATGCGAGCTCTCCAGTATAACTCGTTGGGCTGGCGGGTTTCGATATCGATCACTCTTGCACTTCCTCAAGACGGCTTGCTACACGACGTTCCATGCATCGCGAATGGCAGAATATCTTCTTTGAGCTCGTTTGCGCGACACTCCCAGCATAAACCACAGTAATATTTTCCTCGCCGACGCCCCCTCGCTTTGAAAAATGGCCATTGACCCCTCATTCGCCCACCGTGGCGATGGGCCACTCAGATTGCCGCTTCAGCGCAATACCGACGCTTCTCATCATCACTTTCCTACACAATGCACGCCTCCCATTATCCTCTCCCAACAGTGCTGAAGCGTTCAAGTCGGCGGTCGTATATAACCTCCCCGTCGTGGACGGATATATTCATCAAGCAACTACCTCCTCACCTCTTAGGATCCTCCACTTCGACGTCCAGTCGACTTCAACTCCCCACTGAACTCATCCCCTCCATTCGACGACTTGTATGATGCCTCATTACCAAAACCCTCTCAACGCCACTGTTTCGCCTTCCCAGATCTCCGGTTCCAACTCGCTGTCCGGTGGAAACGGAGGCTCGACTTCAACCAGTTCCTCGTCGAGTACGCCGTGTAGATGAAACAACTCTCTCATAACGCCAAGGGGTTAAGTTTTTTTACGTGAGCCGTTTGTCCGTTATTCTTTGATAATGACACACGCTGACTCGAGCTGCTACTGTTCGAGCAATCATGGACATGGTCACTTTAGTAAACCGTACGCGCCATGGAGAAGATCGCAAGAGCGAGAGCAACGATATCACCTTCTATGTGCTCATGCAACGAGTTTCCCAGCTTCAGCTCTTCTCGAACCCGGTGTTGGACGGCATGGCAGGCTTACGCTGAGGGGGGCAGTTTGCGGATGTGGGAGGGTATGGGTGGCGGACGATCGTAGAGGTGGTAGTAGTCGACCTACAGATCACCATGGGGGAGTCTTGGATAGTAGTAGTTTATCTCGCTTGGGACATGTAGCCCCTCACCCAACGACGAATTTGCTACTTCTTGTTCTCACATGCAGGCGCCTTGTGCAAAATTCCAGCCAAGCCACTCCGCCGACCGACATTTCGCATACATTTGCCCGTGGCGTGACACCAGGATCTCCCGGAAGTGGGTGGTGAGAGTCTAAACCTGTATCGTGAATGAGCCACTGACCAGGATGTGGAAGGATCAAGTGTGATTCCAGCGTGGTGGAGTCACTGATTGTAGCTCGCAGGCTGACGCGACCTTCAGGTCGTATATTCTCTATCACGCCAAATTCCTCCAGAACCTCGTGTGGCGAGCTGTGGCCATTGCTTCAGGTTCAGGTGCCTTCAATTATACATGCGATGTTTCTTATGGCGGAAGGAGCAAGTATGAATGCGCATCAAAGGCCAGGGTGGTCGGGAGTCGGGATAATTGACGAATGTTTCTCACAGTGAACCGCGTTGGTACCTAGCTCTATTCATCCTCCAGTTTTCCTTCCATCTTCCAGCGTCAATAGCGGGTCAGAAGACAGCGTATTGAATCACGATGTGCTCCAGCGCTTTCCCTGAAGGGGGATCAAGATAGTTGGGGATGTCGTGGGAGCTGAAGCCGCTGAGACTGCTTGCCCAACTAGATCAATTGACGCTTCCCAGTGATAGTCTCCTCAGCGTCCATCATGTCTGCTCCGTCTAACTCTCAACTGTCTCAGCCTCCAGAGGAATACTCGGGATCCTACATCCCGCAACGCAATGAAGGGCGAGTGTGCGAGTACGGCATTCGATTTGAGCAACTGGAGCTCTACGCAGGGCAACCATGGTTGAAGGGGTATCTTGCTGTCGAGCACGTCGCTAATAGGGTGAACATGGCAGGCCTAAGAGCTTTGACTACGTCACAGTCCGGTACGTCGCATTGCCTCCAGTGTCAGAGGTCGAGGCGGGCTATTGATATACATGGTCCTAGATGGATAAAGAAGCGGGTCGAAACAAGCTTCAGCTTAGCTACATAAGACGAGCTGCCAGAAACACCAACCCGCATTGCGGAAACGGCATCGTTCATCTTCCCGAGCTGGCTTGGATGCTTCGAGAGGCGAAAAAGGCGTACGGGCCTCGTGATGTCACCGTTGACTCGTCCTTACCGCAGGCTGCCTCAAGGTCGCGAAACTGTTACAGGGAGACAACCAGACTATGACCACCCTAACGCACGATCAACCTCTGGTTAGTGAAGTATTCGCCACAACGTGTTTGCCTTGACGCTCATGCAATATTAGCAATTCCTGCCCAAGGCACCTCTGGGTTTCGTCGACCTTCGGCACCAGTCCTTCCTACCGGCGACCGTTCTGGCCATGGATCCCTTGGCCATGGTTCGTCAGCTTTTGACACATTGAACGCGCATACCGCCCATTCGCCGGGTGCTACCTCCACCCAGCGTGGCCATTTTTCTTATTCCACTCGCGACCTCCCTCCCAATCCAGACACGGAGCCCCTTCGATCTCACGACTCTCGTCATATGCGCAGCGGGAGCTCCGTCAAACACCAACCGCGTGTAGCTGAAGGTACCACAGGCCCTTCTGTGCTCTCGCCTTCAACAACTCGCCATCGCCCTTCCCATCACCGCCCTTCTCGTCACCACTCTTCTCGCCATGCCGAGTCAAGCTCCGAAGACTCGAGAACCGACGATGAAGAGCACGTTCGTGTGCCTCACAGTGCTGGACAATCTGGAACAAAGACTCAGTCCAGCGCACGAGTGCCTCAACAGTATGACCATCGAACATTACTGGTACCCTTGGATGCAGCTGGTCAGTGCACATGTTCGCTCATCATCTTCAGTTCTGACTATATCTGTCCGAACACACAGGCGGTCGTGCTCAGAGCTATATACAATATGACTACTCCGGCGATCCACCTCATGACCTCACCTCACGACCCACTCGCAGCTACTTTGGCCGTTCGTCTCATAGCGCTGCTCCAGTGGACTACACATATACTGCGCAATCGAGCCATCGAGTCGTAGGCAAACCAACAGACTTCCCGCCACGCGAACCTTTCACGTCCCTCCAATCTCCGTCACGACACGAGTTCCACTGCCGCCTTTGAGGTTGCTCAAAACAAAGCTGCTCACGCACTGCTTCTGCTCAATCCCGGCCACGCTTCTT
>ML178864.1:2395-15805 GCA_004369125.1 Pterulicium gracile
CACAGGTGGATGGCAGACCAACACTTGGCGCCCGCCCTCAGGTACTTCGGGCCGTTGGACGCAGAGTCAGAACATTCGTATGCTGGGCTCTCGATTGTCGTCATGGATATGGTCGAGGGCGACAGCCTTCATGATCTCTACGGTGCGACGGGGTCCATCCCAGATGACGTGATCCAGGAGGTGATCACAGCCGCCAATGCACTGAAGGCGAGAGGATTCATTCATGGGGATCTCAGGCGTCCCAACATCATGATACTGGACACGCCTGTTAACGGGACTTGCGTGCGTTTCATTGACTTCGACTGGGCAGGCCTAGTCGATAAAGTGTTCTATCCTTTTGATCTTACCTCCGCAATCACGGACGCTACCAAAGCAAAGGACAACGACGTGGTGACCGTAGATCGTATGGACAAGCTGCTGGCTGCGACGCTCGGGAATCCTGTCAGTGCTGTCCCCCAAGTGTAGCTCCTCCGTTCATTTCTATTTCAAGTGTGTACATGTATTATACCCATCCGCTCTTAATCCGCATTTGTTTTCTATCAACGTCGCCTACTTACGGTGTGTAACGATGTACATGACCCTGGATAGCAACGACACGCGACCTCGTACTTGGTTGCTCAACGATGGGCGCAACGACTGATGTCTCCGTGTTCGTTATAACAGTTGCAGTTTTCCAAAGCCGTGTCGAAGCACAGTGCAATGGAAATAGGTGCTAATCCGAGATTCCGGCATATGAACAGTGATCGTCGCGTCACGTTGGCCGCTGTACGGAACCTCTCTTTCTACCTTCATCTCGCTCGCATCGGCGACACTACAAGCCTTCAATACTACGAAAAGGCTGCACGCTAGATGCTACTCAGAATATCCAAACCCGGTTTCCCAAGTTCATGAACGCTCTCGTCAACTTCGCGTTTATACACCAGACCGTGGCTAGTCTGGTGCAGCTGGAACGCAACTTCAGCTCGTGCAAATGCCCCTTAGAGAACAGTTTTAGTAGGACGATGCACAGAGAGATGCGGAGTTCGAGAAGCGATGGAAGAACCTGGCCGGGCTCGTCTTTGGGACGATCACTGTGGTCGTCTCCAAGACACATGCGTCAAAACTATGGCAACTGGCCGAATCCCAGCCACCACATCGAAGGACAGAGGCTACAAAGCATTGGCGACGCCTCTAGTCCAGAACCCATCGAGCGTCATCGAGGCCTGCGCAAGCTCGTACGAGAGATACCGTATCCCAGCGGTCCTCGAGTTTTTGTCTGTTTCGGACGGGCCCGGCGCACCTGGCGCACACGCCGTCACAACCACTCTGCTTTTCAGCCAACCAAATACTCTCTTTACCCTCTTCGACTCCGTTCTCGAACATCTCATGCTTGTCATGTTATCCGTTATCCATACACGCAACTTCCACGCCAATGGGTTAGGTGCCAGATCTTTATCGACTGTAGACTTGTCAACACCTTGTTCGTCCATACGAAAGTCCCCGCCCACGTCCCCACGCTCCTGCTTACCAAGGCCTATCGAACGCTCAGCGCCATGTATCATGAGCTTATGGGGCACAATCTCGATCGATTTCCAGAAGGCAGAAAGTTCGATGGGCTCGCGACGACGTAATTGGCCGGGGCGGCGAACGAGATCTTCTCTTTGCTCGGCGCCAGAGGGAAGGGGATGTTCTAGGGGACAGGGATCCTGCGTTGGAACGGTATGACAGCAAGACGCGTATGGATGCTGATACGAGCATGAGCGCGTTTCTGCACACCGGAATGACGGCGCTGGTGAAGGAGAGGAGGTGCATGGGCCTTACGTGCAGCAGGTCCTCTCATGTTCACTCGAACGGCTATCCTTGAGCTCATGATTCTCGTCTTGATCCAGAGCGCATGCCTCCGGAATCTCAAAAGGGCTACCCCAGGTGCGCCAGGTGTGGGATATTCTGCTACTGTACGCTTCAGTGCTCATCTCAACATCGCTTCTCCATCTGACCTATGCCATTTGTAGGCTCGACAACGTGTCAGGGATCCGCCTGAAATGAAGAGCTATTCCCCCACCGTGCGAACTGCAAGGATTTGACTAAGCTCAATACAGCGTGGGGTTCAGCGGTGGAGGACAACCTGAGGCTGATGTATGAGCGTGCACACTCGAGTGGGATCGAGAGGGAGCATGACGAGGAGCTGCAGTTGATGGCGTTGGAAAAAGGTGTCGAGAGAGAGAGGCTGGCGGAGCTTTTTAACATTCCGCATGAGGATGCACAGGCTTTGGTGGACTGACAAGGGGATGGGAGTTAGGAAGTCCGCGAGTCGACTTCAGGCTAACACGCTGTGTGTGAGAATACCTCGATATTTTATTAGAATAGCTCTTATAGAGTAGATGGGCGTAAAGCATGTTTGTACAAATGAAGAAAAAACGAGGTCGTCGTGACGACTCTCGGACTTGCCATCCAGTCCGGCGAAGCAACGCTCCACATACGGCAAGCCCAAACATCTCCGGAATCCGCCCCCTCAACTCCTCTGTCGCATTCTCGAAACAATCTAGACCATGAGCCGAGATGTGCTATCTCTGACATGACCGAAGGGACATTCTCGAGAGCCTTGCAGACATCCTCGTTCAAATAGACGCATCCTTTCGGCACATCTCGAACTGCACAGCAACGGTTGGGTGTCGGTCAGCATCACTCTCTTTGGCAGCTCGGTGAGTGGGACGCAGCTCTGTTCACGAAGCGGAAGGCACCTGACGCTTTCATCGACTTTTGATACCCTGGTTCCTTGGACGACGTCAAAAGGTCACGGAGCCTCTTCTCGTACGTCCCTTGCTCGTCCAATGCTTTTTCCAATCTAGTTCTCCGAGCTCAGACGGCGCTCATGAGTTGAGCATTTGTTCAAACACGCACCGGAATGTATATCTCCTCATCGCACTTGAGCATTAGTTGCGCCACATCGGGGTCGATAGCCTTCGCTGACTCTAGATTCTCCTTGACGTATACAATGATCGTGGTGCGCATCTCCAGATGGTCCATGCAGGAGAAACGCTGTATAGATAGGCCCTTATAATGACAGGAACTTGTCGATGCGAAAGAGAATGGAGCCCCAGTTGATCCGTGACCCTACGGAAGTACGCAGGTGTGGGTCAATTATAGTGCGACGTACGCGGAGAAGCAGGGAGACATACGTAAATCAAGTACAATGAACGATATAGTCCTTCGTCCCAGTGGTTCTGCCTGCGAGAGAGGCTCTACCTCAGATATTAGTGTATCCTGCATCTCGAGGTGTATTAGTCGTGTTTCCTGATCCACTACATTCGCCACTTCCTCAACAGTACGTTTGACACGAATCGTATAATGAGGCGCGGAGAGTATGATTCTGGGGGCTGCTAATGGGGCAGCCAAGATGATCACCCCGTTCAAGAGGTCCTTGGGTTTGGATTTGTGTGTAAATACGGTTTATTGACGAGATAGTAGAATAGAGCGAAGATAGAAAAGTAATTATTAGTTTCGTGTACTCTACTCAGCTTGTATACCACAGTCCATGTATTCTAGAATGTTCTACGTATAACCAGCGACATCGCTCTAGAGAGTTCTATACTCTCCGAGTATTCACTCCAACAAGTTCTAAGATAAACAACTGGTGCGGGCATCATTCTCAACATATAGAGCAGTAATCTTGGTGTTTTTTCCTAGTCTCCTGTATCTGTTCAAGCTACGGACGTGCAAAGAAAAGAGCCAGGACGGTGTAGAAGGCAGACAAAGTTGTATATTGACCAAAACTATATTGACTCTGTGGACCTTCGCCTAGGGCCATCACAGCTTGGACAGTAGAGCTCGAATCGGCTCGAGCTCCTGTTTGGCAAGCGACGACAGGCATCAAGAACAGGAAGAGCAGCTCCGTGCGATGCAAGATGATGAGCAGGGCCAACGAAGACGCTCGGAGAGGGGGGGAGAAGACGAGGTATGTGTATGTTATCTTATGTTACCTTTGTCTCTTTTCTTTCATCCTTGTTCTTCGCTCCTTTGTTTCGCCCTATCCCTTTCCCTAACAGGTCTCCCCAGTTCTCTCTCTCCTCCTCTCCCCTGTTCTCTCGCTCCGGCTATCATAACCCTCCTTGAGCTTTCCCCTTGAACGTTCATCCCGGCTTCATCTTTTTTGTGCTGTGATCTCGAAGGGGCTGTTTTTGTTCGTTCATACATTAAGACAGAACGATGTTGGAATGGCGATGGGTGGACGATGCCGAGGGGCGATGAGGTGGACGATGCCGGGCTGCGATGGGGCAGGGACGATGCCTAGCTGTGATCTGCGAGGGCTATATTCTGTCCTGAAGGATATGGGGAAGTTTGGCTTCTGATTGATTGTGGCTGGTCGGATGGTGGATGTTCTGTGGGGGGGTCTTACGTTTCTAGGACAACTGGTTCTGTGTGCGCAGACGTTTGGACGATATTCTGCTCTTCTCATACATTCGGCTTTTTGACACCTTCACCTCCTCTCCGCAGGTCGTTGAGCAATACTGACTACTATCTCGTCTTCAGCACACCCACCACACGCACCCAGGACCAGCACATGCAACGCGTCCTCCTCGCTCCCATTCGCATCCACGATCACACCCACATCATGCCCCTTCGCGCCTGAGCTCACCTCCAGTCTATCCACCATCCGGCGGTCCTTTCCTGGAGGGACATCTGTATCTATAGGACCTCCACCCGTTATCGGCCCCGGCGGCCCTTTGCCCGTTATTGAGCCTTGATGTCCCTCGTCGAGTACGGCGCCAGGCGGGCCTCTACCACCACCTGCCATCGGCCATGCTATCACTCAAAGGGGCAGGATGTCATCGTTGACGCACCAGCCTGGGCCACCGCTGGGGATGTCTAAAGAAGAGGTGCTCAGAGCCAGGTATCAGCAGCACCAGATGGGACAGCAGCAGGCACTCGAGCCGGCAAGGTCAAGGGCAGGATGGAAGGTGGGATATGTGGAGAGGGATAAGGATGGGGATACATAGGTTAGCTATCTTTTCCTCGTCCTTTGCCTTTCTTAATTGAAAGCTGACTATCACGCACCCCGATGCGTCCGCCCAGTCAGCCTGCCAGTCAAAGAATGCCCCACGGACCCCTAGTGTTATTGCAGCCAGGAGCAAGTGTATGGAGTGCATCCCAAGGCAGGCCGGGCTCTCGACATGGGCCCGGGATCGTTCTGCAGTGTCCGGGACATCCGTCTCAGGTACCCTCCCATCCACATCATCTACATCTGCCTCAGTCACTCTCCACACTCGCACCCTCACCGTCATACACCACATGCATATTTGCATCCGCCCACACCTCATGCTCCGCATCCAAACCTCCCACACACTCCACTGTAAGCCCCCATCATCCCTGGGTCTAGGCCAGGCGACGAGGCAATGGTGCCGGCGTCACCGCCGGCGCCTCCTATGAGTGCGCCGCCTGCGAGGTTGACGACTGGTTCGGTCTTGGTTGCTGTCAGACCAGGGGGTTCACAGCGAGCGCCTCCGCATTGATTCGGGTCTCCATTGAATCGTCCGCGTCCTTCGTCGGCGTATGGCTCACCCTCTGACCATCACCATCCGCACATCTCGCCACATGCGAGGTCGCCTGTGGTGAAGGGACAGGATCCGGGGCATGCTGGCTCGAAGGACGGGCACAGTGCTTCTCGCGACACGGACACGGGCAGCCACCGCCGCTCCCAGTACCTGTCTCGCCCCTCGCAGGGCACGTCCATTCCCTCACTCCGATCACCACCATCCGCCGTTGACGTAGTCACCCGCACAGCCGTGCGGAGGGACAGTGTCTTCTCCATGTCGGGAACCGCTCCACACAAACATCCTCACCCGCTCGGTGCGACGACCGCTCATGCGTCCGGCACGAATCCCGTAGCGGAGCGGGCAAACAAGCGAGAGATAGGGACAATGGGAGGAGCGGGAGATGAAGGAACGCGAGATGCGGGAGCGAGAGAGGCAGGCGATTGCACTCGAGGGACCTGGAGCGAGCGGTCGACCAGTCCACACTCACGCTGGGACACCGAGAACGGGGTCGCCGACGGGGTATCCTCCCCGTGAACGAGGGGTTCACCCGCATCCTGGACCGTCGTGTCATGGCCGACTGACTTGCTCGCATGGCCCTCCTCATGGGCACAGCAGGCCTTCGTCTTCACACGACCCTGCCTTGCAGCACGAACATCCAAGCTTGAAGCACCCGCTGACGTTCCCTGCACCTCATGCTCATCCACAAACAAGGTCATGCTTACCCAGTACATTATCATCCTCAGCAAACCTCGCATTCTCCAGGACACGCACCTTTGCATCCTCCGGCCTCGCCATCGCATCCTGGGGGCCCGTACCCTGTATCCGGCCCACATTCCCACCCACGTTCCCCAGATATGATGAGGCGGGCGATTTCGAGCCCGTCAGAAAGGAGGGCGGGAGAAGAGGAGAGTGAGAAGGTCTGTGTCTTATCAGCGTTATATCCTTGAGTCGCATCTGATCTCTCCGTACCTGCAGGTTCCCGTACGTCCTTCGGAATCGAGATCCAGGGCACCATCGTACTCTGGCCCCGCGCATCCGAGAAGGGATTTGTTCTCAGGCCCTGGACTTGCATCAGAGATGGCAGAGAAAGGAGTTGGAGTGGCGGGAGCCACAAGAGGCCAGACCACTCCTACGGGCGTCTAGTGACTTGGATCATTTACTGATGTAGGTCAATTGGCTCACGCGGCTTTTCCCTTCTCACGAAGCCCTGGCGTGACATGTTTTCCGGTGAGTGACGACTCTCTGGACTGCAGATCATTCGTGGGGGGGCACGTCTTGCATTTCTATGGAGCGACGTCGACGTGTCGCTCCACAGACAGCAAAGGAAGACGTAAACGATATCACATCCTCTTCTTGCTTCTCCAACCTAATCACCACATGCCATTCTGAGTTTGGACATCCGTTGCCATCGACATATTCGACTTTCTGTACCGCTTTCTCGTAGCCTCAAATTTGATCGACAGGTTGGATAGTAGTAGCCAAGTGGATTAGTATTTTGTAAGACTAACGTAGCTGCGTCGTAGCCATGTACTTCTGTGAATCGATATCGTACGCATGTACCTCCTCGCCGCTTTGACGAATAGCTGCGACATTTGTGATCGGCGGCTCTACTCAAGAAATTAGGTTCGACAACAGTATTTCTGACAGGTTCTAACCATGTCCACGACATGGGTGCGACCGAAGGTTCACTGTCAGTTAATCGCAATGAGGATGCATCGTGGTCCGATCCGGGGTTGTCAATGGGATGATATGGTGGTCGTGCATGGCAGCGTCTATCAAGTCCACCCCCATTGAGCTAAGGCATTTCCCAGGGCAGGGATCAGCTTCTTACCCATCGCGTCGTGGCCAAGATGTTTTCGATTATCATCTTCCACGTCTCTCTTCTCGCCTCCATCCCCTCGCAAGGCCGGAGTGAAGTACTCTGCCAGGCGCAGCTTGTACGTTTACTGGTTCATGAACCGTTGCCTTCATCTTCAGAGTACAATAGCTGACAAGCCCCAGGTGCACTCATTCGCACGCCGCAGCCGCCTGGGTACCCTGTGCTCTGTTAGTCTGGTGATCTCAGCTCAAGTCTCCATCTCCCCTTGTCGACTCGAATCGGATTGGAAGCGTGGCTGCCAGCGTTACCGGTATCCCCACAGTGGACAAGCAGATCTATATCGCCATCAAAGCGAGCTCTACTCTCGCAGCTCGAAACTCCTCCGCGTCAGGCCTGGTGGCAGAGTGAGTACCATGATGACTCCGCGTACCACGAGTTGCACGCACTCATGTGCCGCGAAATGATCTAGTACGCCTATCGCCATCGAGCTTCCCAGTAACTTAGCCGCATAGATACCTCCACGAGTCCCACATCAGGCCTTGGATTGCTTTAAACCAGAGCAATCTGCCCGAAGTCGTACTCGAGAGTTACCTGTTTGCATCGATACCTCAACCACATCTCAGTTACAGTCACGATCTACCACTCAACCATAACATCACCCATATCAATGGAAGAGGAAGGCAAAACACCTCGTTACGTGTGTTTACCTTGTAACGAATGGTTCACCGTGCATAATCGGGACCGCCATGATCGCACCAAGTATCATCAGAACAACGAAAAGATATATCATCGACAACTTCTTGCGGTCGCGCGCACCACAGAGCTCCCCAGTGGCTCACCCCAGCTTCGAAATACGGGGAGCACTCATACATATTCCGAAGTAACTAGGCCGAAGCGCTCCCTCATTTGCTGTGGCTTTGACTTCCAAAACCGCACAGATGCTTTCCAGCGCCACAGGACAAGGAAACTCCACAAGCCCACACTCGCCGATGGCGACTCTGTGCCGCCGTCATCTCCTGATCTCGAGGAGAACCCCAACACTCCGGTCCAAGTGACGAATTCCAGCAACGACTACAACTTGAACGACGGCGATACGCGTTTCGACCGCCTGCATACATTTAACCGCTCTGATGTTATTTCAACAGCTACTCCGCATACGGGAGCACAGTGGCAGCAGCCATGGACCTTCGACCAGGAGGGTCTCGAGCTCAATGACCCGGCGACTTTCCTCACTGGCAGGCTATTCCCCGCTATCCAGCCAACTGCACGCAGTGTATCCGTTCAGATGTCACCAAACGCAATGGAAATCGCTTCATCGGGCCCCCACCTTAACACTGAGGACAGCCCGGGACTCAGACTTTCAAGTCGAAGTTCAGAACCGCCTATCTTAACTCCCTCTAGATCTATACCATGTCACGAGAACCTTCACCCGCGCTACAATCATGGTTACCTCAGCCAGAAATTCCTAGATTCTTCAGGCGTTGATCCTGTTTTCCCACCTCAGCCGGTGCAAGAGGCGTCATATGCATACGATCACGAATCGCCAGTAGCTGGTGTTTCATGGGAGACAGATCTCTCCTTCAACTCATACCATTTCCCAACTAAACACGACACATTCTCGCAGCCACCATTCTGCAGCACATACACGGCCGCCGATTACGACGCAGCTCCTGAGCTTCCGTATCTCACTGAGGCGGCTGGTAGTGATGATGCATACTCATTTACCACCACGACGTCTCACCGATACCCCATCCCATTGGTTGCAGCTTCGGACTCTCCACTTGCGGCCGAGGCTCAGAATCAGACGGAGCCCTCTATGATCTTATCTTTACCTCCAATAGAGGACGTCGCCGATTCGGAATTCGATACCGAGGTTTCAAACGCAGAAGCCCTAGACTCAAATGAGCTCTCCCTTCTGTTTGAAGTTCTCTCAGACCCAGAGGCCGAAGCTGATTGGCTATCCAGATACGACCATTCCTATTCCTACTATCCTTAATGACTCTTCGAAGCCTGCCGCAGAGTTAGCATACTTGGGAGAAACTGGAGACCTCCATCGACTAACCAGGGTTAACTCGATTACACACGATTGCTCCCGTTCCCCCCGGCCCATTGCGTCCCAACTTCAATGCCCTCATTTCCCCAATCTCCGATCCGTATTCGCTTCTCCCCACAACTCTAATTGTCCGATATTCGATTTCATGTTCTTGAATCCCATCTCACACGCCCCTCGACTTCACACCATACTCCATCTCCGAGCGCTCCTCGTACAAAATCTTTCTTGGCAATCTCTTCTTCGCCCAGTTTCGTTTCTTGCTTGCTATTGCTATTTTGACACGATCTCAAATTCTTACGCTTCATTTTCGCTTCTCTTGTGCGCTCCCTTCCGGGTCCCTTCCACTTCTTGGAGGTCATTCTCTCCAGGTCGGAGGCGGGGAACCGGGACAGGTCCGCGTACGCTACTGCTTTATCCGTAGTTACTTGTGGTTGTAGCTCAGTAGTAGCGTACGCGGACCTGTCCCGGTTCCCCGCCTCCGATTTGTATGGGTCTGGAAGCTTGATTAGTGGTATTTACCTGTAGGGCACGCATTCTGAATGAATTTGCTATCTGAATAATGCTGCGAGTCGCCTGAGATACTACGAGAGTGGCGCAGCCCTGACCTACTGCGGTAGCTGGGTTTCTGTGCAACTGTTACATAGATCTAGTATAAGTCGGTCAAGGCAACCCTCAAAGCTGATCAACATCAAGAGTCAAGCAACAGGATGTGCAGAGACTCATTTAATCGCATAAAGCATTGATATACATAGGCACCAAGTACGAGAATCCAGAGGGTAACGATCAGTGAGGCACAGAGGCGAGGCCCGAGTCCTGCGCGTCGTGTGCTCGTTGCTTCCTTGTATTCATTAACGGGGATGGGTTCGTCGTGTCCAGTTAGCCGCATTTCCAAGTCTCCTGCGGTAGTCCCTATAGTAGCACAGAAGTAACGCGCTGAAGCAGCATGCGACGACGTACATCCTTCTTTCCAGGAGCCTGGATCAACTGGTACGGCCCCTCGCCCATGCACTCAGCGACAGTGACGAGCTTGTACCCGGCGCCCTGAAGCTTCTCGATAGCGTACGGCACAAGCTCACGTCTGAAGATGAAGAGGGTACTCGTCAGCTGCGAGTCGCATTCCCCGATATATGATAGATCGAAGTTGGCGAAGAAGGGACAACCAGTCAGCTTGATGAGGTTGGCGTGGCGAATAGGTTGCGTACCGTAGGTTTCATGAGTAAGGCATTGAAGGTACAGGTGTGCGGCGCAGAGTACGTACAGAGTAGATAGCCTGTCAGACTCACACCAATAATAACCTTGAAGGACAGAGCTTAGGAGTGATACTAAGCGATCTCTCGTCCGCCAATCTCTTAGCAATCGCTTGAGGCTTGGAGCGTCCTTTGCATCCACCTAGAGTGCAGTACTTCCAGTCGTGCACAATGGACCTGTGAATAGGACACCACTTCTCGGCTCCGTCGGGACGAACAGCAGATGAGGGCGTCGAGTAAGGAACTGAGCTCGACGTAGGATATGACGCTGGCCTCGGCTTTGGTTTGGATTTTGACGACTTTGCTTTGACAGCTGCAAGCACCGTCTCGTTCGCAGACTTTCGTCTTGGCCTCATCGAATAAGCGCTGAGTTTCGAGACGGTCTTCCATCTTTGCAACCGTGAAAGGGTTGGTAGTCGTGGCTTCAGCATAGCGGTTGGCAGCGAAGTCGTAGACCTCTCCGAGCTCCTCCTGGCAGGCTAAAGTCATGAAGATGATTTTTGCCTCGGCCTGACTAGGCCAGCCGTTGCGTGCGATGCGATCGACGAGTTCGGTGATGATACGAGTAGTGTCGGAGTACTTCGTGCCTTTCTTTTATTTGGTATCGACAAGCGTTGAGAAAGCTTTGATGACGCCGAATACGCCTAGGTTGCCGTGACGAGCCTCTAGAGCAGCCCATGCCATTGTTGCCGAGTAGAACGCGAGTGGATCACCTGCGAAAACTTTATATGTCTTCTCCGCAGTGTTCAAGACATCCTGTTCAACCTGAAAAACGGTGGACTTGATAGCGCCAAGAAGCATATTCGAATTCATCTACCAGTAGAGGTGGTTGGGTTGGTCGTGTGCTTGAGGGACTGGGAACTGTCCGTTGAGGTACATATCAAGGCTTCTGTTGGTCTGAGCGAGGATCTTGAACGACTTCTCCCATTGAATATAGTTCCCCTTCTCTTGATCGAGCTTCTCGCCTTGGAACTCCTTCGTAGACACCCCTCGCGCAAGCTGAACCCAGCTGTGGTTTGCGTACACACTAGGTGCGCCACCGCTACCACTGTTGCCGCCACCGCCGCCACTGCTACCACCACCACTGCCACCACCACTGCTGCCGCCACCTCCGCTGCCGTTGCTGGTGCCGCCAGGTGACATTTGATGATTTCTAGATGGTCGAATGCGATTGATGTCGTCGAGTGATACAAAGAGATGACAGGCGCGTGAGGAATTGACGCTCGTGCGTGATGAAAGTCGTTGAGATGAGGATGAGGGTGGTGCTGGATTTGTTTGGGTTCCGCTTGATGACGTTCCCGTGCGGCTTATACGCTAGCGTGAGCGAGAACCTGAGTAAATGCGCGTTGATCTTGCGGTGCTGCAGTGATAGATGGCTTAGTGTTCTTTGGTGCGTCAAGGAAGAGCGTCGCTAGGGAGTTCTATATCCAGGAAGGTGTTGTTATTGTTTGTTGACTGAGGCAGAGATTACTGCACAGGGCCCATAACCTATTAGACAACAAAGATTGGCTCAGACACGATGGATGTGACTGAGAAAAGAGAAAAGGAGAGAAAGCAAGTGCCAAACAAGCGAGAGAGAAATGACGACAAAGATAATCCTGTGGCGCATACCTTCCAATAGAAGTAAGGGGTTGTGGAGTTGTAATGGGCCCGACTCCGAGGTACAATACTTTGCGGGGTTGTTACCGATCGTTGAGTGTGTGGCAAGGGGGTGTGGGATGGATCCGGGGGTGGCTACACATGGGGGATTGAGGGGGGCGACGGGGGTGGCGTTTAGGTGTGGGCATAGGGAGTGTTATGAGCTGGGGATGAAGTTGGTGGATCAGAAATTGTTCGGGGCGATGGATGCTGTGTGTTCTTTTCCTCGCTCATTTCTAAGTTTGTTGGGGGAACTAACTTTCAATTTGTTTGGGGGAAGGCAGGTCCGACACTGGGTGAAGCATTATTGGGACCACTACTGGGTATTGAAGGTACAGGTATGCGGCGCAGAGTACAACGGTACCGGCAGCGTACGGGGTATCTAGCTATAGCAGACACTCACCAAGATAACCCTTAGAGGAACAGAGCCTGTAGCGACTACAGGCGATGTGGTGGAAAGGAAGTAAAAAGTCTCTCTCTCTATATTCAAGTAGAGATGGAGGAGTTCACCGGTGGTGTCAAAATCCCGGTCTATGCGATTATTCAGAGTAGTCTTCTTGAAGGTACCGATGTAAGTAGTGGTGACCTCAGACTTGCCGAGGATTAACGCGCTCGGTACCCATTTGAGCGCCCTGTCCCAAATCTGCTTTACGCCGACGCGTTTCTTGTCGTCGGTAGTACTAATTGATCACTGAAGATCTTGAAAGGAGAGAAATTAAGACATCGACGTCGTGCGCAAGTCACTGCGGAAGGCGATGATCGTCAAGTTTGATCTCACACCATGGTTGCCAGAGCACGCTGTGCTCCAGAAGGCATCTTTGAATCAATCCCGTCTCTGTCACGAACTTCTTCTCACAAAATCGACGGTTGTTCTCTCACCCGATCCTAGACGTAAATGACGACGAGGCTTGATGGGGTGTACGACGAGTGACTCGGATGAAACGGCGTCCGTGAGTCGACGTCAAAATTGATTACTGCGTCGTCGACAAGGAGGCCCATGAGATCGAGGTACAGTAGGAAGTCAGTTCGACGCCCGATGCAGATAAAGTCAGTTCGACGCCCGACGCAGATAAACCACAGCCATTTGACAGTGCACTCAACGAGTGCACTACGGGAGTTCATAGGGCGAAGAAACGGTAG
>ML178864.1:15815-85809 GCA_004369125.1 Pterulicium gracile
AGGACAGAAATGAATCTTCAACAGAATGGCTCATCGCGTACCTGTCTATGGGGATCTGCTGGCTATACTTGTGTGGATGTCGAGCTTTATATAGATGCAGAGACGACGTAGTGCCGTCGGACGGTAGCGGGGAGAAGTCGTGTGTAATCGGACAGTATACGATGGAGGAGTTCACCGGTGGTGTCGAAATCCCGGTCTATGCGAATTCAGAGTAGTCTTCTTGAAGGTATCGATGTAAGTAGTGGTGACCTCACACTTGCCGAGGATTAACGCGCTCGGTACCCATTTGAGCGCCCTGTCCCAAATCTGCTTTACGCCGACGCATTTCTTGTCGTCGGTAGCACTAATTGATCACTGAAGATCTTGAAAGGAGAGAAATTAAGACATCGACGTCGTGCGCAAGTCACTGCGGAAGGCGATGATCGTCAAGTTTGATCTCACACCATGGTTGCTAGAGCACGCTGTGCTCCAGAAGACATGTTTGAATCAATCCCGTCTCTGTAACGAACTTCTTCTCACAAAATCGACGGTTGTTCTCTCACCCAATCCTAGACGTAAATGAAGACGAGGCTTGATGGGGTGTACGACGAGTGACTCGGATGAAACGGCGTCCGTGAGTTGACGTCAAAATTGATTAATGCGTCGTCGACAAAGAGGCCCATGAGATCGAGGTACAGTAGGAAGTCAGTTCGACGCCCGACGCAGATAAACCACAGCCATTCGACAGTGCACTCAACGAGTGCACTACGGGAGTTCATAGGGCGAAGAAACGGTAGCGACCACTGCGACGTCGACGCGTCAGCGAACCCAAAGACAGCAGTTTTCCTGAGTATCCCGCAACGGCAGGCGTGAAACTGATGCGCAAACAACCTCGGCTTTCCACAAGACTAGCCTGATCCACCTTAGAGCAATGCCAAAACACTACTAGATGCTGGCCAGGATCCGCGCACAATTGCCATTGGTCGACGACGTCGAGTAGTGGTGCGCACAGCTCACGAGCTGTGCGGAATAAGTTCCCGCAGGCCCCAGATAAGCATATCTCAGATGAATCGACGTTGCTTGACGCGGAGACACGGAGATAAGACCCAGGCCATGCCCTCTGAGAAAGTGCTAGACAGCGATTATCGAGTTGATGATGGGTAACGAGTCTGCTTGATAAGAGCGCTAGATGAGCAGCGATAATGATAGGGGTCGCTTCTCGCAGTTCTCATCGAACCGCAACGATAGAAGAGCTGAGGGATGTATTGCAAGTGTCCAATCGTGGGCGGAAAGTCGGAGGTGAGAGTTGAGAAAGAGCTGTATTCGAGGGGGAATGTGTTGTGCTTGGCTTGGGGGATCGGACTGGGAGGGCCGACTTGGGCGGAGTTGGGTGATCTGCATTTCCTATTGAACGCCCGAGGAAGCGAGTCCCGCTCGAAAGCAACATTCCGCCTTCTTTCCCTTCCACCATTATCCTCCTCCCCGTACAAACGACTAGTCAGACTCATTCTGCACCCCTCTCGATCTTTGTGCAAGCGAACACCTAGCGCAAGGCGACAACGAGGCTTGTAACGATCACAGAACCCAGGACGAACATTGCAGGGGCCTTGCAGCAACGAGGCTACCCAGAGACTGTCACGCCATCTATAGACTCATCGACGTTCACGACTTTCACCGCTACCATCACCACCACCATCTCCTCGTCGAAATTGCTCATCCACAGAGCGGTTATGCCTAGTTGTTGACACGCAGCAGCACACGACACCACCTCACCACCATCTCCCTTCTCACCCACCATCACATCACACCTTTGCGCTCCACCACGTCCAGCGTACGGAGTACAGGACGATAGACAGACACACAGGAGGCGTTACGAGCGAAGGGCATGTCGGATATCGCTCAGAAGGCGGATTCCATCGCGTTCCATTTCTATACCAAACTCTTCTACGTCGTCAACCATGCTCGTGCCACCGCTGAACCAACCACCCCTCCCAAGACCGATAAATGGGTCAGTACGCGTTCTTGATACGCTTTGAATGCACGACTGATGGCCATTGTCCACATCTAGTTCAACCTCGAAACACCAGATACCGACTTATTCACTCGTGAGCAGAAGGAACCGTACAAGGCACTCCTCTCTTCTGGCTCGCCCATCACCTCACGCCCACCTCGCTCTCTCCCACCTCCTATCAACGCACCACCATTCGAACTCCAAGTTCTTCTCACCATTCCTGAGCTGACGCACAACCAGGTGCTGGTCGTCCAGGATCTCGACGTGCCAGGAGGACAGAGGCGCAGAATCGAGCCGACTCCGCGTCATATTCTTTTGGAGACCTGGACGTTGCAGTTCTCGAGAGATGCGTCTAGCGTAGCTCAACAACCATCCGCCGGAGGAGGGGAGGAGATTGCGCTGCCTACCATCTACAAACACGGCATACCGCTCTTCCGCAGCGTGTTCACTTTACTGAGGATCATGCCTAGTTGGAAGCTTCACCGACGCCTGCGACGGAATAGAAACGGGGCGCAGTTCTCTATCCAAGTTCGCGTGGCGCCGCCCTCGCCGCCGTCGACGTCATCCCCGGGCTCATCATCCAGCTCCCTATCATCACCATCGTCCTCCACGTACACGCGTCGACAACAGCAGCAACCTCGGGCATCTACTTCGTCAGATATACTATCCTTCTCTACCGCTACCGCTACCTCGTCCACTTCCCCTTCACTACCGACCAATACGCATCAATTCCCCCCAATCCCACTTACCTCCGGCTCATTATCCTTATCAACTACATACCTCACCTCCCCCAACTTCTACCTCGACGACCTCGAGAGTCTTCTCAGCTCCAGGTTTCTCTCCGATGACGACGACGACAATGCTGGCCGAGGCAACTTCGTACCAACCCTTCGAGCCAAACGAGGCGAGCGTGCAGCTGCCCAAGACGCGACAGCACCCGGCTCTATACTCACGCGAAGTCTTCCTCGACCAGCACCACCACGCTCACCACACACAGCTAACGTCCTTTCCTCATCACCGCATGGAAGACAGTTATCCACATCCCCGCATCGGCCGTCGCCGCTTTCGACGTCACCGCCGCGAACTGGAGATCTGGCCGATAGATTCATCATACCCCGTCGTGCTACGTCCGCTATTGGTGGATCTGGCGTTGTGGGAGGGTCGACTTTGGGAGTGGGGTCGGTCGAGGCGCAGAGGCTTAGTCCGAGGAGAGTGAACATCGACTTGCCGAGCGTTGGAGCGCAGAGGCTTAGTCCCAGGAGGACGAACGTCAATTTACCGAATGTAGGCGCTCATAGGCTCAGTCCCCGAAGAGCAAATATCGACTTACCGAGCGTGGAGGCACGTCTCAGTCCCAGGCGAGCGAACGTCGATCTCCCAAGCGTACCTCTTCCTCTCCCAATCTCGCGACACGTCTCGATACCCTCCTCATCATCCGGCTCTCCCTCGTCGATATCTCGACTCCACGCTTTGCAGCAACAAAGTGCACAGGCCAGCTCGAGCTCGAGTCTCGCCTCAGGAGGAGGGGCAAGCGCGGCTATCAATGCTCGCCCGCCCTTCCCCCGCGTACGAACGACGTCCATTCCATCGCTTGCTTCCAGCTCCATGGTCCCATCCCCATCCATAACCGGATTCCCCGCATACGCCTCTCCAATCGATCCATCACCACAAACTCTACCTTCCTCCGCCTCCAGCCAAGCACCCAGCACAGCAGGATCACCTCTACCCATCCGTCGTCCACCCATAACGCCCATCAACGCCTTCAAATCCTCGATGTTATCCTCCTCGCCTTCGAGCGCAGCGGGTATACCATTGGCGTCCGCAGCACCGGGTTTACCGTCGAGTTTATCGGGGACGCCGAGAAGCTTGCCGAAAGGATCGCCGTTGGCCTCGGGTTTTGCGGGTGGTGTGGGCGTTATGACGGCGGACAGGGATAGGAGGACGAGTCTAGCGAGCGAGGCAGGGTCGGATAGGATGGGTGGTGCTGGAGTTGCCATCGGCGGAGGAGGAGATAGCGCAAGCCAAAGCTACACCGGCTCAGGCGTTGGTATCCCCTACCCAGGCTCCAACTCACCAGGTCACGCTGCAGCTGGATCGAGCGCAGGATCAACGAACTCGGGGTTGTCAGGGCAGGTGCAGGCGGGGAGAGGGAGGAAGAGATATTCGAGCAGCTTTGGGCATCGATTCAACACGAGTGGGGGAGGATCGAGCTCGGCGAGCGTTAATGTTGCTGTTTCGGCGAATGGGGTAGGGGGAAGTCCGAAGGGGGAGGGATCGGGAGGCGGGAGTCCGGCAGGAGGGAGTGAGGTGCGTTCTTCCCTGGTTTTGATGTTCGTCATTGCTTCTCATACTGACGTTACACTCTCCATGCGTTAGGTCGCTGAAGGATCCGGTACAGCAAATCGCTCCGCGGGCTCATCCCAGAGCATGGGAGGTGCCATCAACCCATCGACTCTCATGACGGACGACGAGGCGGAGATCTCTAGCTTCGTCCAAGATATCGAAAGACGCAAACCTCTGCGTGCCGGATCGCCTGTCGCTCGACCAGGTCTCGTGGGACTTCCTTCTGGCTTGAGCAGGGACAGGTCGTTATCGCGAGAATCGCACGGCAGCCCTCTACCCGGCCCACCACTTGGTCCTCCTCGATCGTCGCCACTCTCTGCTCGTGTCCCACTTCCATCCGCTTTTGACGACGAGGCGGAGATTGCTGGTCCTTCGGTGTTGCTGCAACGAAGACTTTCAGGGAAGGAGAGGAAGCCGGTTCAGGCGGATGATGATAGTACTATCGGGAGGAGTGGTGGCACGGAGTTGTTGAGGACGGAAGGAGCGGTGGATGAGAAGTTGAGGGAGATGAGGGAGGCGTTTGATGCGAGTTTGAAGGGCCTTGGTTCGGGGTCTGGATCGAGGGCGAGCACCGTGAGGGCTTCGAATGCTACCTCGGTGCAACGCGGAGACCAACATCGACGACAACTCTCTTCGACTTCGTCGTCTTCTGCTACGTCCACGTCGACCACCAGTGGTCCAGGCACGACTGTGGAAGGAGTCACGTCTTCGCCTGGATCCAGTCCGACGGTTTCTACGCCTTCGACCGTCACCGCACGCACCGTTCGACGACTCAGCGCAGGGCAGTTCGGTCTCTTAGGTGGCGATCCCGCTCGTATCCCAGGCGTCACGGGAGGGTCTGCGGGCTCGCAACTTCGAGGCTCGCCGTTGGCTGCTTCGGGGTATCCGCCTACCGTTGGCTCGGGAAGTTCGTCGGCTGTTGTTGGTGGGAGTGGGGGGAGTAGTCAGATTAGCCAGCAGGGCTCGGAGGAGGTGATTGGGAAGATGGAGTTGAGTAGGCAAGGGAGGGATGGGTATGGGTCGGGATCGAGGAGGTGAGGAGTCGGACTATGTTGGTGATCTGGTTGAAGCGTGTCCTCTGGTTGCGGTAGAGTTATCACGCTCGCTCGTATTGTGCGGTGTGTTTTTCCTATGTATTCTGTCCGTCATGTCTATCATCCCCTCTCAATCTCGTTTTCCATGCCTTCCCAAATTCATCGTGTATGTATCGTGTCCTACATTTCTCCCATCCTCCTTGCTACATCGGTTCCTCGACCGCATCATTCCATCTTACGTTTGCCATTCTCCATTCCCATTCCAGTCCAAGTGTACGGTAGATACCTCGCATTATCTTCATTATTGTATCGTGATATTTCATTTCTTCGTTCGCCAGCGACTTTTGTGACTTCTAGGAACGAAACTTCAGAAGCTTGAAGGCCGGAGTGCGTCGTTTCAGTGCGCAGCGAGCTGTTTGGTTCGCCTTTCCATTGCTGATTTTCCAAACTCTTATTCCAGGCAATACTTATGACGGAGAGTAAGCAGATGATACCGTCGATGTCACTGTGCACAACTCTGTCCTCTCATGATTCGCAACTGGCGGCAGATGTATAACTCACTCTCGCTAAGCTCAGGTTGATTGCCTCGTAGAGGCTATTCGTTGGCGACAACAACGTGTGCGCCATACTGAACATACACCTACGTATTGACAAACCTTCCAACGCTGACATCGGTACGATGTACTGTGAAACTCTTGAAGAGTATCCTGAGATATTGAAGCGATCTGAGCAAGCTTGATGTTGGCGCTTTGTGCCTCGCGTTTAGAGTGCGTCCACTTCGACATAAAACTATTCCTGTTCCTGATACCATGGTGATGATGCGTGGTTATTTCTCCTCAGGTTCCGGAGATGCAGTCGTCAAGGTTATCACCAGACGTTTCGCTGATTTTGAGATTGCTCCTGTTATCTACGACGTCTCTTTCAACGGGAGCTTTCTTTTTTGTGTACGTGTCTGTACGTGTCTGCATCGGCATGCATGTGTGTATCTGTCTGTACAGACGTACAGACAATACATCTGTACCCGATGGCTCGGTCTTGGCAGTAGACTCGGCAAGCTCACACCTTGCAAACAGTACGTCGCAGCGCCCAGAGTGGAAAAGTGGAGACTTTTGAAGGTCTTCTACGTTGAGATCAGCGAGGATCATCATTCTTTGGTCCATCTACCAGGGGCGTATTGAGAGCTAGTCGGCCGCAGTTGCATGCTCAACGCGCAGCATCCACAATCTAGGACACTTGAAGCGATCCTGATGACGATGTTTCTGGCTTAGGAATGCGCGGACACCCGATCAGCCAACCAAGAGAATTTCAAAGTGGGCACTGGCCTTGGGATGTTGATTTTGAGGTCTGCAGACTCGACCGAAGTAGCGCAGTGACTCGCTGTGCATGCTGTATTGAGCCGAGGCCCGAGTCACGCAACTGATTCGGTTCAAGGTTAGCTAGGGATTGACTATGCCTCACACCCTCCCTCGCAGCGGCACACAGTATACGACTCGATGAATTAAATAGTAGCCTGCATAATGGCATAATGGGATGAGCAGCATTTACACTCCCTAGGATCGATAGCGCACGTACATAGCTTGAGGTCAGCAACGACGTCCTTACTGACTCGCAGCGTAAACACACTCGCACCCTTCACTCAAGCTCTAAAGCTTGGTCTGTCTGCTCATGAATTACTTACACGTTCAGACGTGATACAGACATGGTACAGACGTCTTGCTCGTCGTACACACATCTTAACAGTGACGTCTGTGGCGTACACACAACACAGACAGTACATACGAGATTGGGCTGAAGGTGCCCATGGCCATTATTCCGGTACGCAGAGCAGAAAATCTGAGCGGTCAGATATGCATCTGGCGCGAGTGCGATTTCTGGCGCTGTTTGCGCATGTGAGTGTGTGTGCAGCAAAACAGAGAAATATTCGAGGTATTTGACACGAGCGCGCGCGTGGTCGCTTGGGTGCGTCAGCCTCGTGCAGGATCTCGATTTCTTTGAGACATAGAGGAACGTTGGAGGAACGAGATCATGGATGCGCCGTCCGTGCATATACAATTCCGCGGTAGACATATAATATGCACGTGGGTACAGACACGCACGTCTGTACGTACAGACACGTACAGACGGTACAGACACGTACAGACGGTACAGACAGGTACAGACAGGTACACAGAAAAATAGTGCCCTCTTTCAACGTGCATCGTTGATGTTCATGATCATGATGTCAGATTCTGAGCAGTGTGTAACTTCTCTGCCGTCCTCGTCAGATCCTCGTGTATACTGAATGTTGCTGTCAGTGACATGTTGTGTTTGGGATGTTGTTGCTTTGGCCTGCATCTAGTCGCGAGGCCGGATGTACGGAATGAAGATTTGACCGCTGGGAAGTGACGCGATCGCAATCGTTCATCGCCCCCCCACGGTCCCGAGCACCGAACTTGAAGACGAGTGTCTCGAAATTGGCGTTTCAACGTCGACTTAGGCTATGCATTTACAGCTCTCGATACCCCATGGGGTCTGCTTGATGCAAATCTGCGACTTGATATCGATGGGATACCACAGATGTATGCTGTGTATGCATGAGTTTCGGACCGCATGAGATAATCTCTCTGCTACGGATTCAAACGCTCTGTCAGGCAGGTACTCGCGAACTCTGTCGAATGAATTTCAGCGCAGCGGTCTCAACCAATGAGAGCGATTGAACTCTAACAAATAGATCTACTTCGAGGCTTGCAACTGATGAGCTTGGGTGTTGAACACGGGTTGAACACGACGCGCACCTCAGCATCCTCGTCTTTTGGAGTTCTATATCTATCGCCGTTGCAAGATCGCTTCATTCACAACACCCCGCATCTCTCCATACTCACTGAACGCCAACGATCGTCGACTTTCTTGGACACTGCACTTCCCCACCCTCTTGCATTACTATGCCGCTGTTCTTCCGAAACTTTGGTGGTGCTAGTTCTCAGGCCCGCAAACCGGCCGCCGCCGTCAGCGTGAAAACGCCCATAGCCTCGAGTCCTGCCCTTCAGGTTCCTAGCACTACCAGACCAGTCACCCAGGCAACCATTTCGTCCTTCGACTCCACTAGGAGCGATAATCCTCAGGTCCTCAGAACGCCCGCGGCTGTCAGCGTATCAACGCTTGTCTCCTCCAGTCCTTCCTCTCAGGTCCCGATCGCCATTCTAACAGTTACAGATGCTCCCAACCCGGCCTTCACACCGACTCGCACTCGTGCGAAGCTCAACACGAATATCGCGCAGGTCTTCGCAGATCTGCATCGAACGGCTTCGACGAACTCCCAGCTCTCCAAGCTTTCTAACATCGCTCATCAATTGAGCGACCTTTTCGAACGGTCGGAGGTACGTGATACCTATCAGCCGGCCATTAGCTCAAGCAGTCTAAGGCTGAATCACCGTAGAGGTCCTCGGATACTCGGTTGATGCTCGCAAAACTCAAGGGCATAGTGGCCGACATCGTGTCGTTGCTCTCGCTTTTACCTGAGATTGGAAAGCCCTCGGACGCGTACTCGCATATGTATCGCATCGCGATGTAGGTTCACTTCATTCAACGTATGAGACTATGAGACTGAAGCTCGTAGTGCTCTATCAGATCTTCAGGAGATGATTGAGGATGAATGCGAGGAAACTGACGTTTATCTCTACAAGCTATCCGAGTTCAGTGAGGTGAAGTGCAGTTCGGATGCGGATGCACAAGCACCAAAGATCATTGGGAGGCTATATGCAGGTTACCAGGATGCCGACGTGAGGGATTCCACTACTTCCGCGGATGTTGCGCTCAAGCCTAACCCGGGCCTTTTCAAGCGTGTTCTTCGGCCTGAACGATACGAGTTAAACGACAGGCAGGTGTATCGAGGGCACGGAGCCAACATTGGTAAGCGATCTCTTGACTGCTGGTGTAGAACTATGGTCGCTGAGCCTTTGATATCGCTGCTCTCAGCCGTTCATGGTGATATCGGCGGTCGTAACAAAGGAGCCGTGCTTGCTGACTTCGGCTTTGGTCAAATCGGTACGTGGCGTCTTCCCTGTGAGAGCATCGCCTTCTCACTCTCATCGTTACGCCGTCTTCTCCAGCTGCCAACGGTGGGGGGTTCCTGGCGGAAAATAACTTCGAGGGACATGAGGGAGCAAGATTTTTGGCAATGGGAACTGTGATGAGTACGTTACTCAACATATCTTTGCTAGAGTTTGTGTATTGACTTGTTGACAGATGCTCCCGATGGCGTCTTCCTCAAGAACATCGGCAACTTGGCTGAAGTAGACGTAGCTGGTAGCAAAATGGGTAAGCTCAGCTTCCCAAGCTGTTTGCAAGTGCATGACAATGGTACTAATCACTGGCTGAACAGTATCGCAAGTTGGGTCCATTTTCTCGTTCAGTGGCACCGATGAGGCGCCTCGACCGCCTCCTAAGCACTAGCTCCCTCGTCAAGGCTATTTGGTCCACACTGATTCTTGAACGCATCCGCCCAACGTTCGGCTGGACCACCAGGCGGAATGGATTCCTAACACTCCTGAGTTTCTGATGGTATCTCGAATCGTGTAGTAAATTATACCTATGTACGGTAGTAAAATGGGTTGAATGGAGCAGTCGTCCAAGGCTTTGAAGCTGGCGGATCAATCGGAAGTGATCCGTACAGGGTGAGCGCATCTGATGGGTTATTGGGGGTTACGCTCCGGCCACGTCTATGGACAGATACTCTACGCTTGAGCCCGTTCGTCTACACGGTCAAGCTCATCCTACATCCCTCTTCGTCGGAAAACTCCCAACAGATCTTCACCTCCTCGTTCTCAGCTATCTTCCAGTACCAGATTTCCCCGCCTACTCTCGCTGTTCCCATGCTACATCGTCCCTCGCCGTAACCGACAAAATATGGCAATCAAGGTTGGGAGCACTAGGACCCCACTCGCCAGCCGTACTCGAACATCTAGAGAACGTTGCAAAATCACAGAATGGATCTGCGCCGAAAGGACCGGCGACACTACAGGCTACGGTCGACGATGAGTTTGGGAGTTTCGAGACGGGAGGCGACGTAGGCTCGTCGCTGATGAGCGGCGCGGAGGATCCATCTGCTGGCGAGTACACCGACTTTGTGGGAGCATTTGACGCGTTTACGGTGGTCGAGCCTCCAACCATGCCGAAGAAGGAGACACCGCTGACGCAATACATTCGGGCCCACAACCTGCTGAAGCCATTACTTCGAACGCTGAGCGCACCGCCGCATCTCGTCCTCAACGCGCTGGATAAGGTCGCAATGCCTGCAGACTTTGGGTACGAGGGAGGCATGCTGATGATGAGGGCACAAGTGCTGGACTTGATGGCTCATTTCCTGTCGGACGCCGTGAAGCCCGTGCGTAACTGCGCGACTCTCATGTACTCATTGCGAGGTGCGATTGACAGGTTCGTGCTGCTCAAGACCCTTCAACACTCTACTGATGCTCTTGATATGCAGATTCGACTCGTCGCTCCTCTCTGCGTTTGATGACGCCGACTCTAGAGGCAACGAACTGATCATGAAGGAGGCCGCTGAAGCATCATGGACGATCTACTCGCCAAACGTCACCGAGACCAGTAGCGACTGGGAGTTGGGGAAGGTGTGGACAGAGAAACGGGAAATCTTCTACGAGCAGAGTAAATGGGACCCAATGGATAACTTCACGTATGCTCATTCGTCTCCTTTCCGCGGTTGGGGCATGTGCTAAATGTGACTTGATGGAGTTAGTGAAGATGGCCAGCTGGTATTCGACGCTATGGACGAGTTCATGTCAGGCGTGTTCTCTGCGATTGTTGAGAACGGATCGCGTTGTGCTCGAGTGTTTCCGCGGGATTCGGGAGTGCTTCTGCTATTCGCCGAAAGGCTTGCCAATGAAGTCGTACGTCCAGTAATCATCTCTTCTGAAGCTCACGCTGACTTGAACCCCCTTGTAACAGGTTGGCGAATACATCGCTTCTCTACTCGCAAGAGCAAGAGAGCTGTCGAATCAGAAGTATCTGGTCGCCGTCGCTGCCACGTTTCGAGAAGCCAGTCGGATGGTCGACGCCGTCTTGCAAGCCGCTGGCGCAGCAGAGTCTCAATCACCTTCGGAGTCATCCTCGCCGCCGTACGTCACCAAGACAAAAGCGGAAGATGTCATGTCAGTTCTTTCTCGCTCTTTTCCGTCTGTCGCTGACGGTGACTCTTCGATGCAGATACAAGATGTACGAGATGAACATGGACGAGTACCTCGATGAAGAAATCGACTCTGCAAAGGTCACCTTTGACGCCATAACCAGTTCCTGGGCCAAGGTACGTCGTCCATCCATCTCTCCTCTCACCTGCACGCAACTCTGACGCTCACCACTCGATTAGCAACAAAACCACCCGTCCAATTCCGCCGCTTACGCCTCCGCGTCTTCATCGAGCCAACCTCCCGCCTTCCTCGCCTCGCAAAACCCAGCTCAAATGAAACGCAACCTCATCACATCCTTCACCGACGTCCTCCTTCTCCCGGTCACCATCGTCCCACGAACTGTCAATACCGCCGTGGGGGCAGTTGGTGTCGTCGGCGGGATGGCGTTCCAGGGTATTAGCATGTTGAACCCGCAGAGATGGGTAGGGGGCGGGCAAACGAGGAGCGAGCCTCCGAAGCCGGCCGCGTACTCTAAGGAGTTCGTGGAGGATACGGAGGAGGTGTTTGACATCGGGGACGATGATTCGGACGATGGCGACGAGAAAGCATCGCAGCAGAACGACACCGCACCGAGGAAGACCGACTCCTCCATCGTCACCGCCTCATCGTCAACCGCCACCATCGAGTCCTCCTCCCAAATCCACACCCACACCAACAGCATAGCGAAGGACGGAGTAGCATCTTCGCTCGATCTGTTCATCTCGCTGGATGTTGCGCTCGAGCTTATTCACGCGGATCGGGAGTCGCTGAAGAGGGTGGAGACGTTTGTGCGGTATCCAGGGCATTATGGACATCGAGTGAGAGATACAATGGAGGAGATTTTTATCCTCATGCTTCATGCTCTCGGGGAAGGACATACGTCCAAGGGGTTCGGACTGTGCGTAGCTATTCTCCTCTGTGTCGAGACCTCAAAGCTCATCCTCTTCATTTGTTTTTTTCCAACAGGGCGACGGAGCAGATGTCGCAGTACAAGCCGTCTGACCATGCGTTGAATGGGGATCATAGCTCGACGGTTGCGCCGTTGGTGCAGTTCTTCGAGCTGGTGCATATTGCGGATACGATGCAGTCCATGGTACAGGTGTACTATGATAAGGAGATCGTGCGTCTCGATTAGTTCATTTCGGGTCATTTGTATGAGAGGATGCTAACGCTCGAACAGGCATCGCACATTGATCGGACGGACTTCCTCAACGCTGTCGTCAGGGAGAAGGGGCGCTTCGAGAACGCGTTGGATGATTGTGTCGCTGCGGGATTGAACGGAGGGACCGACGTTCTGATGAACCAGGTGTGTTTCTCGCCTCCATTCTCTTGTCGTGTTATCGTACTCATTGGCGTTCTAAGGTCGAGCACATCATCCTCACGCTCACCAAGCCGCGGGAGTACTACCCCCCTGAAGGCACAGCTCTCGAACTCGGACCGACTCAGGGATGCACAGAGGCGATCAAGTGCCTCGAGACGCATTGTCGGCTTTTAAAGGGGAGTACGAGTAAGGAGGTGTTGGAGGTATTTTATCAGGAGGTTGGGATTCGGCTTATTGCGTACGTCTGCGACTTCATTACAGCTCGCCGCTTGTACCAACGTTGCTCTTTCCGGGATAGGATCATTCAGAAGCATATCAAGCGGCAGATTATATCCCTGAGTGGTGGTTTCCAAGTCATAGCGGACTTGAACACGTATCATTCGTTTATCAACTCGCTCAAGGTTCGTCTTTCTTTGGATGATGTTCGTGAATCAGAGCTCAATCAACGTTAACGTCTCTTCACAGGTCCCTACTATCAGTGCCGAGTTCGCACATCTGAAGATGCTGGGACATGTGTACGTCGTAGAGGACGCGAAGGATCTGGCGCAGATCGTGAGGGATGTGACGAGGTATGGTGGGGCTTATCGACCTGAGGTGCGTTCTTATTCTCCTAAACTCTACTCCACTTAAAGCCGCGATCGCTGACTCGTACTTCGTAGGACGTGTACGAGTTCATCCAGCGGAGATCGGATTGGAAGAGTATTGAGAAGACGGTGGATAAGACGATGTATAACCTGAGTTTCAAGGAGGATTGTACGATATGCTAGTGTGAAGTATATGATAGGAGGTCTTATTTGCGCTCCAAACTACTACCGGCCTAAACGCGGTGCTCGTGAACTGAATCGCATTAATTAGGTCGAGATCGCGCGTCGAGCAACTCTCTTGGAAAACCACGGTTCTGAACCGTCTTCATATTTGGTATACACCTTCGGAATCTATCGATGTAGCGAGTATCCTCGTCACTCGGTTGAATGGTAGGTAAAGTAAACGACTGACCCAGGTGGAAAGGATGCCTGTTATGTACGCAGGGTCGACCTTATTGGACGTGGGCTGAGGATCTCGATATTCGTGCCTCCAGGTGATCGGTGCTGATGCGCAGTATCGAGCTCCTCATGGGGCTTCAGGGTTGATGTTGACTGCGAGGAACACCCAAGAGTGATCGGTCGTGAGAGCGCCCCTGATGTGCGGCTTGCTGGACCCAGACGTCATTCAGAAAAGATTGCGAATACACAGAGAACTACCATCAACAGACGTACCCAACACGTTTGGCGCACGCTGCGAGTTCGATGACCGCTGGGCCAACGTAATCTATATAATGTCTCGCGATACACCAGAAAAGACGTTTGCCAGACAGATGAAAAATACAGATGTGTCAGAGGAAAGGTTCCCACTATCTGAACTGCAGTCAAGATCGATATCTGCCAAGCGGAGTACACGATGAGCACGGATGAACACAGACGAAGGAGTGAAAGGCGGAGTCACCGTGTCGATCCAGAGTCAGATATTTGACGGCTACTTTGGGGGATCTAATGATGCAATGCACACGAAAGACAAATGGATCTATGAGTTTGCGAATGGAAGCTTCGCTCTGCACATGGTGGATAAGGATCGAATCCAGCTCTGCGGCAAAGGTAGACTTTGGTTCTAACTTGGGAAGTTCTTTGAGCTGATGTATGATGAGCCGAAGATTGTAAGCACTCGCGGTGGACAGCTCGTTTATATCGATGGTGCAAGCAGATGAGGTGGTTGAAGTCAAGACGAATCTGTCTGTCTCACTGGCCTGTGGTTGCAATCACTCGTGCACTCCGGATCCACAGGAGTGTTTGCTCCCGGCGCTGCTGCCTCGATGACGATAGGGGCAGAAGCGTGCTCTCCAGTACTTCTTCCTAGTGTGCAGTGGAATCTCTCACAGACTCACACTCACTGTCACAAGAAAGATGAACCGACGGTCGGTTCTCGGAGATGGGTCAAAGTTGGACTGCTGCGAACTACAGAGTGTATAAATCGGACTGCCGCTCCATCTGCCCGGAAAGCGTATAGGTCCTAGTCGAGCAGTGTGTTGTTGGTATATTGGAATTTGAGACCGTGCCTGTGAACGTTGAAAGGTCGGTTTCGAGGTGTATTGAGAAGACGCTGGATAAGACGATGTACAACTTGAGCTTTGAGGAGGACTGTACGGTATGTATGTATGCTAGTGTGACTGTGCGATGGGATAGTCTCACTTCCGACAAAATAAACTGTCGGACGATCACCACATAATCCTGCAGCCATCGATATCCCCAGCACTTCGCGTGGCGAAATCGATGTTTAGTACACCAAAATCAAATGTGAACAATGTAAATTTCGTGGCGTATATTGTTTAGAAACTCTCTACACGAGATCCAACACGATACGTTCTGGAACCGGCGCAGGATCCAGTCATGGCTGTCCGAGAGTTTTCTTTTCCGGAATTGTCTTGTGAATATCATCAGTCGTGTTGCACGCGCTCCGCTCGCCTCAACTACTCGCATTATTCGGCGAAAGACCACGGTATTATAATGTTATGAGTATACTAGAGAGAAAAACAGCAGAAGCAGATATTACAGGACTTTATGAGCATGTATGATTCGAGATTCCGTCGGTTCATCGCCGTGTCGAGATATTCCGAAAAGTTCGACTGCCACGAGCCATAGGGCGTAGAACTCAGACCGCCGCTCCATCTGCCCGGTGAGCCTGCGCGAGCAACGACATGAGATTATACTGCCCCGGTGTTTATGCCTGGAAAATGCACAGTGTTGGGAAGCTTCAAGCCGGAGATCTGCGACGCGAGGAGCTTCTGCAGGGCGGGAAGCTGCTGTAGGGCGGAAAGCCTCTGCAAGGCGGGATATTGCCCCGACAGTGACTGGATAGCGTTGAGCAAGCCCACCAGTGTATCGATAGAACCGCTAGTATAAACGAGATTCCCATTCCCGCAGAGGATGCTTCCGGATGTGCCACCGGTCGCTGCGAGTGTTAAGAGTAATGAGTGGCACCATTCTCGTGTAAGAAACATGTGCGTGCTTACACATCCGAGCACCCACAAGATCATTTCGTGCGCCCTTTCCTCTGTTCCCGCTGAATATCCCATTTGGAGCGTCTGCAACCCTGGGTGATCAGAAACCATGCAGGTTGAGGTTCGCGGGAGGAATATGGGCGTACTTAGCTTGGCTCTGGGGGCATTGTACACGGTGTTACCGCCGTTCTCCTCAAAGTGATTGTCGGACGCGACGGGGCCCTTATTACTGGTCACTGATTGGAGGAAGATTCGTACAATTGATACACGTGCAGTGACCCCGGGAGAAAGAACAAGGAAGAATCGAGCTTACTGCAGGCTTCTGGCATGACATAGCGAGCGGATCCAGTGCTTCGCGAGAGTATATCCCCCCTTGTGTTTCTGTTCGACAGTTTTCTGCGTTAGCAACAAGGTCCAAGTGAACAACGAAGCAGCAGAACGTACCAATCAGAGAACCGTTGGCATTAATGGATGGCAAGTCGCTATTCGCTGTATATTCTTCCGGATGGAACTCTTCCTGTTGAATGAAAACTAACATCTTAGTATGAAGCTAGAAGCGGGACAATGGTGGGCGAAACTGACGAAAATAAGAAGTCTTGCAAGGTGAAGATTACCCATCGGCTCTTCCAGCTGTACAGAGAGAGGCGGACTCAGGATTGGGATACCGTCTTCAATGTGGAATCTGATTTTCTTCTCCAACCTGTCGAGCGCGCTTATAGCGGAGAAGGGGAGTCAGTAAGTAAAGTTGGTATGCGCAGAGCTAAACGCATAAGCACTTTGCGGTTCTGGTGAAGCCAATGCCCTTATGATGTGTGTTGTCGGCCTTGCGCTGGTGCTGCAACACCACCAACGCCATGATTTCCGTAAGTTCTCCGTTGATATCGCTGATTATGGCGGTGTTGTTCTTGGACTCCTAAACACATTGAAGGCTGACGTCAGCGAAAACAACTAGAATGACCGGACATGAAAAGCATCGCAACGAACAGTGATTCCCTTGAAGAGCTTGTGCATTCTAGCGACGGCTTGAAGAAGCCCACTGCTTACGCCATTCTTATCTTTTTCATGAACCCGACACTCAACACCTAATTCGGAGATAGTTGTCATGATTGCAGAAGAGTTGACGAGGAGGTCGTCAAAAGGATTACATGGAGGGACATGGGCGGTCATGGTGCGATAAGAGGAGTTGAAGATGTTCTGTGCAAGTGCAGAGACACGCATATCTCTATTTAAGACTGAGCGAGAGGTCTGAAGAATTGTGCAATCGGTATCTTTAGATCTCAAAATAAGTCGTCGGCGGCTTTTGTTGAATGATGTGGACGGTCGTGGGTCCAGGTTCGCAGTAACATAACCATCTCATATTCCGAAGTAGTATTAAAAGAGATCCGAAGCTAAGCCTAATTAGAGCCAAACTGAGCTAGAAACTCTGCGATCGTACAGAGAGAGCACGAACTGAATGTTCTCGGTGCCGGTTGACAGTGAATTACAATATGTTGAAGCAGTGTCCGGAGGCGACACAAGACAAAAGACGCGTGCGACGAAGTATGTCTGACATGCTATCATGAGGTATGTAACTAAGTATTAATGGCCATTTTTCCTCATGGGAACAACCAACGGGGGACTCGGGTCTCCACTCTCCCTCACAAATCTGGCACAATATTGTCAACGCGTGGTTAGATACTATTAAAGTTTGTTCTTCAAGGTCCGTGTGCGAACTTCTGCTGCGCAAACTCATGTGGTCATAAATGCCTTGAACACAACGTTCCCACTCCCAGGCACCTATTTCGCCGTCCTCTTCGGCAAAAGTGAACGCCTCCCCGCCGAGCACTTATTTGGGACTTCAAGCAAGGAACATGTATCATCTGAGGTTCTAAGTACCGTTTCGTCGAGTGTTCCGAGCTCGACTGAACCCGTACGTAACGTCCACTCTAGGAGTACCGGTTATGTCCACACAGATAATGGTTTAGCTTCACGTCAGCATACTGAGCAATTACCACCCGAGTGTTGTTGGAGTGTCGCGTTTCTCGCTTGAGAGATCGGTACAAGCGCCAGTATGGAACCTGGTGAGGCATTTCAAGACACTGCGCTCACGTTGGAACAAAAGACCAGGTGTTCTGGAAACGCGAGGTAAAGTTTGTTGAGAAAGATAACAACCTCATCAAGAGGATATCGATGCAGATGCGAGAACAAAGCGAGCGCCAGCGCTGAGTGAAAGCTCCGTGATTATCTCGCGAATGGTGCTGAAAAACACCAAAGAATCACGCTGGGCTACCGGCAGGCTGCCCCCCGAAAGGCAATTTCAAAAGTCGAACACGAGAACAGAGTCGTCCACACTACTCCCACACTCAGCGCTGGAAGTGGGGCAGTTCTCAGTGCATTGCGATCACAAGTAGTTCGAGAACCCGCGTCTCGTCTCGCCCCAAAAGGCATCTTCAAATGCCGACGATGTCAACTCACACTTTTGCTAGACTCACATCTCAGTGCATCACGACAAGGAGCGCGAGGCTTACCTCTTTCAAAGACTTGACTGACACCTCTAGGCTGCGGTGGCGCATACACAGCATCGTATGCCGAATGAGTTTACCTAGTTCTGAGGATAGCTAATCAACGCTTGAAAGAACCGATGTGTGGAGCTGTCTTCTAGTCTATTGCTGGTCACGATAGGGAGAATACATCAGAACGATTTCCTTGAGCATTGAGGTGCCGTCGTAAGGCGTTAACGACTTCGGATTTGCTTCAGCGTTTGGTTAGAAACCGTGCGAGACCTGAGTTGAGACTGCTCGTCGATTCGCTTGCACCATTAACGCCTGTTTGAGTTGAGCTGATAATCAGCCCTGGAGCTGCTCTTCCTATGATAGTCGCGCTACCTTCGCAGTGGGCAGTGCGAACAAGAATGTGGTCTTCCACCCGTTAGCATCCCACGCTCTGAGGATCTCTCGCCCCACAGCGCTCAATGAGAGCACTGAACACATGCTGACGATCAGAAGCATGCAATTGGTGAAGAGGCACTAGATTCCCACAAACGCGGTTGAACTTGGCAGATGAAGAAAGGCATCATTCCAGGCTAACGCCCGGCTTAAGCAACGGCCGAGGTTCAACGTTCAGCGCTCAGCGCTCAGCGCTGATTCTCAGAAGGCTAGTTAACACTTACTGCCATTCTCATACATCGCACGCACAGGCATTTATGCAGCTAGACTCCGCTGAAGCGTTAGATTACTGAGCATTCTAAGCTTCCCACAGATTGATGAGAGATAATGAAACATATTATTAGAGCCTCAGGTAGATGGTGAAATATTTAGGCTAGATGTAAAAGTACAATAACGCGCAACACCTCATTCGGAACAAAGCTATCGGTTCGTCGCTCCCCTATACTCGACGCTACTTGGGAAGAGCAGAAAGTCACAGGGATCCCATGATCGCATGAAGCTAAGAATCCGAACAGGTATTACAGGGACCTTGGAGTATGCACGATTCAAGACATCGGCGCATCGCCGCGTTCAGATGGATCGAAGCTCGACTGCTGGGGGGAATAATGCAAAGCGTTCGAACCACCATTTCCGTACTTGCCTGAGAAGCCTGAGCGCGGTCCAGGGGTGTTGTTATTGTACAAACCTCTGACACCATTCTTCAGGTTTGGGCCTAGTACCGGCTGGGCATATTGTGAGCTGGCATTGACGCCAACAAATGGCGGGAGGTTTGGAAGATGTGCGGCGGGATGATGTATCGACGATGCCTGGCTAGCTGCTACGTAGCCCTGAGCTATCAGCATGTTCAGGGCGACGGGGTCCAGCACGTTGCCGTTTTCGGTGCGAACGTTGGAATTACCGCAGAAGATGCTACCAATCCCGCTACCGGTCGCTGCGAGTGTTGAGTATGATAAGTACCACCATCCTCATCGACGAAAACAACACGAATCTCAATGCTTACAAATCTCAGCACCTGCAAAATTGCTCCGACCCATAACTCCCCGGTTTCCGCTTAGTATCCCATCCGGTGCATCTAATATTGAGGTAGTCAGATTTCGTAGATCAGTTAGCGAATAAATACGGACGAACCTAGTCTAGATCTTGGGCCGTTAAACACAGCGTCGTCACCTTCAAAATCATTCATAGACCCGACCGGGCCCTGACTGGAAACTATTAACGAAGGGCTTGAAATCAGCAAATGCGCGAGATCGTGCGAAACGACGGAGGGTTTGGGCTCACAATAGGCTTTTGGAATGACATAACGAACGGCCCCGTAATTTTCAGAGAGTATATTTCCCCCTTGCGTTTCTGGATACGGAATTTGCGCGTCAATAACCCACTCCGACAAAGCTGACAACGGAACGACGACACGTACTGATGGCAGTGCCGCTGGCACTCACGGACATCTTTCCATCCGTCCTGTACTCTTCCGGATTGAACTCTTCCTATCGGGGGCGAACACGAATGATTCGATGTCAGCGGCATGTCCACAGGCAAAATCGCAAAGATTAGTGGACACGGACGTGGATTTTCAGTCGCGCATCAAGAAGAGCCTGCATCGGTTCCTTGAGCTCCTCATAGGCAGGCGAGTTCTTGTTCAGATTGGGAAAACCGACACCATCTTGGAGCCTGATCGCCTTCTCGACCTTATCAAGCGCACTAAGATTGAAGACGTCAGGGCAGTCTTACGCGTACACAACCTCAAACGGATACTCACTTCGCAATCTCAACGAAGCCCACGCCCTGATGCTGTGTTCCCTTCCTCTTGCGCTTTTGGTGCGTTATCACCAACTTCAAGACTTCCGTCAGCTCCTCGTTGATATCACTGATCGTGGTGGTGTTACTCCTGGATTCCTACATAGAGAAGACGCCCATGTCAGTGAGTATGTCAAGAAAGAACGGAGACGGAGAGCCTTGCGACGAACAGGGATTTTCATGAAGAGCTTGCACATTCTACTGACGACGCCGTGCAGCGAGGTGCTAATGCCGTCCTCATCGTCGCCGGGAGCTCGGCACTTGACACCCAACCCATAGAGGGTCGTGACGATAGCAGAAGAATTATCATCGTCGTCGAATGGACTATTATATGAGGGAATGGGGGCGGCCATGATGGAAGCAGAGGAGTTGGGGGATGTTTTGTGCTAACGTGGGAGCACGCTCGCGTCCCTATTTAAACGTTGACCAACGATGTTGAGACTCGCGCGATCCACATTGTACATGATTCTAAGCCTCATCAGCGTCTCTTGTTGATTGATGTGAATTGTTGTAGGTCCAGGGTGTGTTCCTGTCGGAGCAAGAAGCATCTCATCGTTATGGAAGGAGATCCGAGGCTAAACTTATTCAATGCCACAAGCCCCGGCCTGTTCGGTCGCAATGTAAAGTTTGCCTCGCGTTTTTGGGCCACCTTGTATTTTGGACTCAGCGAAGGGGCAGTGTGCAGATCGCCTGCAGACGCTTCGCCATGTTCATGCGTGCCTTCATTTCAGCTCCAAGTGCTTTGGATCGAGATCTTAATTGAGAACGACGATTGGACCGGCCACAGCCGACCACCTTAGAGCGGCCTCAGTCTGACAGAGCCACCCGCGCCTGAATTCTGGGTGAACAGTAAGTTCATTGCCGTAGCGAGCTCTCAAGGTCCTGACAAACTGTATATGTACAGTACGCACTTACTAACCGCCCAGCCACTGAGCTGGTCTTATCCTGCCCTACAAGGCAAGTCTGAAGGTCGAACATGAGAACACAGCTAGTCGTCCACACTACTACTCCCAGCCCAAGCGCTTGAGTGGATCACTTTTCATTGGATTGTGGTAACAAGCACTCGAGGTCCTACGCCTCCTCCTGCCGCAAAAGGCAAGTTCAATGTGCCCAATACGAGAGCATAGTCTTCCACACTCCCACACACAGAGTTCGAGTGGGGTACTTCTCAAGCCGTTGTACCAGGCAGCTCGAGGACGCAGCGAGGCTACTTCGGTTCACAGCTGTCCAAGCACTTCTAGCGCATACACAGCTGCCGCGCATGCGTTTGATTTTGAGAAGAGTACAGCAACGCTCGGAAGGGCAGCCAACGTGGAGGGGTGCTTCGAAGTTTATCGCTGGTCGTACCATCGGAGTGGCTTTCCGTGGGCACTGATCTGGGCCAAAAGTTGTCGCTCACTCGGAGTCTGCCAAGCTCCACGAAATAGGAAAGAATAAGACATGCACACATACTCATGAACGCAGGGCGGAATGAATCACTGACGACAATGCACTGAGCCTGCAGAGCTCAAAGTTCAGTCCGACATGAGGCTAGCGCAGAAGAATAGACACCGACACACATGAGCACAGCGCAGCATTCAGGCAAGGTCGACAGCGCGAGGCCCAGGACAGAGACCATCGAGTTCAGGGCGCGCGGAGTTGCGGTCAATACCCCTTTCTAAGCAGGCAACATGCTGTCGATGCATGTCGGTGCCAATGAGCAAAGCAGACCTTGCATGACCGAGCGATCCAACTCTGGAGCCCCAAGTGAACAACGCAAAGCAAATCGATCAAGGTAACAACAACAACAGGTATACCACATTTTGTCGCATTTCAGACATAATAATCATATGTACATGCATGCATAGGAGGTGGACGTGGTGAGAGGGGAGAGTCGTCTAGTAGACGTATCCGAGGATCTTCCCACCAACGTTCTTGCGCCTGGCCTCCTCGTGGTCGAGGATACCGGAAGAGGTGGTCTACACGATAAGGTTAGAAATGAAACATAGTCAAGAGAAACAGCATGGACGCACGAGGATGATCTTTCCGAAGGACCTGGCAGGGAGCAACAAGTTGACCCAGTTCTCGATGTCACGAACGGCGACGTTGTAACGGGGGGAGATGACACCAGTCTTGTTGAGACGACCGTTGAGTTGAATGACGATCTTGCCGGAGCGATGATCGTCGATGATCTCGAACTCGCCGATGTATCCTAAGGTGATGCAAGTGATCAGTACGCAATAATGTGAAAGACGCGAAGAAAACGCGCGTACCGTGGCGCTGCATGACACTGAGGAACTTGACGACGACCTTGGAGGAAGGACGGATGAGAACCTGGCGCTTGCCACGGCGCTCAGCGTTGACAATGTTGTTGAGGCAGTCGTTCTAAACACATGGCAATGTCAGCTCGACGAGTGAGATCTCGAGGCAAGATGATATAGAACGTACAAGGACGGATACGCGGACCATTTTTGGTGATTGTGGTGGTTGTTTTGAAGGATTAAGATCGGTTCAGTAGCCCAGAATGAGTGTCGCTACGGCGAGTCAAGCAGGCTATAATGAGAGCAGAACAAGCGATGATGAGCCATTTTGTGGATGAGGAGTTGCTGAAGAAGGATTCTTGTGGTTGTAGAGATCCGGTATTACCTGAGAATGGACGAGGAGCGAGGAGAGGAGATCAACGAGGAGGACGACGATGGACTTGTCAAATTCCAGACGCTGAGAGTTGCACGTGATGATAAACTGTACAGGACATTTCAGCCACCAAACTTCGGCACGCCACCGGCATTGAGGTGTGGCTGGAATCAGTGCCAACGCCCTTCTTTCGTCCACCGCCTCGCTAAAGTCGCCTCTCCTCACCGTCGTCCTCGCCGACCTCCTCAAGACTAAAACCAACAGCACAGCATGGTACGCTTTGTCGTTGGATGAAGGCGTATTGGTCGACAGACTGAGGCTTTCTGGATGTAGGGTCGTGTACGCACTAAAACCACCAAGAGGGCTTCCCGTGTTCTCATCGAGAAGTAGTGCGTGTATCCTCCACTTTTATGCGCGATTCAACAGCAGGAACTTATCGCGAAATTCGCATCGCAGCTACCCCCGCCTCACCCTCGACTTCCACACCAACAAGAGGATCATCGATGAAGTCGTCAGTACCTCCCATTCCCCGATCATCATACATCCATTCATCATACATCCATTCATCATGTCCTCGTGTCTTGGTACATAGGCTGTCGTCCCTTCGAAGCGTTTGCGTAACAAGATCGCCGGCTTCACCACTCACTTGATGAAGCGCATCCAAAAGGGTCCCGTCCGCGGTATCTCCTTCAAGCTCCAGGAGGAGGAGAGGGAGAGGAAGGACAACTACGTTCCCGAGGTTTCCGCCCTCGACACCAGCGTCTCGGGTCTCGAGGTCGACAGCGACACCAAGGTGTGTCTCATCCTTCTGCACTACTTTGCTTGTACTCATTCCCAATGCCCAGGCCCTCCTTCGTTCGCTCAACTTCGACTCGATCGCCGTCAACGTCGTCGACCCTGTCCTCGCCGCTGCCCCCGAGCGTGGGCCCCGCCGCGACAGGAGGAACGTCCCCGGTGCTGGTGCCGCCAGGTCGTAAACCGAGAATCTCATTTCTCTTCGTTTATCTACCTGATGCGCATTGTCGTGCTGCACATGTATACGTATTGTCGTCATATGCATTCCATGTCATGTATCCCCCCTTCCACTTCCTTTCTACATACTGCCGTTATAGCGAGCGACGGGATATGCATTAAAATGAGATTGGCTTCGCTGTGACTTTGGTGGGACGTGTTGTGCTTACCACCTATTTTGTGATGGTGGCTGCACCTGGCATGCGCTCAGGTCGTCGGATCCCATCGTCTCAGCCTTCTTTCCTTCGGTTAATCGCGCGCTTTGTCTGCTCACGCGTAGCATCTGGGGTTGCTGAAAACATGTCGCATCATCCAAAGGGTCCGAGTCAACCTTGAATTGAAAACCTGATCGACGCCCACTTGCAACCTTTGAACCTACTTCGTCTCTGCCTGCAATCCATCTTGACTCTTCCGTTTGACTTCATGACGGCCTCCACCCCTTCAGATGTCTTGAATATCATATTTCTACTGCTCGCTGATCGACCGAACGAAGGTCTGCCCACCACGAACTCCCTGGACACCACCGAGTCCCCATGGTCGCTTTCGCAAGTCTGCCAACGATGGAGGGAGGTCTGTCATAGTAATCCCATCTTGTGGTCATATATCGCTATTCCAAAATCTGGGGAGATGTCCTCGTCAGTGCAGTACCCTAAGAACCTGCTCGCTTCCAGATTCCGACTCAGCGAACAGATCCGACATTCGTCATCACTCCCATTGGAGATATCAGCTGGCGGGCTTTTGCAGGGCGGCGTGGTGAACGATCTTTTCATGCAGCTTTTGTGGCCTTCTCGTCATCGATGGAGACGGGCAACCATTGATTTCGGTCGAAATTGCCCTTTGGATGGGACCTGGGTGGGTGCCGTTCACGCAGATAGCGCCTCCTTCCCCCTCTTGGAACATCTTCAACTCAATTTTCAGCAGAGCACACACTGGTTTGACAGCGGCAGAGCTTATCCTGGAACCCAAAACGTGAACACTGACACGGTCCTCGGACTGTTCTCCAACGCACCAAATCTCAAGTCTGCCCACTTCCACAGCTTTCCTTCCACAGACGCGGCAGCCGCATTGTTCTCGCGCTAGAACGTTCAAACTGCTACAGTCCTCCGCTTTACAGTCGTGGCTCTACCATCCTACTTTGCCTTTATGGCGACAGTCGAGTCATTGACGCTCGACCCGATGATGGCGGCGACATCAGTATGTGTTCCCCAGTCCGTGGCCCCTACCTATCCCATCGTTCTCGAATGCTTACAAGACTTGACGCTTCGCTCACGCACCGGTCGCAATGACCGGCATCCAAAGCTCATTCTCGACCAGCTGTGTGCCCCCCAGCTCCGCTCATTTTCTACTCTAGGAGGTCCGCACCCCCTTCGTGATGCTCTCCCATCACTCCTTCATCGCTCCCAATGCACGCTTCAGCGTTTACACGTCCGTCGTCTCGTCAACTAGTCAAAATTCGAGCTCATCAATGGGCTCACGTCCCTCCTACATCTGCAGCTCGACTTCCTCATAGCGTCAGCGTATTCTCAGCTCCTGCTGGATCTGACCTGGCGTAACATCTGCCCGAACCTCGTCACCCTCATCCTGCGCCAGGGCGACTACGACCATCATCCCTAGCCCACCCATCAACTACAGACTCTACCACTCATTTCGGATTTGTTGGAGCATCGCTGTTCTTCCTCTCATCCTGCCAGTCCACGAATAAGAATGGCACGATTTTGTCTCTATACTCACCAGAAGGACGAGGCAGTGGTGGGACCTTTGGTTCACAGGATGCGCAGCGTTGTTGAGGGGCGTGATGTTGATCTGGATGTTACGTGGAGAGAGACGCCCGACGGTCATCAGACGTCGTACCTATGGTCGGAATGTCGGGTGACTCCTCCTTGGACAATTTATCCGGGAAGTGGGTGATGTCGATCTTCGAGGCGTAGTCTTAACGTTCATGAGATGGGCGCTCTTGCATCCCGCGTCGACAACCTTTCCTTGAGTGACCTTCGGCTCCCGATATTTGCAGCATGGTAGATCCACTCTACCCGTTTAACGTTAGCTGCTCTCGAGTCGACATGTGATACTGTCGCTGTGCAAGTACTTTGGAGAGTAAATCTCTTGTTCATGATCTGTGAACATCTAAGAACCGTTGCCTCGTGTGAAGTACGCCTTTCTGTTAGAGAACGCACTCGCCCTGACAGGTGGAAGACTGCGATATAGAAAGCCACCTCCGAAAAGAATGGAAGAAGCGTTCGCCGGCCTTCTCGCAGATCATGAATCATGCAGTGCGTTGTCATGACCTTTTTTTGTTTCGTCTTCCACCTGGTGGAAGACGAGTGGAAGACAGGCTTCACTCGGAACTTTGTGTCACTCACAGGCAGTAGACGCTTGGCGCTTCCTTCCTAGTCTCGTGTATCCGTCGATAAGCAATGTACAAATTACACCTCTGCCTCGAGGCCTAGAAGCAGCTGCCCATGACTTTCGACTTGGAAGAGATTGAAGTGTTGTATGTATCAAAAGGACTTACACTACAGACTCCTGCGGCGCATATCCCTACATGAACGGAGGCGCCAGATCTTTGTTTTTGTCTTTTTCCTGGAACAAAAGCACACTGGGAGCTGAGAAACGTTCCTGCGCACACCTCAAGAACACCGGTGCCCACATCCTCTCCACTCTAAGAAACAAGCTGATCTTGGCGACACGACCATGTCCGCTCGCTTATCGACCATGCAGCAGGAGAAGTAGTCGAGTCTCGACGAAGGCTCTCCTGATGGCGAGAAGGTTGATATCGCTATAGATGCTCTCATCGTCGCCCGAACGTGAGATAATTCCATCACGTCATTGCCAGCCGCTTACTTGCACTCTTACCGTGAACCGCTTTCCTTCCGCCCCCCATCTTCTCAAAAGTCCACAAATCTCTGTCTCTCCTCCGATTCATGCCCCTGCTTGTGTACACCCCTGCTCGTCTATGACCCCTGCAACGCCCTCGTCATTCCCGCAGACAAGCATGGGAACAAAGCACCTCATCAAGTCCAAGGACCTCGCCGAAGTTGCAACTATTATCGGACGAAGCGCTCGATTTGCTTAGCTAGCCGAGGACGCGCAGTGAGAGATCTCGCCTTCACGGCAGCAGTGTCTTCTCTCACAAGTTCTCCATGCAACCATGTAAACGCTAACTCCGATGTCACTGATGTATACTCGCTTTATTTCCACTCTCAAGTTCGCTCCTAGGGGTCCACACTGTAACTTAATAAACCAGCGATACACAGACGTTGCAGAAGAGCTCAGGAGTTGCTTGCTTGGGAACGTCGCTTGCCATCGTATTCCCATTGCTTGTATCTCCTCCCCTCTTCACGGCGTACTACGCACCCAAGTGCATGCTCGGGCAACATCTCGGATGTCCGACGTTCAAGGTCTCATCGTGCATCACGTCTGAATATCACTGCCTCCTTGCTTCTTAGTACACTCATGTACATACTCGCTCTCGACAGTTTGCGCCTAGATGAAAGCCTTGACTCTTTCCCCTGTTGTCCTCATCTATCGTCGTTCTATGTACCACCCGTCGCCCAAGGCCACTGGCGCTCGGGCATGGACTTCCATCACACGGAACTGGCAGCCGTCATGGAAATCCTGTTCCTGTCTATCGCTCTAGAGTCGCCCTTTCTGTCGCCGGTCCTCTTTCAATATCGAACCAAACTGCCGACTGCCGGCTGGTGATTGGCGTCCGTCTATCCTCTTCAGTCGCAGAGGATTGCAGAGAAACTCAAACTTTCGTTGTTATTCAGAGGTACGGGGCTCATCATCACGGCGCATGAGGTGCTTGCGCGGTCAACGGAAGTGTCTAGGTCTGAGGATGTCGGACTAGTATAAGTAGGCGTCTTCTTGTCTCGAGTTCCCGTGGTACAGTCCTCTTCGTTACGGGTACTGCTTCTAGGTCCTCGAAGCACGCAGAACTATATCCCCTCTTCGTCAATCTTTCTGGCTATTCCAGATGGACTCCACCGACAACGCCCCTCCAACCATTAGTCCCTCTGGTTTGACGGAGGAAGATACCGAGGTTCTTGCTCTATTCGGGAATCACATCACCTACCGAATGCGACTTACGATGGGAGAGCTGACTGTCTACGGTAGGCGCCCATTCATGAGCTTTCGTTGCACGTACTCACGCTGAATCGGGCAACATCACAGGAGCGTACTTTATTCTCGTCGTAATGGCGCTGTACACCATCTCGTGCGTTCCACTTTAATTGCTCAACGACCTCCTAGCCCGTCGTGTTGATGAGCTTTCAGAAAGCGACAGGCTCGATCTGCTAGAACGTTTGCGCTAGTTGCTGCGCTGGCTCTTACGTTCTCCATCACCACAGTGATCTTCGGACTAGACGTGTTCAGCATACAGGACTTTGTCAAGACGGTGTTCCTCAGGAACACTGATCTGACGCTACTGGATCGTGCCTTGCTATATGGCAACAAGCATCCGTTTGACCTCGTGCAAATCTGGTTAGGGAATTCCGCAGACGCTGGTTTACTAGTGAGCTACCTGCGCTGTCCAGTTTAGACGAGAGCTGAAGATGATCTCCAGTTCATCGTCAACGATGTTCTTGCTTCTTGGAGAGCGGCCGCGTTCTACAGGTCGACTGCAAGACCCATCATTCTAACTCTATTGTACTCGCTCGTTTTTTCGTCCTTCGGTGAGCTTCTGTGAGTCGCTAGACTAGATTTAGACAAGTTTATTGACCGACGATGGGCATAGCAATTTGGATCTCGTACGCTAGCTTGGAGACGTACCGATGGAACATCGATTATCAGGCCACTCACGAAAACTCCAACACACCTTCCATCCTTCTTTTCACCGCATCGGCAGCGAGCATCGCAGCGAACCTGCTGGCTACCGGTCTCATTGGATACACGACATAGTAAGTTGCTTTGCGAATGATCTTTCAGTACACATCCTCACGATTTGCTGCAGCAAAAGTAATAAGTTACAAGCGAGTAGCGGCATGAAGATGCGCAGCTCCCAGGTCCTTGTGTTTCTTACGGAGTCAGGAGCGTTCTATGCTGTGCTTCAGGTGTGCATCGCGTTGATACTATCTCGACGCGTTTGCTCAATGTGCAATATTAGATCGTCAGGTTAGCGCTGTCTGTCAGCGTGGTCCCATCGACGCCAGCGTACGGGTCTCTGGATACAGCATTTGCTGTGTTTCAAAGCTCAACGCAGTTCATCACCGTGAGTAGCGTTCTCTTCACGAGCCTTTCGTCCGCTGAAATTTGCCGCTCTCGTTATATCAGGCGATGTACACCCCGGCTCTGATCATCATCATCAACTACGGCTACTCCATTGCTGATCAGGTCGTTGAAGGCGACCTCTCCGCGACCGATGCTGAGTCCGGTGGTGAGAAAAAGGAAAGAAAACGCAGGCTTGACGGCACCATGAGCGAGATAGTATTCCATCCGCAAACGTTGCAGTCGCAAGACGAACGGCTTGACAGCATAGCTGGCTTACACCGTGACGACTCATCGCAGCCTACTCTGGATATCTCTATTGTGTCTAGGAAGAACAGCAGAGACATGGCAAGCTAGAGACGCTCACTTGGGGGACGTTTTGAGCTACACGGAATCCAGCCGAGTACGTAGGATGATCGGCCCCGCTAGTACTACGTCGTGTGTTGAAAGTTCAATTTAATTTGTGTAACGCATGTGGCCATCTCCCTCTCAATATACAGCTTCGTCCCCATGACCTTGTATTCGGAGCTGTGGATTCACTCAAGGAACCATCAGAGCTATCTTTTAGAACCTGACAGAGACCGTCGAGTCACGATGGAACAGAAGAACCTCAGATTGAACTTCTCTCGCTCGCGTTTGGCAGTTTTGATCGTTCAAGCCGAAGACTTGGTCTGTGCCTTCTGCTGCTATTCATGGCCCACTGCACGTATAATAGCAGAGGCCTATCTGCCCCATTCTATCCCCAAAGAGCTGATCTTGGTCTTGACTGCGAGCATCCTCCCGCCTTGAACGACAATTTATCAACCTGCGATGTCAATTCCAGCGGAGTCTCCGTCGCCTCTCCAAGCTCTCGCACATCTCATCACTACCTCCGTGACTGCCCTTGAGTCTATACTGATTCTAATCGTTCAGGTTCATCTTGGTCTCCGGCTGTTCTTGATGTTGGCACTCATGATCATGTTTGGTACGCACAGCTCGCGTGCTGCGGTTCCTAGCCTCTCGCCACATCTTTCGCGAGGCCACACCAAATGTGTTCGTCAATAATCGTACGTCAACTGCACTTTGCAAAGCCAAGTCTCTCAAGGAGATTCACGACGAGTACGTACACTGTTTACTGCTAGCTTGTAAACGTGCTCGCTGACGAAGACGTTCCACTATCACCACCTCAGCCCTATCACACAGTACGACGGACTGACTCCGGCCACCCTCGTTGGACATGCGTGAGTTTCGAACACACACGTCTACTCTCGAGCCTCTGGTTTGGTTTTTCTCAACTTGAAACTTGGATAGAAGTGACGAAGGACTTAGCTCGGTACCACATATGTCCGCTTGGCTTCAAGCACCGGACAAGTTCTTGGGCATATCTCCATTCGCAGCAGCGCACAAGGTTGACGATATGTGGGCGTGGTTTGAGCAGTCGGGGAATGAGATGAGGAGAAATAGGTTCACGGGCGTGATGAAGACTATGAATGATGCGTCGTGGAAGGAAGATCTCTTCACAGATGGCGAGGGCACATGTCTCCCAGTTCTCCTTGAAGCTGGCGCTGACTGGTATCTCAGCGGTCGAATGGGCCGCGTACCCAGACACCGCGACCGTGGTTGATGCAGGAGGCAGTCTGGGCACTGTGTCGCTCGTACTGGCCCGCAAATCCCCCCACCTGAACCTTGTGATTCAAGATCTCCCTAAGGTCATCGAAACCGAGACGAAGAGAGTACGTGATTTCAGCTCATCATCTTCACGGACGCGCACGGACTAACTTTTACACACGGTAGTTCTGGGAGAAGGAGAATCCTGAGTTCGTGCAGAAGGGCAAGATTCAATTCCAACGTACGTCTAGTTTCCTTTCTACACTTCTGAGTAGTGTCCGCTCACTCGCCTCGCAGCACACGATTTCTTCACGTCAAATCCTGTCAAAGAGGCGGACGTGTACTTCCTGAGGACAATCACCCACGACTGGGATGCTCCGCAGGCCGCATCGATCCTGAAGCACCTCCGAGACGCCGCAAAGCCCTCCACGAAACTTATCTTGTTCGACTTCATCATGCCGTATGCGTGCCCAGATCCCGATGATAAGGGCACATCTACCGTACCGTGGCCGCTTCTCGCGAATCTGGGGCTCCCGGTAGGCGGCTCTGTCACTGGCGCAGATATGCATGTACGTCAATTGGGCTCAGATGGCTGTTGCGTGAAGTTACTCACACGAGATGCTACGTAGATGATGAATCTATTCGGGGCGCAGGAGAGGACTGTCGCCGAGTTTGCTGAGCTTGGGGTGTTGAGTGGATGGAAGGTGGAGAAGATCGTACCAGGCTTGGTTGGGGTCATAGTGTACACTCCAGCGTAACGTGCTTTCACCAGGCCATTGATCGAGATGCTCTTCGATGGATACTTTCCGAGCGCCAGCGAGTTTGGATTATGGAAATATATATAGTATTAGTAGAGAAGAAACCAAGTAACATACAGGAATGCGCAAGAACGTAGATAGAAATAAGATAGTATGCGTACAGGGATGCCAGGCTTCCACGAGAAAGGAGCTCTCTGCTACCCAGACGCAGCAGCAGCAGCTTCTGCCCCCGCCTCTGATGCCTCGGTAATCGCCTTGATCTCATCCACAATCAAACACATCGTAGTCAACAGTAGACCATCCACGCCGGGCGCGATAGAGACATAATACGACTTGTTCCGCTTCTTCTCTCTCATCGCTGTGCTGGCCGGTCCTTCTTGGATGAGGGTGGGCGGTTTGGGCGTGACGAAGCCAAGAACAGGTCGTGATGGTTCCGAACTGAGTATAAATACACCCTATACCAGGCACGGTGATCTCAGTATCGTCATAGGGAATAGCAGTAGGCCAGAGTATGTCGAACGCACCTTGTAGTTCATCGCCGATCCTTTACCACTACTATCTTCCAACGTGATCTCCGTATGCCGTCCATCTACAGGATTAACGAACGACAGCGCTATTCGTGTGCTGAGAAACCCGCTGTTGTTTCGCACGCTGAACATGATGTGGTCGCCACCGTCTGGAGTGAGAGCATTGAAGGTTTGCGTACTCGACAGTGATTTCATCTTGAGACGGAAGATGGGGCGTTGGTAGGCGTCACGGATCTCTGTGTCACATCAAGGGTCAAGCGACGAGCCATAGGAGCAGAACGAGACAAGGGCCCACCTCTCGGTAGACTTGTTGTCCACTTGAACGTTAGTGTGATGACGGTGCTTCCAGTGATTGCGTCCATCTGCGAATACATATAAATATGAGTACACCGCTAGTTTGGCAAGAGAGAGAGAAAGACGTGTTACTGACGATGGTGTACTTGTCCCCATCGGTCAAGTATCGGTAATGATTACGGTGAACGGCAACTACGACTGGTTGCTGGTGATCGATGAAGTTCTGGAATAGACCGATGGGCTGAGGTGGTCGGTAGAGGGGCCCAGGAAGTTCGTTGTATGGTTTGCTGCTGCCGGAGAAGAGTCCCATGAGTGAAGCGATGATGAAGTGAAAGAGAAGGACGTTACCGATGGCGAGAGTCTTTATACGCGTACGCTGTGGGTCGGATGAATTGAGGAGCGCACAAGGGGTGTGTGGCTGGCAGTGAGGTTGACACGCAGAGATGATGCTGAAGAGGTGCTGATTCGGTGAGAAACGCAACAGAAAGCGATGCAAACCTCCGAGTCGGAGGTCGCGTATTAATGGTGTCTAAAGGGTGATGATGGCATCGAGGGGGTCGCCAAGAGCTCGAATTTGCACAGGTGTTCATTTGAAGCTGTCTAGTACGTACATGGATAAGCACGGCGAAACCTCTAGGTGCTCTACTTTTAGATGGTATAATCTAAGGATACCGCAAGAACCAGAACGCACATCATGCCATTGGCTATGGAAAACCAGGCTTGTGGCACGCGACGCGACGCCCTCGGAATCCCTGCCTCTCAACGCTTGATGCTGCTATCGATGTAAAAGCATCATGGTCCATGCCTGCGGGTAGTCGTCGACGCTCTTGAGCTGCAGAGAGTGCTGGAGGTCGAGCCAGCACAATTAGCAGTGCGAGTTGAAGCAACACAGCCCTGTTTACGTAAACTGGCAATCGGGGATCAAACTCGTGGAAAATGCCGGCGTACCCGGCCAAGCACTGTAATCCACTGGAACTTGAAGGGCGGTTGACGTTCGCTTGTACTGACGACAGTGCAAGCAAGGATATATTTGAGTCAGAAGTAGAGGAATACACAGTACAGAAGCAGAATGGAAACTTTGGCAGGGCATACACGTATCAGTGACCGGGGATGTATGATTACGTTGAACATTGAACGCCCTCAAGCCCTTGAGCACTCATCAAGGGCGACACCATTTTCCAACGCGTACCTGACTTCATTCACCTCCCTAAGCGGTACTCCCCGAATCAATCTTGACCCTAGAACCGACTCGATGGCCTCGCCCACCCGCGGATATTTCGGTGTACTCGTAAGACAAGTGTCAATATTAATGGGCTCCTTCGGGACCTGACGCGAGATTCCCAAGTCGATATCCAAGCCAACTAACTCCAGTTCCTTCGCAAGACCAATGACCTCTTTCGCTACATTTGTCTCCCAGGCGGACTCCATGCGAATGCTGAGTCGAACGACTCGAAGGGGGCTGGCGTAGCTCCTGGATCTTGTATCTGCCGATTTGCCGACCTGTATCGCTCTTCGGTCCTGGAGGAGCTGTTTGAAGCTCCCCAGGAGGGAAATATAGTCATGTAGTTCGGGTGTTGTATTTTCAGCAGCGCTCCCTACAGGTGCCCACTTTTCGGAATTCCACGCCTCTTCGAAGAGAACGATCTCTAGAAGCGGGCATGGAAGCGCGCCGCCACTCCGTCGCTCGAGCAGGCTCTTGATAAGCGGGTCTAAGCCGTGTTTGGCATAGTGGCCAGAGGAGCAAAGCCGACGCATGGTGTGAATCGAGGAGACAATATCCCCAGCATGGCTATACCAAGCGCGAGTGTGCAGGTTAAACTCCTCGATATGGCACGCACAAGTGGAGAAGAACTCCTCGACGTATTGTCGGTCTACCCCACCAAACGTCTCCAAGGACCGCAGCTTGGGCGCGATAATCTGATTAAACACGTATCTGTATGCGTGAGAGAGTGACAGGCCTAGAAGACGGAGTAGTGTGAAGACTTCACGATCGTTTCTGTGTGATGAGGATTTCAACTCTAGATACGTGAGGTGCGAGAATTGGGGGGGCATGAGAGGAAACACGCGAACGTAGCTCCACCCTAGGGAAAGAGTGCGACAGGTGGGCCAATAAAGTTTCGTGACTGAAAAACGAATCGATTGGTGTGGAGTGAGCCAATTTGCGAAGACGGAGAAGATGGAAGGGGCGTAATGCAACAGATAGACGATGGATGCAGCTAGCATCTCGGTCTGCACCTGGTTTATTCGGGGATCATGAAAGTTGAGGGAGAAACGGCCAAGGAGTGGCCACGTGTAAGCACTGACGTCCTTCGATTCCCTGAACCAGCTCGAGGGGGAAGGTTAAAGCATGAGGGAGACTGATGCCCAAAGAGCTCGACTCGGCCATAGCAGATCCATGAAAAGCCACTCCGCTCCGGTCGAAACGGGGACGCTCTGCCCGTCGAGCCTACCCCCAAACTCGATGCTGCGAGGGAGATCCCGAGCGTAGGCAACCTGTCTCGTAAGACTAGAAGAGGTTCTTGTTGACGTCGTCCACTGCGGACTTGCGACGGACTATGATGTTGCAAACTAAGGATCTGGTCCAAAGGGCAGGGGAAGCGTGACAGATCTCTCTCCATCTGTTGCAAACTTGCGAAAGCATCCATGGTTCCGAGTTGGTAATCTGATCCAGATCCGGGCTTTTGACGACAAGCGAGAAGATCTTCGCAAGTAGCTCTGGAGGTACTGTGACCGTGGCGTTCAGGCCGATACTCGCTGCTTCCGAGGTCGATGTGTGATCCATTTCTAGTCTGTGTCTGAATTTGAATCAGAATCGAGTAAACAGCGAACAGGGAGCATACGTGCTTACAAGAACAATCCTACCCTTGAGTCGAATGAACCACTACGCAGCGTCGCTGTGGATCGAAGTCAGGTCAAAGACAGCGTGGGGTTGGCCCAGGGTTGGCGTGCAGGTGTTGGCCGTTTCAGAGTTCGGGGTTTTCGGACCGTTTGTTCCGCGATTTTTCTTCTGCCTCCATCGTTTCCGCGTCCATAACGTGCACACACCTGCGGCGGGCATGATACAGAGACTACCGCACAGTGGTACACAAACCGTCGTTGATAGTGGCAATAGTATGGCTGCACCGAAACTTCTGGACTTTCTGTCGAGCTTTCGTCCCGACGGCCTCCGATTCTTGCTCCGATTGGTCTATGTGCCACCACCAACTGGGGTGCTTACTCTGCTGTCGCTTTGTCATACCTGCGGACTGTATACGCGCGCTGCATACACGGAGCACTTCGGCGTTGATTCGATGCGCTTATTGGTCGCCCTTCATCCAGGGCGGCTCTGATTATCAGATACCGAGACTGAGATCCTCAATCGTGGATCCTCTAACAGTGTAGGCGGGCTGAAGTGTTCAGCTTAAAAGCCGACGGTTTTCTTCCCAAAAGCACACCAACCCAACCCAACTAGTACCATTTGACAATGACATCCCCCAGCTCCGACAATCCTCTCACGACTCTCCAAGCCCTCGGCTCACTCATAACCACCTCCATCACCGCCCTCGAAGCCGTCTACGCTTCGCACAGCACCCCCTTTCCCTCCCTCGATACTCCATGGCAGCCCCACCCCCTCGAGAAGGACCAGCAGGTTGCCCAGGCATCTGCGGTCATCATGAGCGCAGCGTACCAGCTCATCGCTTCTGTTGGGACGCCGATTGCTCATTTGTCGAACACGCACGGGGCGGGCGCGTATGTGGTGGCGGCGTTGAGGTACGTGGTCGAGGGGAGCGTTGCGGACGTCTTGAAGGAGGGCGGCGGGGAGGTAAGTCCTGGTGTTTCTTGGACCATAATTACTTAACTCATGGACTGGACAGGGGATGCACGTCGATGAGATCGCTAGGAAGATGAAGAGCCCGCCGGCGGATAATTCTCGTTTGGGTGAGTCGTCACTCTCGTTTGTGCTGATGCCTTGTTTGCTCAATAGCCTTAATTGGAAGCTCGTGTCCTGCGCTTCCTGGCCACCCGCCATGTCTTCCGTGAGATCACTCCAAACGTGTTCGCCAACAACCGCACGTCGTCTGCGCTTTGTAAAGCCAAGTCGCTCAAGGAGATACATGAGGTGTACGTGGTCGTAAATGCCCGCCTCTCTAATGAACTTCTGCTTACCGTTTGCTCTTTCAGCCCTGCCAAGCAGTACGACGGTCTGACCGCTGCTTCTCTCGTCGGACATGTGTACGTTACGTCTTCTCGTGTTCAATGATCATCGCTCACGGTGATATATACATATTCACTTCAACAGCGCCGATGAAGGCTTCCTCTCAGCCACTCATCTATCCTCTTGGCTCCAAGCCCCTCAGACCACCGCTGGCCCGTCTCCATTCACCGCAGCCCACCAGGTGAACGACGTGTGGAAGTGGTATGAAGAGCTGGGGAACGAGATGCGGAGGAGCAGGTTTACGGGTGTTATGAAGAGCTTTGACGATGGAGCGTGGACGGAGGAGTTGTTTACTGGCGGTGAGCTCGGGCTTTCATTGTGGCGGAGATCTTGATTAAATGATATGTTTGATGCTTAGCGATTGACTGGGCTTCGTACCCCGAGAACGCTACTGTTGTTGATGTGGGAGGCAGCCTGGGGATTGTGACGTTGCTGTTGGCACGCAAGTTTCCGCACTTGAAGTATGTGGTGCAGGATCTTCCGAAGGTCATCGAGGTCGATGCGAAGAAGGTACGTGATACACCGTCACGTCTCTAGAGCACTCAACTCACCATAGTATTGTGCGCTAGTTCTGGAATCACAAACACCCCGAGTTCGTCGAGAATGGCAAGGTCGTTCTCCAACGTACGTTCATCACATTCGTTGAGATACCGAGCTGAACTTACGACACTCGCATCCAGCGCACGACTTCTTCACCCCCAACCCCATCAAACAAGCAGACGTATACTTCCTGCGCAACATCACACATGACTGGGCCACACCCCTCGCCGCATCTATCCTCAAGCACCTCCGCGACGCTGCGAAGCCCACGACTAAGCTAATCTTATTCGATTTCATCATGCCGTACGCTTGCAAGGACCCGAATGCTACTGATGCTGGCTTGGGGGCGCCGTGGCCACTCCTGGCTAACTTTGGGCTTCCTTTGGGTGGGACGTTGACGTTTGCGGATATGCATGTGCGTTGTACCGACTTTCTCAAGTTTGCTGAATTCTGATCATGTATTACACGCAGATGATGAACATGTTTGGGGCACAAGAGAGGACGGTGGGTGAGTTCGCTGAGCTCGGAGCGTTGAGTGGGTGGAAGGTAGAGAACATTGTTCGAGGCCTGGGTGGCGCGTATGGAGCTACTGTTTACACTAGCGCGTAGTACTTTGAGCCGTGAGCTGCAGTGTGATGTGTAAGCATAGAATTGAGATGTAGTCCAACACTAGCAACCTTGACTTGGAATTTAGAACGACCTCGGGGCTTTCGGCTGTGGTAAACGAAGAGTTGCGTGACGTTATCCGAAGAGCTGCGGATTCACATTGCGCAGCATTCCTGGAGCCGAGACAAGAAAGACGACGATCTCAGCTACAGCTGCATTTCGTGCACTGGACAGTGGTGTTAGTCTAGTCGAAAATGATTCGCAGGCTACAGGATTACGATGAACAAGCACAGCAGTCTTATTTATACGCACAGAAGGCAGTACAGCAGGAGGAACAGCCAAAAGGGCGGCGTGCTGTGATGATCGGATCTGATTAACCGCTCATCTCCACAAGATATCTCCCCGGTCTTCTCACTTTGCTGAGAGCAGGGGTTAGCCTGCAACCACCACACCGCCCACCACGTTCGACTCCATCCACAAACGTCTTTTTGCTCCTTCGTCCACCGCGAGGGATAAGGATAAGGAGAAAGAGAAAGAGAGAGATAAAGAAGAGAAGGAGATAGTACCACCCAAGAACAAGACGCAGCAGCAACAACCGATTATGTCGCCAGCACCAGCGACCGTACCGTGCCAGGTGAGATCTTGTCCAATCTGGCGACATTATTGGCTCCATCTAACACCATCTTGACCTCTTTGCACCCCTAGTACCGCACGGGCAAGACCCTAGGGAGTGGGACGTACGCGGTGGTGAAGGAGGCCATCCACATCAAGACCGGCGACTACTATGCCTGTAAGGTCATCAACAAGAAGCTGATGGAGGGGCGAGAGTTCATGGTGCGTTCTACTCGCGCCGTAGGTGTCGGAGGATCACTAACTAACGGACTGGATACAGGTGAGAAACGAGATCGCCGTGTTGAAGAGGATATCTTCTGGCCATCGGAATATCGTCACATTACACGACTACTTCGAGGTACGTCTCGCTGCTGCGTTCTTCAACGCCATCTTCCAACAATCTGGAGCTTACTACTGACCCGTTTCCTGCAGACTACACACAACCTATACCTTTGCTTTGACCTCTGTACCGGTGGAGAGCTATTCGACCGGATATGCGCGAAAGGCAACTACTACGAAGGGTGCGTTCGGCAACGACAACTAGGGTTTCAGTCCAGCATAGCACTTACACAAGATCCTCAGAGATGCGGCAGACCTCGTACGGACGATCATGGCCACCGTCAAATACATTCACGACTGTGGCATCGTACATCGCGGTATGTTACCCCTTCTTCACACCTTCTACGTCTCTTCTTTTTCCTCTTCTACTTCGCGTCGAGTTCGCAGCACGTTTCTATCCGGGATATCTACAGCCCATCGTTATCGACCACCTCTAAACGACCTATCACCCAAGACCTTACACAATCTTTGCTTTCTGATCGCGTGGTGTTCTTTCTATCATCACGCGCTTCATCGCTGTTCTGTTATGAATTCAACTTGGGCGCGACTGGTTCCACTTGCATCAGGCTAGGCGGGATGGGTGTGGATCCGTCGTGGGAGGAGAGGGAGATGGGCATATTGGTTGTTAGACCCTTTTGCGCTGGTTAATCATGGCGGAGTTTATCTGATCAGCCATGCCATACATGGCCGTTTTGCCTTCCCGTCGGTTCCCTCTGCCACCTTTCTGCGCGTCTTTTACACGCCCGTTTCCTCCCCATCAGTCCCTAGTTACCTCTTCTCTCACCACGAACTATCACTCATCTTTATTCCTCCCTCTCACAGACCTCAAGCCCGAGAACTTGCTCTTCAAGACGTCCGCTGAAGATGCAGACATCATGATCGCCGACTTTGGGCTGAGCCGAGTCATGGAGGAGCAGAAGCTGAACCTCCTCACCGAAATCTGCGGTACGCCAGGATACATGGCGCCCGAGATCTTCAAGAAGAGTACGTTCTCCTCATCTCCTTTCACCCCACCCATCCATCTAACTGCTCTACAGCGGGACACAGCAAACCCGTCGACATCTGGGCCATGGGCGTCATTACCTACTTCCTGCTCGCCGGCTACACCCCTTTCGACCGCGACACGCCTCACCAGGAGATGGAGGCGATTATCTCAGGGAACTACAAGTTCGAGCCGGAGGAGTACTGGGCGAACGTGAGCGACACGGCGAAGGACTTTGTGAGGGAGTGTTTGACGATCGATCCGGGGAGTCGGCCGACGGCGGAGGAGATGTTGAAACATAAGGTGCGTTTTGCCTCTTTGGCCGTGAGACGTATATAATGCTGATGGGGAGTGGTTCATAGTGGTTGGATTCTGACACACCGCACTTCGTGCCCGACCCGGAGAGCTTGGTGGGCGGACCGACGGATCTGTTGCCGCATGTAAAGAAGGCGTTCAACGCTAGGAGACTCTGTGCGTCGCTCTCGTTTTCATCTCCTCGCCGTACCGTTCTTGATTCTTATTCTTGCTCTAGGGAGGAAAGCGGCGCTGAGCATCAAAGCCATGAACCGCATGTCCGCGCTCGCTGGTGGTCCACTCGGATCGAACATCACCGCTATCAACGAGAACTTGAGGGCGATGAAGGAGGAATCCGAGAAGGTACGTCGCCTTCTTCTCCTTACCCATCGCATTACTGACCTTTTCTCTTTAGGAACGAATGGAAGAGTCTTCGATCACGCACCACCATCACCTCCACCAGCCCGACGACAGCCTGAACGACGACGTGCCGGACAACATGCGCAGCGCGGAGAGCAAGCAGGAGCGAGACGCGTTGAAGGGGCATGATGATATCCATGTGGAAGAGAGGGCGAAGACGGGGGAGGTGGAGAGCAAGTTGGCGAGTATGCATCTGAAGGAGAAGGAGAAGATTTCCGGTTTGCCGGAGGAAACCTAGGGGCTGGAGGGGCTGACGGTGGTAGATTTACGAGCGCGGGAGTTCACGAGTCTGGGGTAGATGGAGTGTGTTTGGTTTGGTAAAAGATATCCGGGCTTTGATTGCTTCGTGTGAATTTTGTATTGTCTGGTTGACTCGCTTGTCGTTCTGTCGTGTACAAACTATATACTAACTTTGCTGAGCTCGTTCTCCAATGGAGGTGTTATCCCTAGCGACTTTGCCTCTGTTTGACTTTGTCCAAAATCCGTAGCGCCCTGGTTCCAACCTGGTCCTTTACCTTTGTTCCAACCGCTATTATTTCTTAGTTCTTTCTCTCAGAAGCCACATTCCACCTGCTCGTGAATATGGTTGAACCGCGCGCGATGTCGTTTCAGTACCAACGGTGGGCATGATGAATCACATGTAATGTTTTCACCTTTCAACCTTTGAGCGAGGCTCTGCTGGAGCGAGGATGAGGCCGCTGTCACCGAGTTTGTCCGCGCTGGAGCCGCGATACCCATTCCCAGGTCCTCGATCTTGTTCCAAACCCAGTTCTCGCAGATGAGCAGGATGCGGAGATGGAGCGCAGGTTCATCATGATCTCTACGAGACTGCCAGACGTCCCCTTCGACATCCGTTACGGTTCGAATACTAGTCTCCGGTTTTTTTATGCGTCTAAAGAGCAGTTCGAGCGCATGGAGGAGAGTTTGTCAGACTGGCTGGTGCAGCTTCGCAGGTTGGAATTGCCCTACGGAGATCGTGTGTGCGGGTTCTTGTGAGGCACCTTTTGTAATGTGAACATCAAGGCGACCCGTGTGATACACCAGCCCCCCATCCTCCTGCCACTCCGGTAACCCCCCTGCCAATCGCTTCAATCCATCCTTCTTCAACAGCCGTAAGCCCTCCAACATCTCTGCCTCCCTTGTTGACATGCTCCGGATCTGCTTCTCCAACTCGTTCTCCGGCTCCTGCAAAAGTGTGTTTGCTGCAATTGTTGTGAAGTGCTGAGGCCGTAAAACTGTCTGTTGCCGGTTATCCTCGTGATCGTGGACCTGATGGTGGGGTATTCGAGAGAGCGCATCTGCCTGAGTGTGAGTCTTTCCTGGCCGGTGAACCAAATGGAAGTCAAAATGCAAAAGATACAAGGCCCAACGCGCCTGACGACGCATCATGTCCCGCGTCTTGTTCCACCACTGCAGGTTCTCGTGGTCCGTGACAATCTTGAACGGCTCTGGACTCCCTTCCAAGTACGCCCTCCAATCCTTCAACGCCTCCACCACCACTGCCAACATCTCCCTATTGTAGATCTTGTAGTTGCGCTCCGCTGGGATAATTGACGCGGATCTGAAAGCCACCAGGTGCCATAGACCATTGTTGAGTTGCTGCATCAATGCGCCACCTGTTGCATATCCAGAGGCGTCCACTTCCACGCGAGTTGGTCTGCTGGGCTGCCAGAGGGTAAGGATTAGTTCACTGGTAAAGGCCTGTTGAAGTTTGTTGAATGTCTGTTGCTGCTGAGAACCCCAGACAAATGCGGTGTCCTTCTTTGTGAGGTTGTTCAGCAGCCGAGCAATCCTGGCAAAGTCCTTGATAAAACACCGATAGAAGTTAGCAAAACCCAGAAAAGCACGGACAGCTGGCCAGTTGCGCACTGCCTTCATTTTCACAGGATCCATCCTAACCTCCCCCTTCCCAACAATCAGCCCCAAATACTCAATCTTCTCCTTCTCAAACTCACACTTCTCCGGCCTGAGGTACAAATCATTCTCTTCCAACCACTTTGTTGAAAGCATACCTACCTGCTTGTAGAGTAGTAGATTAGATCTCCTCCATCACAGGTACTTTACAGGTGATTCTCATTGCTCTCATCATACCATTGCTGTATTTGAGCATACCAGCATCTTATGACTCCCAGATGCGGACTTAGCACCTCCTAGACACGGTTATATAACTCCCTCATGTATCTAGTATATAAGGATCACTTTGCTTGCTCTTATGATAAGACCTTTTGCTCCATCTTGCCCTCCATTGCTTAGTATTTCTCCTAAGCTCTGTCCCTCAAGTTTATTATTAGTGTGAGTCTGACAGGCTATCTACTCTGTACGCTGCTGGTACTATTGTACTTGTAAGACCCCGGGGATGATCTGCAAGGCAGCACGCCAAGTAGTCTAGTAACAAAGTTGAATAATGAGCACAATGAGGCCGTGAGCATGCGTACCTAGTAACGAAGTGGATAAAACTAAAGAGCAACATCACGTGATGGTTGGCAACACGTAACCCGCGCACGTGCTCGACGCGCGGGCCGCCGCCATCAACGCGCGCCACTCCTCAGCCATCCACTGCCGCTACATCTACTCTACAAGGCTAAGTACGCTATGTATCGTAACAGTACTCTGCGCTACATACACACATACCTCCAATAGCCCAAGACATAGCTGGAAGGTTCTGGAACATTGTACATGATGAACAACCACATGAGCGGGAACCGGATCAGGAACATGATGGAAAGATAAAGAGTCTGTGATGCAATCAATGATAACCGGAGAGATAAACAGATGAAAGGAAAAGAGACTAAGTCCTTGTACCACTTCATGACACAGGCCACGTTAGTATCCTGCTTGCTTTTGACCAACATCTCAATGGCTTTCCCTGATAGCACCAATATCCAGCCTATCATCTTCCCTGCTCAGGCCTCAGGACTTGGACATTGACATTGCCTACTGAGGACGCTGTGCATTTCATACTGTACTTGACATGTAATTTATGTTGCCAATGCTATTCCTGCTTGATCAACTGTTACGCCGTACGGGAACCGCAAATCTCCCAACGCCAATCTATAGGTCAACCTTATTCATACCACGCTGTCGCTTGATGCAAGTTTCTAGGAGGGCTCTTACAGTGAATGAAGCCTTGAACATACCACTGATTGTGCTAACCCTCCGGCTGGTCGTGCTAATTCTTGGGCCACTCCTTGTTCACCTCAAAGTAATACAGCCTTCCTCCATTCCCAACAGTACTAGCATATTGAGCATATCCAACTAGTGTCTCTTGGAAGAGATCAAGGTTGACTTTGGGCTGAAAGCATTCTCCAGGATACACAAAGCTGTGCCAGATGAAAGTGTGATGAAGTGGTCAAGGATATGGTATAGGAACAGTGGGACTCAGTCTATTTCTCTCTTTTGTGTTTCTCTTTTGTTTCTCCTTTGTTTCTCCTTTTCATCAGCTTGTGATTGTTGGCTGTCGTTTTGCATTGCCTTGCAACTGTGCCCCGTGATTGTTTCCATTGGTAGTTTGTGATGCAGTTTCTCACTTATAGTAGCTTGTATTTCAATACCCCCCTTTTCCCATCTTGACCTCTTTGTGTCTTTGGGAAAAGGTGGGTATTTGCTCTGTCGTCGTTTAGTCTCCCTAATCTAACTTTGTGTCTTTGGGAATAGATTCGTATTGACTTCGTGTCTATGTCACATCTTCCAGATCGTCCATACCCTCTCAGACCTGTCGAGTCCTTGCTCCAGGTCAAACCTTCACACTACACTTCGCTACAGAAAGTGTATGCAGTTCCTGACCCAGACCCAGCAGGTGAACTTGTATTCACAAGTGTCATTGGTATGGATTCTCATCCTATTTGGATAGGAGCACTTGTTCTTGAGCATGAGGTGGTTGTTGCTCCACATGGTGTACTTTCTCAGTTTGAAGGTCCCTATTAGGTGTCAACAAAAGCTGTCATTAGCACCAAGGGTGTCTTGTCACAGTAGAGTTTAGTCAAGTTCAGGGATAGGCGTACCAATTCTAGCAATGATGAGGCTAGTCTTACTTCCGTAAAGTGCAAATTTTGGGATGCATTGGTATTGAAGGGTTCTGTGTTGAGATCACTATTATTGCTCCTTATGACTTCACATGTCTTCTATTCCTTTACTCTATGTTATATTCGGATTCCTTGCATTCTCCTCTATAATCTGTCACTTGTTTCATCTTTCTATCTGTCCTGGTTGTTGAGTTACATTTCTTAGTGTAGTCAGCCACAGCTGGACTGCCAACTGGTGACTACCAAGGAGGGCGGCGGGGATGAAGCCGCGGCTTGGCGGAAAGCGTGCTCGAAGCGGTGATGTGGCTGTCCAGTCACTGTGACCAGCGCGACCACGGTTGCGTGCTTTCTACCGACAACTTTTCCGAAGGATGGACATCAAACGGCGACAGATGCGTTTTCAGTACCAACGGTGAGCACAAAAGTGGAAATGATACCAGCTGATCCAGAACCTTACCAGCTGATCCAGAACCTTACCAACTTCGTAGAACTGGTTCGTGGCGCAGCTTCCTATGGTCACTTTGGCTGCGAGCACCAAGCACGTTGCGTTCATGGGTGTATAGAGTTCTCATGCACCGTCGGTTCGTAAACCGACTAGAGGGTGTTACAACAGCAGAAAAAATGTTTCTGCCATTCGGTCTCTGCGCCAAGCTCTGCCGGAGCAACGACGAGGCGGCTGCCAACGAGTTTATTTGTAGGCGCACCACCATACCCATCCCTCAGGTACTCGATGTCGTGCCAAATACTGTTCTCGCAGATGAGCAGAATCCTGACCTGGAGCGCAGATCCATCAAGATCTCTACGAGACTGCCGGACATGCCCCTCGACGTGCGTTACGGCCGTCTCGGAGCCTTCGATTTTCTGATGCCTCGGAGGAGCAACTCGAGCGCATCCAAGCGACATTGGCGGATGGCTAGCTCAAATTCGCACCTTGGAATCTCCATATGGCAGTCGTGTATGCGGCTTCTTAGGTGGCTCGTTTCAGAACATGGAGATTAAGGCGACCCGAGGTGCCATAGAACCCTCCGAGGACCTGGCCGAGTTTCATTCTCCATTTTAGTGTGCTGTTGCGCCTGCAGTCGTCGCCAGTGATGAGCGAGCTCGCGAACTGCTCAGATGGCGTTCTGAGCAGACCTATCACATGCAGCTCGTGCACGGGGATATTCTTCCCGAGAATCTACTGGCGGACAAGGACCTGCGCTTGACCGGGCTGATTGACTGGGAGTGCGCAGCGTGGATGCCGGGATATTGGGAGGCTCTGTCGTCGGCGAAGAACGGCTCTCATGGCCGATGGGGAGAAGTGGTGAACACGCTGTTCTCCGAGTATCAACAGGATGTGGAACTGCATAACTCCTACGTGCACTATAGTCAATGGTGGTACGTTGCCGCTCTTACTGGTTCAGCATATTTTCTCCCGGACTCATCGTATCGTGTGCACATCAGGATGTGATTGATCACGCCGCGACTCCTCCGCTTGTCTTCAACCACCATCATCGAAGGTCAATTTCCCAGTTCCTCTCCAAACCTCGGCTTTGTGGCCCTTCCAGCGACTACATTTATCCACCAAGACGCCCACCACGCTCGCCATCAACACACCGACTACCACCAGGTGCTTCTCTTCTACGGCTCGTCCTCCTCCGCCGTCGTGCAATTTTCCCTCGTTCATGTCGCCAGTCTGCACAATTGCGGGCAATACATCTGGCACCGATGAATGATAGATAAAAAGAAGGAGTTGGTCATTAGGGAGAAGTTGATGCTCGGTGTTACTGATATGAAGGTCAGAGGGGATTGGATTTTCGGCTGCTGGTGCGCTCAATTACTTTGTTCTGTATCCTTCCTCCATCCTACGAGTACTTAACGTGCACGGATACATCTTCATCTCCAACTGTGTTCATTCGCAGGGAGATTATGTACCTATCTGCATCAGCAATTTCATCGCAGTCTCCTCGCTTCTATCTATGTGCCATTCGATCGTCTAAAGCCTCGACCCATGATCCGCTGTTTGGCTTAGCACTCATCTCCCTGTCTTTGTCTGTCCTTTCCGTCAGCAGGTTCTCCCTCCCTGCATCGCCGTTCAGTCTTATGCGCAGCAGATTTCGCCGGACGTATGTAAAGCAATCCTCTCGTCCGGCGCGTCTGCACCAGGCAACCCACATGCGCTCAATCAGCTAAGTAGGGATATGACAGAAGCACGAAGTATCCACAGCTCGGACGTAGGTATGTAAAAGAATTACGTCACTCCTCGAGGACGGCCAGCACCTCTACTCATCGTATATTAAAGTAGGCTTGTCGCTTCTTTCCCTTCCCTCTTTGTCCGTGACCCAATGGCTTCTCTCACACCTCACCACACAAGTGTCAACCTTGCGGTACGCTCACCACAGTCGACCATGTAGATTTGGGCTAATCCAGATAGCATCAGCATGACTCTTCTTCCTATCCATCACGCACCGTGTATGCACCTAGCAGCGAAGTGCCCACAATTCGTCCACCAGAAGCGCTGTCTGGGGAAGTGCATCCCGAGAAGCTGGGTGGTTTAGACGATGCGGATGTTGGACTTCCTGAGGGCGGTACTAGAGCATGGCTCTCCGTTTTGGGGGTGTGGTTGGTCCAGTTCGCCAATTATGGTACGTATGGCAGCACTGCCTTCAGCATATTTAGGACTCGCTTTGAAGTCTAAGCTCTGTTATCTCCAGGTTACACCAACGCCTACGGAGTTTACAATGACTACTACGTGCGCATATACCTCAACGATCGTCCAGCTTCCGATTCTAGGTACATGGTCCATTGATTCTCCTATCGCTTCGCGTCAAAATTCACTGGCGTCGAAGTTGGATAGGCAGCGTTCAGTGGTCTTTCAGCCTTATTGTTGGCCTGTGGACCGGTAGAATCTTTGACCAAGGGTACTTGTGTGTATCCCGCATTGCATCTCAAACGATAGAGCTTACTCCTGACGATTCCCATGCACTAGCTACCACCTCATGGCCTTCGGGTCGTTCTTGTCCGTGTTCTCGCTCTTTATGCTATCACTTTCCCAGCCCCATCAATACTACCAGGTTCGAATCACACTCTCTCACATGAGTAATAGTTCTTGACGCATTCCCATGAGATAGATATTTTTATCTCAGGGCGTTGGACTCGGTCTAGGCATTGGCATCGTGTATGCCCCTTCACTCGGCTTGATATCCCATTATTTCAATCGGCGCCGTCCTCTCGCTCTCACTCTCGCGGTATCGGGAACCGGACTGGGCGGGATGATTCATCCGATTCTCCTCAACGCGTTGATCTACAGCAAGCTGGGCTTCGCAGGGGCCGTGAGAGTGAGCGCTGCGCTGGATGCTGTTTTGTTGATTGCTGCTCTGCTCTTGATGAGACCGCGGTATGGCCACAAGCAGGGCGCAGCGTTGCAAGCGAGACATGTTGGTTTTTGGACTAACTTGAAGAATTTTTACACCGATCCGCCGTTCGTCTTCACCTCTCTTGGGTGATGATTCATTCTACTGCTCATACGAACTATTGCTGATCGAGCGACGGCTGGGATCAAGACTGTTCATCTCAAGCCTTTCGATACTCTTTCCCACCTACTTTCTCCAGCTCAACGCCATCAAGCGAGGGATTGATCCGAAGCTGGCATTCTACACCGTGAGTTGCGTCTAGCGCTGAGCTCAACTGTCACTGATCTTTTCGGCTGCAGTTGACAATGCTCAACGGGACAAACTTTCTTGGAAGGCTACTCTCCGCTCCCATAATTGACTGGTTTGGCCCGTTTAACAGCATGACTGCCACGACCTTCTGCTGTGCCGTCCTGATCTTCGCGCTACAAGGGATCACCGATGCTGTCGGGACAGTGGTGTTTGCTTTGCTCTACGGCTTCTTCGCGGGTATATGTGAGTGTGTCTGACGTCGACGTTATGTCAGCAGCCGTATCTTTAATGTTGCTCGAATTCTGCCGTAAACTAGATGGCGGTATCGCCGCTCCGCTCATATCCTCTCTCGCCTCAGATAGATCTGAGGTTGGGGCAAGAATAGGAATCTGCTGGACAGCTGCTAGTACGTCGGTGTTAGATTACGCAAATTCCCGCTGCTTTTGTCACTAACATAATGTTGCACACATAGGTATATCGGGCCTGGTAGGCTCTCCGATTGCGGGCTGGCTGCTTGGACGAGATTTCAAATGGACTCGTCCCATTGCGTTCTCTGGTGTGCGTGGATTTTGGGTACTCCACCTTGAAACGCTGCTGACATGACGATGGCAGGCTGTGACGTTCTTCAGTGCTGTCTCTTTCTTCGCTGCGCGGGTGTACGTTGCGAGAAAGAAGAAGCTAACGGGATGGAAGGTGTGAAGATACGTTTGTTGTACACGAAAGATTTGGCGAATGCGACTGGACTGGATGCGACACGATTTGGAGATATCACGAGTTGGATGCATCACGAAATTGGACTCCACGCCTGCGAACGGTTACGAACGGCGCTCCCAGTCGTGTCTTGGACTGCGCGTATGTACTAAAATATCGAAGACCGTATTACTTTGTATCGCCTCACCAGCACTATTCGTATTCATCTACCTCACTCTTCCCCCTCGTCGGCCAAGTTCGTGAGACCCTTCCAACCTATCTCCTTCATCACAAGCATTATGCACAAGCGTATTACTACTCGCGACATTTCTGTTTATCCCTATCAAGAATAGATTGACGAGTAAGTCAGACATGCTCATACTCGCGAGAACTCAACACGCAATCGGATTGGTACTCACAAAGATGCACCTTCCTCAAGCTTTGCCGATACTCCTCAATCTCCAAACTCAACCCCTCCGAAAGCCTCTTCAGCTCCTTCCTCGTCCACGTCAACGCAACCGGCGGTGGCCCAGAACCTCTGAAACCCGGCTCAGGACCTCGGTCACTCCTCATCGCCCTCTCAGAAATCTGAAGGTGCTCCGTAGGTGCCTTCGTCGCCCAAAACCCACCCGTGAGAGACGCGAGCACCGATACGCCCTGAACGCGCTTGAGGCTCGTCATCTCGCGCTTCATCTGTGGCTCGGAGACGCCGTTGGACATGGCGACCATGCGGGTGTAGCCCCAGTTGTCGAAGTCGTCGCGGGATTCGACGCGTTGCTTCACGAGGTGCTATCAGAGGGAGGTGAGAGGTTAGAGGATAATATGGGAAGCGACGTGAAAAGTTGAAAGGGACGAACGTACGAGTACCGTATCGCTGGCGATGTACATTGCCTCGAAGCACTTCACGATGCTTGCTCTCCTGAGCATGGACTTTGGGGAATCGTCGTCGAGGTTGATGCCATCCGAGACGATCACGCAGAGGTCCCGAAGAGTACTGGTGAAAGAAGACACCAATGGCGTGAGAGGAGTATGGGAAAACGAGCCAGACAATAGATGAGATGAGATACTCACCTAGCGATGTGCTGTATAGCGGCAGCCAACTGAACCAGATCGTCTTCCTCTTCAAACCGGGAGACGAGCGTCGCGGCGTTGAGACGTGTCCACGTAAAGATCTCATGCGTTGGGGCAAGTGCGTCCGTCAGAACCACGGTTCAGGTGATCAAACCTTGGTCAACCTGATGACAGAACGCGCAAAGACGCTTGGTGAGTACTCGTTTGAGAGAAGGAACCGCCAGGGATAGCTCACCGGCGACCAGTCAACCGCTGTCCTGATTCTGCGCACATGAACGTGAAGTTCCCTGACCGGCAGGTACACCAGCTTCCAGATCACCGTCGTCTTGCTGAGCTCGTCGTCGCTAGCGACGTCCATCCCATCCTTTCCAGCCTCGTCCAACAGCGTCTCTGCAGCCATCCGGATATCCCACAACCTCGCATGCAACTCCTCATTCACCATCGCAAAATCCTCGACCGAAAAGCCGTCGGGGTCAGCTTCAGGTGTAGCTCCAGAGTCCATTGGTCCCCAGGTTGACGGAGTGTTGTTCATACACATTCCAGGTGCACCGCCAGATTCGGTGTGAGGGTTCCTTGGCAGGTTTTTTCGGAACCGGTTGGTGAACACGTCCTCCCTGTACGGGCGAGCCGCGTCGTCCTCCGCAAAGCGCGGTGTGAGGCACGTCCATTCGCGCAACGTGGCACAGCAGTACCCGAGGAAATAGTCGATCTTGTAAGACCGTTCAAGTCCACAAAGGACGTCTTGCCTCTTCGGGGGTGGATAGGGCCCGGCGGGGGTTTCGCTGTAGGGCTGAGACGAGTTCATAGAGCTGATGTCCCAGAAATCGCTGACTCTGCGATTGGATGGTTGGCGAGGTCGTGAACCTTCGGGAGTCTTGGGGTCTGCTTGGGAAGCGACTGGGAGGGAATCTTCCGGGTGGCGACGAGAGGCATGCATGGTGAACAAGGGTTGAGAGACGACAAGGTGGGAAGGAAAGAGAGGACAAAGTAGAGAAAACATCGATTAGGCTGTTTTATGTGCTCATCTTTCGCTTGCGAGAGGCAAACGGCCATTGTTCTCCTGGCCTGCAGGCCACGCACATGGCCCATTGTGTCACTCTAGTCATGTCGATCAATGATACTCGTCCTGCTCCTCCTCGCGGAAGTTCCACCGGATTTTAGCACGCCAGAAGATGAGTGAATGTTGTAAAAAACAAGATGGCATTGCGGAATTATGGATCGAAAGCGAGGGGAATACAAGCAACACGCCACTTGGTGGTGGTGGTTCGAGCAAAAAAACTTTTGCGGCCACGCGGGCACAAGACGAGCATTCCGAGTCGTCGCGCGCCTCCAAGCTCCAAGAGCTCTTCTCTCTGCGACTCTCGTCACCGTGCTAACCACAGCAGATCGAATTAGATAGGGGAAAAACGCATTTCATCCTAGCTAAAGCATGTCTGGGTATTCTCAGGGGTACGCATGTCCAGCGATAATTCCACATTTTGTCGACGTCTAGGTATTCCCAGGGATACGCATGCCCAGCGATATTCCACATTTTGTCGACGTCTGTGACTCGCATCCAGAATATACCAGCATGCAGACGTATTTCTGTCTCACATCTCCGATCACCTCCCTCGCCAACCAGCGCATTCTTGCTGTACACCCTCATGCACATCCACAGCGCATCCACCGACATCTTTGCTACAGAGATCCTCCCTCAAATAGTGAATCCACGCGCGCAGCTCTTCGACACAATTCAGTCTCCCTGGGTTATCTCCCAGGTTTGCCAATCATGGCGACGAGTTGTACACTCCACCCCCGCCCTGTGGTGCAATGTCAGGACTGGCATCCGTCAAAAGAGCATTCCCCTGAGCCTCCCCCTCAACGTCCACAGGCCCCCCGTGCAAGCGAACAGCCTTCGCCCGAAACCCGTCAGCTTTCTCAACAGAGACTCACCCGCTACTTGGCCAGGTTGAGGTATCTCTTGTCCGCACAACTGGGCTGCGTGAAATTGCACCCCCTCACTATTTGCGTTGATGGCCCCACAACAGCTCGAAATCACGTCGAAAGGCTGGCACTAGATCTTCTGTGGGCCAAGCGTCGAACCTGGAAGAGCCTCACGTGGAACATAACCAACTACCAGAGAACCATATCCGAATTTCTGCATTACCACCCCCTATCGACAATTGCAGGAGCTGAATTTCACTCTTTGAGTGTCTAGGTCTTCTCTCGGACGGATACTCCAGCGTGCCATCTACGCGAGACCTGCTCCTAATGTTTGCGCACTCTCTCGCTTAACCTCTCTTACACTCAGAGTGTGCTCGAACAGCCTTGCAGCTCTGAATCCCATTCCCTCCGTATGGATTCGTTTGCGATATTTCACCCTACACCAGGTCGACGAGGCAGCCTTGCCCTACTTCCTCTGCTCATTCTCCAGTCATGCAGAGGAGCTTGATTTTTGTTGGGATAATAATCGGGGCCAAACCTTGCCTTTTACTCCTCCCACACAGCTTCCCGCGCTGAAGATTCTGCGCTGCAGAAACTTGTTGCCTGCAATTTTCGCCCCCTTTCTCACCCATCTCACTGTAACGACGCCCAGATACGTATACGAAGGATTTGTGCCCCCCCGCGACGCAGGGAGACTATGACTGAACCCCAGGTACTAAATAGCACCGAATAGTTAGCAAACATTGACGCCTCTGATTCCTTTCTGTCTCGCTCTCACCTTTGTCAATACTGTACTTGCACTACGAGCACCCACTCTGAAGCGCAACTTTCCAATTCTATTGTACTACAAGACTCCCACTCTTAACTTGCCTCAGTGACCTCACAAGCGTAGCATCACAAAAATCCGCTATAGGCCAACCTCATGACCAAGTACATGCTTGTGTATACAACCTCAGAAACTAGATAAAATGAAGCAAAAGATTCCTCTTTCCCACCGGAGAAAACCTGTGATCCATCCCTGGACCGTCGGGGAGTAACACAGGAGCGAATAAGGTAGCTAATGAAACGTCCCAGAATCAGCGAAAGCTCCAAGCCAGCGAGGCGAAGAACCTAGCACGTACCGAGCTTACGCGAAGCAGCTTTCTCGTCGTCGCAATGCTGTCGAATAAAATGGAGGAAGGCGGTAATCGCCACCCAGACCTACGTATCGAGTCAGTTTGTGCGCAGCGACGAGGAGAGTCCAAAACTTACGTTGACAGAGGCGGGAGGAAGCAGGTCAAGAAGCTAATGAATGGGTCTCATCAGAATCGCTGCCAAAGTAAATTGAAATCGCTTTCGACCCACCTCGAAAGCTTCGTCCCGACTCATCACTTGCATGCACCGTGGGTACACTGACAGCGGGATGATAGGCTCCGGTAGCGACTCCAGGAGCGCGAGCAGGACCGTGGCGCACGCGCGTGTAGATGCGGGCTCAGGCTTCTCGAGATTGAAAGGGAAGTCATCGCCGGTGTCTAGACACTACACACAAAGTGATAAGTCAACGGCTGTACGAAACCAGCGGATGGAGGGCAAGACGTACCTCGCGAATGACAGGAAACAAGCTAGCATCAGCCTTCCCAGAGAAAGGCTGCGTCTAAAAGCATCATCGGCTACCGCAACGTGGTGAAAAGATCGAGCACACACCTTCGCGACCTTATCCGAAGTCATACAATTCACGAGCCTCATAATCTCCCGCGGAGCGTTGAGCGGGTTATCCTCTGGAAGCAGATCGTCCGGCGACTCCAACAATCTCGCACTCTTCGGTAACCGTATCAATCTGGAGAGCTTGTTCGCGAAGCAGGTATACTCTGCGTCGGATAGTCATGAGTAAGTCGCGGGGCAAAGAGAAGCGGAGCCTGTGACTCACGGTAATCAGCGTTCAAAGAGATGAAGTGGTCCTTTCCATTCGCGGTATGGAGTATAAGTGTCTCGTTCAGCTGCTTTGGGCCGAGGTTGAGCCTGGACGCGCAGCGATTGTCGACGAACGCCCTGAGTGTCACTATTGTACTGGCGCCAGGTAGAAGGAGTCCCTAAACGATGGCTCGTCAGACGATGTCGGGTAATAGCGGGGAGAAACGACATACAGCAACAGGATCAACGGTGATCCATTCCGGAGCTTCATCGTTCAAAGCGTCAGAGTCACATCGTAAACCAGACCGAGACGACTTGACAGACCTATCGGCCCACCAACATCTAACGGAACGAACCTAAACGCACACGGCGTCTACTAGTCCCTCAGCCTACTACTCTCCAACGAAGCAACAATCGACGCACCTTCCCAGGATTCTTCAACACCACACTCTTCTCAATAGCCTCCAAATACCTGCGGATCCATCAGAAACCATTCCACAAAAGCCGACAGTATACACCTCACCTCAACTTCCCAAACTCGACAAACATCTGCTCCACACTAACCGCCGGCCGCTCATCAGGATCGTCGTCGTCCATCCCCTTGACGCTCCTGAACGCCTGGTGCATACTTTCGTGGTACTTATCTGTAGTCAAGTCATCGAACTTCGTCGTTCCGCGTCAGTCCATGCGCAACCGAGGAAATAGTAATCAGCGTACCTCAACAGTAAACTGCGCTGACACCGGTCGATGATCACTGAGTGTTATCCCAGGATGACCGCGGTACGTATGCTGGGTAACGTTCGTGAAGCGGCTGTGGAGGTACAGGATCCTGTCGGTCCATGCGGGTTTGCGCCTGTGATCGAACAGGCGTTGGAATTTGGGAGGGCGAAGAGAGGGGAGAGCGGTCCAACGCACTTCACGTCGTAGCCAAGGTTGTCAGTGAGGAGTCCAGAGTTGAAGCGGTATGTCCTGCACCGAAAGAGATCAGTGACGGTGGACCGACACGAATGGGGGGAGACTTACGGAAGGTGAGAAATCGGGTGCTCGAGGAAGCCCTCAAATGCTTTCTTCGACTTTGCAGCGTACTTCAACTAAAGACCACGGTTAGGGTATCGTCGACGTGGAAAGAGCCGAGTGACATACCTGGTCATGCTGCAACATAACATCATACTTTCCCTCCCAATGCTTATCCTTCAGCATCGTCCGTACGTCCGAATCAGAGAGCTGTAGCCTGTAATTCAGATCTTCACGGATCCTCAGATTCAAAAAGTATTCGGTATCAAACAGGACATACCGCCCTAGAACCAAACACCGTATCAGTCAAGATTGCGAAAAAAGCCTAAGGGAACGTACCATCCAAAACAACACATCACTCTCATACACACTCTGCACCGAAGTCCCTATTCCCTCCCCCTCCCCCGTCCTCTCGCCCACTCCATTCCCGCCACTTCCACCCCCATTCCCACCACTCCCGCTTGCATTCCCGCCGCTCCCACCCCCGTTAACACCACCACCGCCACCACCGCCACTCCCCCCCTCAGTCGACTCCACGAACCCCAACCTCCTACTCAACTCCTGAAAGTCAAAGTTCCGCTTCTCAAACTGTTCATCAAACGCCGCAAGATGCGCGTTCACGAACGTGAGTACGACGGGCTGGGAGGTGGGAGAGGGGGTATATTTGAGTTGGATGGCGACGGCGCCCTTGTTGCCCTGTGGACGGCGTGCGTGTCAGGGGAGGATATGGAGAGGAGGAATGGGACGAACCATCACGCCCATGATCCCCGTCCCTGCCGAACACGCCTTCGACTCTCCGAATCGGCCCCGCAGCTCCTTCTTGACGAGGATGAGGATGTACATCCCCACGAGCTGTTTGTGCGCGAGCTGAACCAGAGCAAATCCAAGTCAGCATTCCCGTTCGCAACAGAACCCGTTCGCGAAGAAAAACGAAAGCTCATTTCTGGGTAGGCACCAATGCCTATTCTTCCACGAAGGAGGGAATGCGCATCCTGTCTCTCGTTCCCATCTCCATCCCGAAACTCATCCCATCCTCGCCTCCCTCCCCATCCTCGAAACCATCCCCATCCTCAAATCCCTCCCCATCCCCGCACTTATCTCCATCCTAGGATTCATCCCATTCTCCAATCTCGTCCCCATCCTCGAATTCATCCCTCCTCGAATCCCTCCCGTCCTCGAGTCCATCGCCGTTCTCGAGTCCATTCCCCACGAATCCCACCCACAATCCCGATCCCAATTCACATCCCCACGCTCATCCTCGAATCCATCCCCATCCCACCCCCGATCTCATCCCAACGCAAGCCAACCCATCCCAACCCATCCCCATCCCCATCCCCCCACAAAGAAAGCACAAAAAGACCACAAAGAAAACAAACTCACCCTCTCATACCTACCCCCCTTCTCCCCCAACCCCGCCCCCACCGCCCTCTCCCACGCCTCCGCCTTTGCCATCGACGTCCCCGAATGAATATACGCCTGGCTCGATAGATCGAGTTCTTGGAAGCCGAGGACGATTAGATCTGGGTCGTCTGCTTCCTCGTCGTGTTCTCCGGGGGCTTGTGCGTCTGTAGTGTCGATGGAAGCCCGGTTTTCGCTTGATTCTCGGGTCTGGGCATCGGCAGACTTGGCGCGGACGACGGACTGGACGGCGTCGTAGAATGATGAGCTTGTGGGTGTGGGGTTTACGGCGGTGGTGGAGGATGAGGTGGATAGTGTTGATGAGGATGGAGGGAGTCCCGGGTATGAAGTGGGTGTTGCGGTGTCTTTGCCGGTGAGATAGGAGTCGAGGGGGACCCCGTCTTTGATGCCTGGAACCCACGGAGAATAATCAGCGGCAGGTCACGAAGGAAGGAAGGTGGGAGATGGGAATCGACATACCCATCGAGAACGGACTAATCTCATCCAACGGCGGAATCTCCACCTTCTCATAGCTTACTCTCACCCCCTCTCCATCCCCCCTCCCCTTCCTCTCCACCTTCCCCCTCTCTCTCGCCGCACCTAACCACCCCCCCAAATCCTGCGTCGGCATCTGATCATTCACATTAAACGTCCCCATCCGTATCCTAAACACCACCAAATCCCATCAGCACATCCCCTTTTCCTCAAAGGTAAATAACCAAAACATACCTCAGCCGTCTCGACCCCACCTTCCCTCCCTTCCTCCCCTCCCCAACGATCCACTCCTCCTTGATGATCGCGACATCCGCTGCGTCGTCGCTTGGTAAACCGGCGCTGGCTGGGGATAGGCGGGTGTGGAGGGGTTGGAGGGCGGTTAGGAGGGAGGGAGGGTGGGGGTGGGTTGCTGTGGGGTGGGGTGGGGTGGGGTGGGGTGGGGTTGGTTGGTATTCGGTATGAAGAGTTGGGGACGGTACTTACATGTTATCGGGTACTTGTCCTTGGCGGTATACGGCGCAAGCCAGGAGTACGTCTGGAATGCGATGAACTTTGAAGGTGCCTCTGAAATTGAGTTAGTTGGAGAGTTAGAGCGAGATGGGGGTGGGGACACGGTGATGAGCTGGACGACAGGGCGTACGTCTCTCTCTCGCAAGGAAAAGGGGCATACACGCAGGAAGAAAGGGCACGATGGTGAGGCAACCCAATACGAAGACCCCGAAACGAAATTCAAACTCACCCGAAACCTCCTTCAACTTCTTACACTCCCCCAACAACACCTTCAACCTATGCACATCGTGCGTCAGCAATGTCAACGGCTCTGTGTCCGACCCGGCTTTCAGTGTTATCGAGAGCGCAGTAGTGTTGGATGTGGGTCGAGTCTCATGGTAAGAGTGAGAGGGAGGGGGAGCAGACTGAGCCATGCTGATGCTGAATTCGCCACAGATGGGGAAGATGGCGTGGGTGGTGTATGTGCGTTTGGAGGGGTTGGGTTTGAAGATGATTACGCTGGAATTAGGGACGGTGGTCAGTAAGTACGTTGTGAGAGATGGCCGAAATCAGACGTCGCTCTTCCAACCTCCTCCTCAGCTCAGAGACGACGACGATGAGCACCAGGATCAGAGTACACACACCTCGCCTGTTCCCCACTCGTCTCCCCATTCGCAACAACAGCCACGATCCGCGTCAACGCAGGTGATCCCCACACCCCCTCTCCGCCGCCCTCTCCAGATCTCCCCGAGCTCGTCGATGCCCGCTGTGCAGTGACTGCAGCTCTAGAAGGGGCTGGAACCGCCGTAGTCCTCAGAACGGCGCGGAGATTCTCAGAGGAGCATAAGCATTGCTGGATGGAGGCTTCGAGATCGGAGTGCGTTATCGTGGCCATGTCGCCCTAGACCCGGTGCTACAAGCAGCAAAGCAAACAGACTTGGTGAGTGGGAGCGCTGTTGCCGGCGTCGTCAGTGATGGATGGCAAGATAAGAAACGGCTTCGTCGCCGTCAGCGTCGATGAGGGTGCGTGCCAATGTTTCGTTCCTCAATGAATGAACAGCAGTTGGACCAACTCAAATTGAGAATTGGTTCCGGCGCCATCAAACGCTGATCGGATCATGTCCCGCTTTCCCACGCTTCCCCGGATTCTCAAGCTCTCACCCCTGGCCAGGCTTTGTCTCGCGCCGTCCATCGCCATCGGGGCTATTGTGCAGTAGGTACGGGCTGTGGAAGGAGAGTACGGTTGTTAGACAGAGAGGCCAAATCTGATTGTCATGAACCGTTGGGGTTAGCATCGCAAATATAAGATTCTTTGGGGACGATTGAAACGTCCAGACGTCATGTGCTGCGTGAATCTGACCAGACGTATATAAACCTCACCCTCGACTCACCTTCTTCTTCCCCAACCACCACCATCTTCATCCACATCCATCCGTATCTGCAACTCACCACACACAACAACACCCACATCAAACCACAACACCGCACTGAAGAAAGACTCGCCACGATGACACGCACAGAACGCACCGTCTCACCCCGCGCCATCCTCCGCGACCGCTCAGAGTCCAAGACAGGCCTCGACCGGTCTCTCCGTAAGGGCGGGGCGGGCGGACATAATTGGGGGAGTATGAAGGATGAGAGGGAGCTGGAGGAGGCGGGGTATGATGATGAGCAGAGGGAGGTTGGTGAGCGTGGTGAGGGAGTGAGTGGGGAGGGGGTAAGCGTGGGTGAGCAGGTTGATGGAGGTACGTTTGGTTGTGTCTCTATATTATATCCGAGGTGCTGACTCGACACAGGGAATAAGATCGACACGGCTGCTAGCTCTGGGCAGATCGGTACCTCCACCTCTGAGGACTTGAAGAATGCGCAGCAGTTCAGGAAGGGCGCGTTCAAGGGCGAATGTGCGACTTGCTATCTTACCTGGTGTTGAACACGAACCTTACTAACAGCGATTGCATTCATCCATTCGTCCAGCCGTCGACCTCGCAGCTATTGCACGCACCTCTCGTGGCGTTAGCACCTCGCCTCCCAAGTGATCAAGCCAGCAGCAATAAGTGTATATTGTGAGTACTCGCGCCACGCTCTCTGGTCTGGCGCGGTTTATCCATCATCCAATCTATCCATCTCATCCGCGCTTCTTCATTTTGATCTTCTTCTTCTTCTTCATCCTCATCCCATCTACCCAACCCTCGCCTCGCTTCGAACTCGCGGTGGTGGCATATCGAATCGAGACCTGTCGCGTGATACGCTTCTCCGTTCAACTTTCTTCAAACTTGATGTTCCGACTCGCATCTCATGATCATTCCTTTCCTTCTTTTCCTTTTCTTTCTCTTCCAATCTCCTACCCCTACTCTTCACCGATACTAATCCCCCTTTCTTCTATACATGACAGATTCCGCGACCGAAACCCATCAAATCAAGGTCAAGTATCGTCGAGCCCGGGAGGTTCGAGAAGAAGAAGAAAAAGGAAATTGTACATATATTCCATTCCACGTATCGTTTCATGTCCCAGACGAGTCGAGTCTCTGCAGTGTAAAACCAGTTAACAATCATCATCATCATCATCGTTCAGTTCTTCGGATGAGTGTTAAGTGTTCCATCTTCTGTGGCAAATGAACTTCGTTCTCCTCGACGCCGATGATAATATGCGCAGGCCGCGTCAGTGTGACTCCCACGAGCACGGTCAACGCATGAAGTTCCTCCCCGTCGTAAACTGTGATATCCACCAAGCCAGCCTGTTTCACCGCCTCAGGGAACCTCGGCATCAGAACACGATGCCGCTTCTTGAGGATGCACTCGTTGCCATCCCCGCCAGGAAACAGCGAAGAAAACGATGCGCGTTCGGGCAGTAGTACCGTACCGCTCGCGCCTGGCGGAGTTCCCCCACCTGTTACGTGCAGTGAGGAAGATGTACAGATGTCGTAATCAAACCAGTCGCTTTATGCATAGGTAGCTTTACGTACACAAATACAGCGGGTCATGATCAAGAAAGCCATCACCGTCAGTCACAGCGCCAGCGGCGAATAACGTTCACTAGGAGATGCATATTAGCAGAGCACGGGCTCTAGATTAGAAAATGAAGCTGCCTGGCATCGATATCGACTACTTACATCGAAGCAGCAGATCTAGATTGGCGTATCGATATCGTACTAGCCATTGCCGAAGACGTTCATCAAAGCAACATAGGAGATCGTAAGCTTAGCTCATCAGCCTACTAGCCGAAAGGACCAGCCCAATCAGAGGTGCCGTCAGTCAGAATCCGCCACAACAACATCATCGTCCGCATCGGATCCGTAATCCCTGTAACCTGGCCCACGACACCGAGGCTTATCTCTTAGCATCGTCCGAGACGTACGGGAATGTATCTCCACACGCATCCCATCCTCCTGCAACGCCTCTATCCTCCGCATCGCCCGGTGTTGCTTCCGCATCGCGTCGTCGTCATCTTCGACGAACGTGAATGACAAGACCGTATCCTCCAAAGGCTCAAATATTCCCTCGCCCAGCGACCGTCCACACCGCCCCGACCTGCCCTCGAGCACGTCCGCAACGTCCATCATGTCAAACACGCCTGCTATCTCCTCTTGAGAAAAGTCGACGAACCCGGGTAGAGTCAGCTCGATGCGTAGAGTGCGAAGACGGGGACAGCAGGGTAGTTGGACGTCGGGGCCAGATCCACCACTGGCTTGGAGTTCGTGGATGGCCATCTGGAACGCGTCTAGGTCAACGATCTGGAGGTGTAGCTCGAGAAGCTCTGGGATCGCTTGCAGGGTCTCACGGAGAGTAGGATCCAGCTCCCAGAGGCTGCGCCGAGGGAGCCTGAGGTCGGTAAACTTTAGGGATAGAAGGGGGGACTCCAACGATTGGAGGAAGGCGACGAAGGTTTCTCCTGAAGACGGAAAGGTCGATAGAGTGAGGTGTGTTAGGGAAGGGGACTTGAGAGGAGGTGTCGGTTTGTGATACCCGTGAGGATTGGTGTAACTCAACGTCTTGAGTATAGGGAGCACCGTGCGCGGCGGGCTGGAACGATAATCCAGGAAGTGGTGGTCCAGCGATACGGCGACAGTCGGTGCTCGGCTGGCAAAAGCGGCGAGGAAGTAAGCCATAGAGCGTTCTTCAACGTCCTCGAGTACCACATGTCGCAGACGATTCCACGGGACGGGAGCAGGATCGAGTTCTGCCAGCTTCTGGGAGCATCCTCTCAGGGTGAGTGACGTTATGCGCGGACTTCTTCCGAACATCACAAGGAGATCCCGGAGGGTGCTGATATTCTGGAAGCACCCTCGACGAACGCTAAGGTCCTCCAAGAGCTCCAACTCTTCTCCTGCTCCTGTTAGTAGAAAGTGATTCTGCACGAAGTCCGACATATCTCCATCGCGGTCGCGTATGCACCATGCAAAAGTCTTCCAAGTCCGACGGTGGGGCCATAGAAGGTTCAGTGCCAGTTTAACAACGCTGCTCTGCGCTCTAGTCGGTCCTTCGACGCAGATAGCGAGGGGGAAGTCAGGGGAGGATCGTGCGTGGTCCAGCCGGGCAGCGAGGAGATGCCTTAGGGTGTCCAGGTAGCGAGGCAGTCGCTCTTTGGAGATTTTACGATTGGCGGGGGGTAATCCCTTGATTGGAGAACCAACCCTGATATTGCACCACAGGCCTCTGGCGGAATGCGAGATACGTCGCCATGATTGGCAGACTTGTGAGGTCAACCAAGGGGTTTGGGCGGTGTCGAAGAACTCCGCATACGGGTCCAATGTTTGAGAAAAGATGTTCTGGAGAATTTCGGGGGGTATATCGTGGACATGCATTAGGATGAGATTGGGCGTCGTGTGGGCTACTGGTGATGAAGGTTGCAAACAAGATTGGAGGACGATCAGACAATTGTCGCCATCAATGACTGCACGGGCTAAAGCCGCAGCTCGCTTGCAGGCATCACAACGGGTACTTAAAGTTACTACCTGTTGGAGTAGTACTGTATCGAGCTAGACTACACTTTGACCAGACGTAGTACTCTGTTTCGTGGAAACTTACTCCTTCGAGCGCCCGCACTCAACGTCCAACTGCATCCCGCCTTCCTTCAGAGCTCGGATGCGTGAGATCGTCGACCCACTGCCTCCAAGGTTCTTCTCCGTGATAATTGCTGCGAGCTTGAAGACCGCGTGTTCCAGTCCCGTCAACACACCTCCGCCTAAGCTCAATTGCTGTCCGCCTTGTCCGCTCGATCTCGCCTCGCGCATAGCCATCAGACTATCCAATAGTTGAGGAATACCTGACCCCTGGTAAGCACTCCTGACATTCACGACGATAATCGTGAGGCGTTGGAGGTGAGGGCAGAAGGTAGGTGTCGAGCTGTCACCAAGGAGTTTCGTGATAGCCTTTGGGGACACTTCTGCATACAGGCTACTGATGTACAGCTCCTGCAGCTGAGGCACTTCCTGCAGAGCATCGAAGATATCCTCGTTATCCACAACGTTGACGCGGATAGACTGGAGTCTACACCTCGATCGATAGAGAAACGCTGCAAGAGCTGGCCTCTGACATACGTACATGAGTACGAGATGAGTCAATGAAGGAGCCGTGATTGGCGGTAAGGGTCCACCATTGTCGTTCCACGCAAACTCAAGCTTTCTGAGCGTTGGGAGTACTGTCTGAGGAACAGCTTCAGTGGCCTCGTTCCCCCTCCTCGTGTGAATTCAGGTAGCAGGGAAAGCTCTAGGACATGGCTGGCGAAACGGCGAATGAATTGGGGCAAGGAGGGGATGTTAACGTTTTCGAGGTTTATGATGCGGAGGCGAGTCCAAGGGGTGAGGATCGGATCGTCCATTGCCACAGCCGAGCTCGTGCACCAGTCACTCAACGTGAGCGACGATAACACCGGAGACTGAGAGAATATCAGGTGTCGATCCCGAATGAATGTGCTGTTATCGGAATATGAGCGAAGGCACAGGTGCTCCAGGCGCTCGAACTCCGTTCCTGCTGAGGTCCATGCTGGGTGATTCTGCACCAATTCGGCCGCCGTTTCGTAAGGAAGACGGCTATCCATAGTCCAACTGAGGTCCCTCCAGGAACTGCGTTGATCCCAGAGCAAATCGAGCATCATTCTCTGGAGCGCAGGCCGAAACCCGGTCAATCGGATGGTAAGGGGATGACGCCGTGCACGGTCCTATGCTGCGGAGAGCAGATGCTGCAGACGGTGAATTTGAGTGGGAGTGTATTCGTGATGATCCTGACACAACTGGATCGAATTATCGCTGATGGTGGACCATAGAGCGGGGGTAGAGAGCGTAATGTGTCTCCAAGAGCGACATACGTGTGAGGGCAATCAAGGGATGCTGTTCAAGTCGAAGTAGTGTTCGTGGGGGTTCATGGAGAAGATAGCCGCTAGGAGGTTGGATGGGATGCTGTGAACATGCATTTAGTGTTGGAAAAGTTGGCTACATCTGAGTACTTGTGGTTTGGGGCGAGTGTCGTTCAAGATGTGTCGTTGGTCTCCAGTGGTGATGGCAGAAGTAGACCAGGCCGCTTGCTAGCACGACTCAGATTAATACGACGGGCTTCTCGTCACAAGACTCGGGGGAGATGTTAAATTGTTAATGGCGACATGGAGATTCTGTAGCTGCCGATAGGATGCCAATAAATGGGCATTGCGTTCTTAATATACTGCGTACAGGACCTAGAATGGCTTGAGAGTCATGACAGTCATCATATCACCTTCGCAGTACCAACTTGACCATCATTCCACCCACCACCAGCAACCCTATCCGCCGCATACCCTCCGAGTCCCTATCGAACCCCTCCACTGAGACAGCTTCCGGTGGCTGTACCTTTACCCAGTCGAGCAATCCCAGCCCTCCATCTCGCTCAGCTCGCGTGCGGCTCGATCTTGCTTCAAGCATGTCTGCGATCCGATGCATCATCAAAGGCATACGTACGATGCCAACCTGCGTTGTACCGGCTCCGATGAGATGAAGATTCTGGAGGATGGGGCAGCACGGTAGTGTCGTGCCTTCTCCGAGGAGGTACAAGATGATGGTTCTCCATTCCTCAGGCGTGAGGCCGGGAAGACGTAGGTCGCGCAGCTGAGGAGTCTCGTACAACACGCTGGGAAAGGCACGTTTCTTGGCAGCTACCTCAGCATCGAGATGGAGCAGACTTCACTGGGATCTGTGGATGAAGTCTGTGACCGCTGAAGACGCGAATCCGTATTCCATGGTCAGATGAGACAGGGAGAGGGCGATGATTTCGTTGAGAACCTGGGGGGCGGCTCGTTTGAGCTCCAGTTTCTTGAGCGCTGGGAACAGGACTGGCGTCAATGAATTTTGCGGGGAGTGTATGTTTGACCGATGTTCGCGGGTGGAAACTGTGATGATGAGCTCTTCGAGGTGATGAGCAATGTGGAAGAAGAAAGGAGATGACAGGGATGGAGGCATCACTTCGTGAAGCCTCAAGGTCCGAAGGTTAGGCCATTCAGGTGGTGGTTCGAAGTAAGAGAAAGGGCGTGTATAGAGAGAGAGCTCGATGACCCGCAACGTAGGACATTTGGAAAATGCGGATAGAACTGGTTGGGTAGCAGATACGTCAAAGTCAAGGAAGATAGTTTCGAGCGCGGCGAGGTGAGGACTGCTAGCCCTGGAGTGGGGTTCTGCCACTACAACAGTCCATGAAATGATCTGCGATGACTGGGACGAGAGGGAGGACGAGGACGAGCTTCTGCTTATGCACCAGTTGAGACTTTTCCAGGCATGTCTCTTGCCCCACAGATGATCGAGCATCATCTTCTCCACCGAGGATCTGTTCCTGCGGCCATCCATCCTGATATTGAGGGGATGATTCCCTGCGAGTTCCAATCAACTGGACAACCGGTTTTGTAGTGTGGCCAGATAGTGAGGTACGCCCATGATACCCCTCTCCAGTGCCCCGTCGCTTATGTTACACCATAATGACGGTGTTGCGAAGCAGACGTTCCGCCACGCTCGGCAAACTTGAGAAGTCAGCCATGGGGCTTTGCTCGTGTGGTAGAAAGCGGAATCGAGTTCGATCGTGTGTTGGAAGATGTCTGCAAGAATCTCGGACGGCGCTTGATGCACATGCATTGGGATTGAGGAAGAAGATGGAAGAAAGAAATCAAGTCTGAGATTCTGGATCACACACGAGTTGCCTCTGATCGTATCACCGCTATTACACCGCGACCCGCGCAAGTAAGTACACTTGAACAAACCATTGGCGAGATAGTAGAATAGAGCGAAGATAGAAAGCAAATAATCATTAGTTTCGTGTACTCTACTCAGCTTATATACCACAGTCCATGTATTTTAGAGTGTTCTACGTATAACCAGCAACGTCGCTCCAGGGACTTCTATACTCTCCGAGTATTCACTCCTACACAAACACCTTGCTCGGTCCTGCAGTCAGCTCTCTAGCGCAGTAAGAGTCTACTTTAAACTTGTGCACAATTCATAACAGATACGCGCCTTCCCAAGTATCACAGAAGATAACGGTAAGTAATTATGACCAACCTACAGCTCCAGAGTCCGTAAGACAGCCTTCCACGGTGCATCACCGATATCTACGAAGGAGGTGACAAGTTACAACATACGGTGGACTAGATAGGGAGACCGGAATACAAAGCAGTGTACTCCGACAACTTGAACTTCGTCAAGTGCTTTTGATTGTACGCAGGTACGCCATCATGCCCATTCTGCACGTCGATCAGAGCATAAAGTATCTCCAATCCTTCCGAAAGCTTGTGGATGATCCCATGAGTCGGGTTTGAGGAGTCCTTCGACTGCGTCTGAGCATCAGAGAGTTCAGTGTCCGTGGTCGTCGAAGATTTCCTCCGGAGGGACGCGCTCGGAAGAGAAAGCAAGTGCTCTAGAACGATGTCTGGAGCCAATGCATTGTATGTATCCGGGTACCTCGTCCGTATGTCGTCTAGAGCGGTGAATAGCTTACAATGTTCACGATGAGGATAACGAGGAGCCGCCTATGCCACCTTTTGACATTCTCTTGAACCTAGAGAGGAGAAGCGTAAACTTTCACGGTAGCTCACGACGGACGTTCTCATGCCTATGCACTTACAGTAAGTGACAAACTGACGCACTTCGGGTATGGTTTACCCGCGAGGTGGTGTCGAGTAGCTGAGAACAAAGACCTTCAATGCGGATGAAGATGAGGAAAAAATGATGGACAGTACCATTAGGACAAGAAATACGCATGCAGACCACACGCTCTTCGATGTACTTGAAGGCAAGCATGAGGAAGCGGAAGATCGGGTCGGACTCGTTCACCGACATCGCCTGGACAACAAGCTGGGGTTCGAGCTCGACCATCTCAGATTCGGGAATCATCGCATGCGTCCGATAAGCTTCATGGCGCCGCTGGACTCGATCAATTTGCCACTCGCTGTCAGGCCCCATCGTTGCTGTGATAGCTCGACATTGGGCCGTATCGTCGATAGATGTGAGGTAAACAAGTGCTTCGTAGAGCCTGCGAGCTTCAGCGCAAAAGAAGCTCCTGATGTTCTGGTCCAAAGCCTTGTCTGAACGTTGATGCATGGCCTCAGATACAAAGTTTTTGAGCGCGTGAGAGTGGTGACATGGCTTTTCCGTCAAAGGTGATCCTCGTCGTAGAGGTTCAACGATAGATTCTAGATGATCCGCAATGATGGATAAGAGTGATGGATGCTTGAGCACTGCGGGTTGAAAACGCTCGGGAATGAAAACCATGGCAGTGCTTAAGAAGATGACGCTATCCGCTGTCGCAGTAAGCTGGAGCCATTGGTGGATAGCTGCTACAGTGCAGGTATGGTCGTCGAAAAGGTGATGTGCGATTGGGTCGAGCTCTTTCTAGCTTTTGAATGTGAACCGCGGCCAAGCTCGGCTTCACTGCGAACGGCACAAGACCAGAGAAGATTAGATATGGCAATGGTTGGGATTGGAAACAAGACGGTGGAAGCGGCGTCGAATGTTGTAGAGCGCGGGGAGGTGGATGTGACGAGGTTTCCGTAGAGGTCAGACAACAAATGGAAGGCGTCAAAGTCTTCCATGCGCAGGGAGAAGTTCCGTGGGTTGCAGATACACAGATCTAGGAGCTATTTTTGTCGACATAACTGTTCACTCGTGCGTTCGGCAAAGAGAAACGAGCAAATCATGATCTCGGGAGGATAGTATCGACTGGAGCGTCATCTCGATGCAAGATGCCCACTGGGAGATAACCGCGCGACTGATCCCGGTTCTATACTCTTGTGGCGAAGCTGCTGCAGACGTTCAGTAACTTCTCATGTTGCCCGAAATCTATCTTTTCAACATACAGGTATGGTGCTGAAGTCTGGTCGTTCCAGTGCTGATGGTGGCCGCTTCTCTCCGACGCTCACAGTCAGAATCCGGGCTACTTGCGAACTTGTTGGCGGCTTCCGTAGAGCGGTTTCCATCAATCTGAATCTCCGTGTTACCGCTCTCCTGAGCGGCAGAATCTCTCTTTCTAGATTTGGACTTCTTCTTAGGCATGAAAGTGGACGTGGTCCGAGAGATGTAATTGTGTGGAGGTGGTGGTGAGGGGAATGGGCAACGTCGACGCACCAGCGTGACGTCGCGATAGTGCCGATCCGAGGTTTGATAGAATCTTATCCACCGATTTGATCTTGGACTGCTCGGGGGAGAGATCTCAAGAGGAACGAAGTTCTGGGACGCTTTCAGTTCACAAAGCAAGTTTTCAACATGGTAGGCGATGTATGAGTACAGATGCATGCGGATCGCAATTGGGTCCAGCGAGGGAGCAAGTGCGATTGAAAGTGGCTCCATATGTGACAAAAACGCGAAGGTCTAACTACGAGATCACGCAGCTCTTGCCTTGCAGTATTGTGATTTATGTTGGAGCTATAGCTTCCGGCTTTAATACGGGTGTCTCCTGCTTTACACGATCGATTCAACATACGTATGCCGAAGTCACAAGAAAGCAACACGCACTCTGCTGCGTCGAGATGCAAGAATATTCTCGCAAACTGCCGTTGTAAACACTCTTTCCACGTTCTGTGCCGTTTTCGCAGACGTCTCGATGAAAGAAAACCCGTACTTCTGTGCTAGCGCAAGTCCCTCTGAACAGCATCGCGATTGGGGTTTATCTTGATTTAGAGCAGCCAGAATGCGTACCATTTCCGCTAACCACCCTGCCGTAAGCTTGGTCACACTTATTCCCGACGATGACACCAGGGTGCTTTCTCCTTGTCGTGTCATAAGCGATAGTTTCTATATAGGATGCCAATGCGTCGAAGCTGGCTCTTGATGAAATGGAGTATACAAGAAGGCGAGCTTCTCAGACTAGCTTTGTATCCTTAGCCGAAGGTCCGTCCAAATGACTTTTAGCGAGAGATGAGAGTCATCGCGAGGTGAAGAATGCGAGGCCGAAAGAGTTGAACTTACTTTTCCCCTACCCTTAGTTACCAACATATCATCTAGGCAGATCTGTTTGGTCCGATAGCCGTCTACCATCTGTGATCAGCATACCACTGAACGCCCGGATCTGTATCCACCAACCTTCAGGCATAGGGCCTGGCCAGTCATCAATCCAGTCGATAAAAGAAGTGCAGGCAAACTGCTAGATCAGAGCGCTCTTTCCCACACCACCAAAGCGTTCGTTCAGCTCTGAAGGAGGGTCGGACTCCAGTGTGTCTAAGTCCGGCGTAGTGTGGTAGCTACTTCCAATGAGAACAACGGTGCATTCCTCGGGCTACGCCCGGACATCTTGCGGCGCCGCATCACTTCTCCTCGGCTCGGTGCAGTTGTTATGAGGGATAGCAGAGAGAGATCGCTTCTTGAAGAGGGTGGAAAAACGGCGTCTGGTGCTCGCCATTCGTAGACAAGAGATGGATGTCGGCCGTGAGTTGCACTACGTGCCATCGATCTCCAGTGTTCGGTGCATGTGCCTCTGAATCTGATGCAGGTGTTGAAGTGAATACTCAGAGCGAGTTGACTTCGACGTTGCCTCTAGACTTAATGGCACGTGCTGTCAGATGAGAAGGGAGCAGTCGACGAGCATACATCTGTGAGACGAAGATGAGCGAAAGTCGAAGGAGTTCCGCCGAAGAAAGTGATAACTAGCACATTGTGGGTAGTAGAGTACAGTTCTAAGGGTGATAAATAAGGTATCGTAAGCCGAGATCGTTCAGAAGATCCATTCTCCATCCAAAGAAACACGCAACGCATATTAGCTTCGATCAATACACGCTCGAGTCCGTTCTCTGCAACCCAAGTGCATCAGATTGCACATCCACCAACGAACAGGCAGACTGCTCACCGTATCCTCTCCGTGCTTCGACTTCACCTTCGATCCGGAGAACTGCAAGAGCTTGAGCTGCACCTCGTAAGGAACTCGGAACTCGAAAGGAGTTACTGGAGAACTTGACGCGATAGAAGAGCTGGTATTCAGCTGAGCAGCCTCAGAATCCGGAAGCGTTGGGTGGGATGAGGACATAGCAGCGACATCTTCCCTCGTCAAAGAACGGTCAAGCGCAACACGGAGGACGAGCAACTTTACAGCGAGCGCCTAGACATGAACCGTAAAATTCAACCATAATCACTCCGCAGAGTAGGCGACAAAACGCACCTGCGTCTGCGCAACCAACGGCGAGAACATACTCCACGCTCCTCCATTCCCCGGTAACGCCGTATACGCCACGATGAGCACTACTGAGAACAAAGCACCCGAATCCAACGACATCGATGCGACGCCCGTGCACATCCTCGCGTGTTCTGGTCCCAAGACTGAGCTCACTCTCGAGCGAAGCCAGCG
>ML178864.1:86149-100229 GCA_004369125.1 Pterulicium gracile
CGTTGGATCGTACTGGGGAAGTTGCTCGCGGTATCCTGGCGCATCCTCTGATCGCACATGGTTGTGTTCACTAGGTATAGAACGAGGTTGGCGGTACTGGCTGCTAGCAGTATGGCGACGAAGATTATGTGCTTGGCGCGGTTTGGGGTTGTAGCGGTTTGTCGGTGTAGTAGGAAGAGGGCAGATGCTGCGAAGGATACGTGTAACGCTGAGGAAGCAAAACGCACGATGAGAACTATGAACCTCAAGGTGTGAGAGGAGTGCTCACCGTAGGCGATGGTCGACACCGAAACGCTAGCGATTAGCGAAGGGAATTAGGTCGCCAGATGCGTGTCGCAAGTGAGGGAGACTCCCATTGTATACAGGCCGGTTTAGACGTTGAGACAAATTGAGATTGTGACCTTCGGAACAAGCAGCTTTGGGAATTGAAGTGCAGAATCGATGTTCAGGACAAGGCGACTCAATTATCGTCGACAATGAGACGCTGCGCACTTGGACGATCCATGCGCGGATTCCTGAATCTTGTTAACGATGGCGCACCGAAAGATGGTTGTGCTCCAGCCGAGGTGGTGGAGTTGCGTCGAGCATGCGTGCTGCGCAGGAATATCGGCAGCGTCGATGTCAGCACCTGTTTCGACGTGGAGTGTCGCCGGTCGGTACACAGACGCTTGGTGCTTGAACTACATGGGCTCCACTGCGCCCCTACGCAAGTAAATCGAAACTCTGGCTATGCCAGCCATCGAATGCCTGTTTAGCTTAGCCGAGCGGCGGGAGAAACGGTGACCATGGTGGTAACTGACAAAGTGGGGGGCAGTACTTGATGTCGGCCGCGTCCACGATGGTGCGTGCGACAAGCGTGCGACCTTCAGATACAAACAACATCCTTCTTGTTCTCGTCAACGTCGATATCATGGCACAGCTTGACTCTAGAAGTTCAAAAGTCAAACTCGCTGCGCTCAAACTCGCAGCACCACTATTTCCAATAACGACACCGCTTGCACCGCAATTAATAAAGCAGCACCGGATCAGCGCCAACTTGAATTTAATAAAGTCCAGAGATCCGCGCATGCATGGACCACCGCGCAGTTTGCCATTGTCAAACCTCCTTCTCCAGAACGTCGATCATCTATCTATTTCGCTCTTATATCCTGTGTATAAGAGTCCAAGTATTCCCAACGGACACGCCGTCGCTGGTAAATCATGTCAAGAGAATTCACATGCGACACCCGCCTGGCGACAGACTTTCCTGCCCTAATCGCTAGCGTCTCGGTGTCGACCATCGCCTACGGTGAGTAGACTATGTCTCTTGTCCTGTTCAGCCTTCGAGTCCTGACCGCAATCCCCACTCTCTCAGCTCTACACGTTTCCGTTGCAGCATCCGCCCTCTTCATACTCTACAGACAGAACGTCAAGAACCCCAACCGCCGCAAACACATCACCTTCGTCACCCTTCTATTGCTCGCAGGCACAGCCAACCTCGCTCTGTACTTGACAACCACAACCATGTGCGACCAGCGGATGCGCCAGAATACCGCGAAGAGCTTTCAGAGCTCACTCCAGCGGTGTCTAGAGAATGTTGCAAGCGGTGCTTCGACCCGGGGTTGTGATAATTTGGCGGGTACGCATTACCCTTGGACGTACGGCAGTGGCCAGTCGAGGTTTCAAGGGCACGACTTGACGAGAGGGCAGGATGCTACCGCCATTCTTATTGGAGTGTTGGCGCAGTCGTACCTAGTGAGTCTATGTCTGCCTACCGGCCCAAGTTCTCCAGTCTAACTCCATCCCTCATCTAGTTAACACGAGTCCATTTCCTCCTCGCCCGAAAGGCCGTGACAACGATAATGACCCTCCTTCTGCTCACCGTCCTCGGTACGTCTACCCGGCCATCTACCACCCCAGTGCCAATCTAACTCGAGCTCTGATTCTACAGGATTCGGGGTCTGCAACATCATCCTCCTCCCCACCGACACCGACGTCTCCTCCTCTTCCTCCGACCACGGCGCTGAATCACTAGACTACATCTCCCTCAACGGAATACACATCGCCCGCATTTCCTTCGGCATCGCCCTCGCCTACAACCTCTCCGCTAACATCCTCATTATTGGTCGCCTCCTCTTCCTCCGGGCGAGAGTGAGCTCGGTCCTCGGAAAGGAGTACTCACGAATCTACACGGGATTAGCGTCGATGTTGCTAGATTCGAGTGCGTTGTACACGACGGCACTCATTGTTGCGTATGTGGGGCTGCCGGGGAATGGAGGGACGTGGAGTTTGTTCTCGCCGTTGGTTGCGCAGACCGAGGTTCGTTTCGTACCCCATCTCGATATTCATCTTCTAGAGACGAACTCACTCGCACCTGCTAGGCACTCGCTGTGGAGCTCATCATCCTTCGTATCGCTCTCGGCCGCTCCATCACCCGGAAATACGTCGACCTCGTGACGTCGACCCACCCACAAAACCAAGACTGCGAGCAGCTTGATAGCACCTCGCAAATCGTCGCTCCTCCAGCCGTGAGTACGCCTCGTCGGGACCATCGGATGCGAGAGACGACGTTCTCGCAGTTTCCCAGCTCGGTCGCTGCGGTGCTGAGGTCAAATAAGGGGGAGGATACGATGAGGTCTGTGTAGATTCTTCGGGAAGCCGAGTTGGAGTTTTAATCTATGATATGATTCGGACGATTTATTGTTTTAAATTTATTATACCACTGTACGCATATGTATGTAATACCATAAGAGAACTGGAATCAACCGAGGCAGGCAGCTAGCGAGCCCTCGTCTGAGCCCTCGTCGACGCAAGTAGGCGCTGTCTGCGAGGCACTTGTGTGCCGAGCTGAGGCCTGAAGCAAACAAGCGCCGGTAGGACCTGACCGCATCAACATCATCCATGTCTTCCACTCCCAAGACACAGGTACACCCATACTTCCTGAGAACTGCGGACTACTATGAACCTCCTTGCATAGGCCATTGAGCTCTAATTTACTCCCACAAGGCAGCCTGTAAACCATGGCAAGCTACTTCACATGCGACACGCGCCTAGCCACCGACTTCGGGTCTGTGGTCGCTACCGTGTCGGTGTCTACAATCGCCTACGGTGAGCGTACCGACTTGTACTGCTGAGCGTCGAGTTCTGACCATTATTGCTTCTCTCGTGACAGATCTGCATGTATCCATCGCATGCTCTGCCCTCTTCCTGCTCTTCAGGTAAAACGTCAAGAACCCAAACCGCACCAAGCACACCACCTTCGTCAGCCTGCTATTAGCAGCCGGTACCGCCAACATCGCTCTCTACCTAGTGAGCACGACTCTCTGCGACCGAAGGATGCGGCAGGATACTGCGAACACCTTTCGGAGTACGCTTCAGCGGTGCTCAGAGGACGCCGCTAGTGGCGTATCAACTCAGGACTGTGATGATTTGGCGGGTAGCCAGTATCCGTGGGCCTATTCTGGGCCTACACGGTTTTCGGGTCCGGATTTGACGAGAGGGCAGGATGTTAGGGCCCTCACTATTGGAGTATTGGCGCAGTCTTATCTTGTGAGTCTCCCGCTCTCATCTTGCTACTGTTTGCAGTGTTCAACCACGAGCTCTTCTTCCAGTTGTCTCGAGTGCATTTCCTCCTCGCCCGAAAGATTCTAACAACGTTCATGACCCTACTACTGCTCACCGTTCTCGGTAAGCTTCTCCCCTCTCTCATTGTCATTCACAACCTAACCCTCGTCTCAACCCCTACCAGGATTCGGCGTCTCCAACGTCATTCTCCTCCCCACTGACAGAGACGTCGCCACCACCGGCTCCGACCACTGCTCCGAACCCCTCGAGTCCACCTCAGTCACCGGGATCCAACACACCTCTCGCATCTTTTTCGGCCTCGCCCTCGCCTACAACTTCTCCGCGAACTTCTTCATCGTCGGACGTCTTTGCTGGCTTTGGCTTCGGTAACGGGTTCAATCGGTCCTGGGGAAGGAGTACTCGAAGATGTATCTGGGGCTGGCGTCGATGTTGTTGGACTCGAGCCCGTTGTACACGATGGCGCTGATTGTTGCGTATACGGCTTTGCCCGGGAATGGAGGGACGTGGAGTTTGTATTCGCCTTTGGTTGCGCAGACGGAGGTGCGTTCTCATAGGCTTGATACCGAGCTTCGTTCACTGACAAGCTTTCCGTAGGCCCTCGCTGTAGAGCTCATCATCCTCCGTATCACCCTCGGCCATTCCATAACCAAGGAAGACGTAGTCATCATCACCTCAGCCCATCCCAACCGAGACTGCGAAGGCACACAGCAGCTCAATAGCAGCTCCTCCATCGCCACTCCTAGACGCGTCAGGATACGAGAGACTATACAGTCTACGTTCTCGCAGTTCCCCAGCTCGGTAGCTGCGGTTCTGAGGTCGAATAGAGGGGAGGAGACGGTGAGTAGTTCGTTTGTCTGTCGGTCTACTTCTGCGTGAGCTGAGGCTACCGTCTCTGCCAGCGAACGGGGAGCGTGTCGTGATTGAATGTATGCTTGCGTGGCAGAATCTTCGAGCGAGAGGGAACCCTAAACATGGATGCAGCTTATGCGTTACGCCCCGCTTGCTACCACATAACACTGTACTAATGATGTCATACCCTTGCATGAACAACCAAATGCGTGAAAGGACGCGTGGCGCGAAGAGGGAGGTAGCGTATGAACTATGTGCGAAGGGAAACGACATAAGGGGACCTTGGGCAACCTGAGCTCAACGACGACAGTAGTAAAGCCCGAAGCAAGGGGCTGGAGAGGTGACAGTAGGTGAATAGTGGGCGTAAGAGCAGAAGCATGAGCATATAACCCTGGCTGTCGTAGTTCTATCGCTCAGTGTGTCAGAGCTTGGACGAGTCCACGTCAATTGACTGAGCAAAATTAAAGCAAAGCCGCACAGGCAAGCCCGGCACCAGGGCAGTGTGGAATTCGATAAGGAGTGCGTCGCAAGAGTGCATTGGGGTTGGGCGAAGTCGAGAAACGCGTCGACTGGCAGGGAGACTGCGGCGAGAGGAAGATGTACTTTCGCAGCGACAGGCAGAGGTGGACGACGCTCAAACTCATGACGAGATATTTGACGAGGTCAGGGATCCCTGGGCCACAGACTCACACGGCTGTCCCGCGAATCCAGCTCCACCCATCGAAGTTGAATCCACAAGCAAACACACATCGGACAATGAGGCTCGAAAGCGCGGGGATGATGCATACGTCATGTCATGGCCATAAGAAGGGAGGTACATGGGGATGCGAAAGGTTTTGGGATGCTACGACAACAAAGAACAGATGTGATCCGAAGCGCCGTCGCTTAGAACTGCAAACAAACACCGTTAAGCAGCGATTCAAGACGGATGGAACGAATAGACGCACTCGGAGTTGTGTGAAGAACCACTTGTTCTTGCCGGTAACGTACCTCTCCTCCAGCAGCTTCTTGATCGTCTTCTTCGAATCTTCCCGCTGGGTTGGCTCCCGGAAAGTCTCAGTCGACACGGTGCCCTTCAATCCCTCCAACTCCAGAGCGTAACGGGTGGGGAACAGGTGCGAGTAGTTGACGACCTGGCACACGAGCACAAGCATGAGTCTGAATCCAAGATCGGAGTAGAATAGGAAAACAAGGCGCACCTTGATGAAAGGCTTAACCTTGCTACGCGCAGCGAGCTTCTTCTGGCCCATGCGCTTCGTCACTTTTCGTGGGTAGCGCTCAACACCGGCAACGACGGCGTGGGGGTAAGGGCGCTCCTTGGTGCCGTCATCGTGCTGCTTGATGACAACGACCTTCTTGCCGGCTTGACGTCCCTGGAGGACGATGGCAACCTAACCAAACAAACAACACATCGTTGAGATCTCCTGCACCAGCTGTACGATTGGGAACTTCGCGTGTACCTTTCCGGGCTTGTAGACTGCGATGAAAGATGATCAGATTGGGGACATCGGAGGAGATAGCGTCGGCGTACTTTTGGGCATTCTTGAGGACGGGGAGGGCGGTGAACGGAAGGTGGTTGCTGATACCTATAACGCGTGGGAACAATCTCGCCAGCCACAGCAGTGGCTGAGATCGCGTGATGTTACTGTGCAGCACCATTTGATAAGGTTTGATGGCATTGATGAGATCAATTTGGTCCCATCTCGAACTCGTCCTGCGTTCGAAAAAGACGATATCGTTGATTATTTTACGAGATCGCTGGAATTTGAGTACATTGCGCAGCTTTCTTATGATTTATTCGAAGTTGAGATCCTAAAACTCTCCGCCTCTGCACGATAGGCCAGGCGACCATACTCACACGCCTTAGTACCGCTAGCGGGCTTCTGGGGGCGCATGGAATCTCAGCCAACGGGTTTCGTGCTCTATTCACTTGACACTTGCTGCCTCCTCAATCGAAACTGACTGTTTGCAATGACGCTGATCGACGCGTGTCTTTCGCGACCATCTCGAGTTCACGATTTCCCGGCTGCCGGCGAAGCCTTTGAAGGCGATCATTGCCCTATACCCAGGCCCGGGACTCTAACTCGTAAACTTCCCTTCAAGTTTCTTCTTTTCAGCATTGAAGCCGATGCACCAGACACGGAACTTCACGTTCCGCAGTATGCATGCATGTCGGTGCTGTATACGCACTCGTTCACAAGCCTGGCACGCGAGATTCGCGAATCCTGGCGCAGTACGTCTATCTCCTTTCAGCGTGTATGCAAAGTTCTGACCTGGTTTACTCGTTCTTGAAGATGCCGACACCGAAAGACGCGGCTCGAGTAAAATCGTGTGGTACCGTAGATATATCGGCGCTGTCCCAACAATTAAACAACATCGTCGACGCCTCACCTTTCTCTGACATCCACCCGATGCACCCGCTCGAGGATCGACAAAGATTCCCCATCTTTCGGACTGCTCTTCAACGCCAAGCTAGGTCTTCTTGGGGTTCTTCTCGCTCTCTAAGTTTCATGCCAAAAGCCCAACCCGATAGCTCGTGGCCAGTCTGTCGTACGCTCTCTGTAGCCAGTTTCCAGACAAGGATCTTGCGCGTTCGTCGAGCAAACAGCAGCCGGTTCGGCGGTATTCTGGTGGCCATCCAGTCTCCTTGTCTGTCCTCTTCCATTCATCAGATGGCCTTGCGTTTTTCCTGAGCGCTGAAGCATGCTGTCATGGTACTGGTCCTGTGTTCCGTGGGCCTTCAAAGGAGAATGATAGCCTGTAAACACGCCCTCGTGAACATATGAACCTGAATGCGAACGAGCGATCACCATCGCGTCTGCGCTGACAACTGAAGTACGCATGTGACACAGGCAATTTCTTTTGGCGTCTGACTCGATCAAGTTGATCATAATGTAGGATGGCGTGCTCTTTTGCGTGGTACATATGGGAGTACATGTCAGCTGTTTGCAAAATGGAGGACCGATTCCTTTGTTGTTGATGCAGTAGGATTCGAACTCCGTTGCGAGAAAGTGTACTACTTGGACGATGGCCTTGCAGACGACTGAACACGCTACCAGCGGCTATCACGCCGGAGCTCGAAAGTCTGCTGCTGAAGAAACGAAGGAACAGTCCCCCGTTTTGCAACGAGCTGGTACGAGTACATCAGATCCAGATTCAGCACTGTTTGCGTGATCTCACTCATCTGCATCAAATTGAGATCCCACAATAGTGACTCGATTAACCGACGTAGACGGTTCGACCGTTGATTTAGCCTCTTTCTGCAACTTACCTGCTACCATCACCCCCTGCATCGCGAATGGCGTGCGGCGGATACTCGCTGTCGTCGGTCTTCAAGAGTTGATCCAACCTATCACTCACGCTTACCGACCCCCGGGAGGTCGTGCAGCCCGCAGAGGTTGTACCACAGCGCTTCCCCGAAAAGGTCGTACCACGCTACCCCGCAAAACCCTTGGAGTCCTACACCATCGATCTAACAGGCAGTAGCTTCCACTCAGCAGCTTCGGATCCGGAGGCACTGCCAGTTCACACTGACCCCGCATTAGTGCGCTATGACGGTGCGGTCGGAAAACTGACTATTACGTCGAATCGAATTTTCTCGACTACGATCCGACAGTAGATGTTTGGCCAGATGCTCTGCCTAAAGGTCCATTGACCTTTGCTTATGATTCTGGCGTATTGTGTACGCTAATCGCGTATGATAGGCGCGTACCGAACGAAATAAATTTTCGTTGACAACCAGATGACACTCATAACACTTCGAGAAAAGCAAGTCAGATTATCTGAGATTTGATTGGTGTCTAAAATATGCCCTGTCCACTAGTACTGATCCACCTTCTGTTGACCATAGACATTTCGACGGACCGAAAGCACACGAGACAGGTGCCATCCTGGACGGAGATGGTGCTATATTTGTGTACTCCGTCACATGAAGAGCCAGCTTTGACGCGCTGGTGTCGCATATCAAGCAAGTATGGCCAACCAAGAGAGAAAAAAGATTTCGGCCATGATTGTGGGCAACCAGTGTGACGATGCTGAACACAGAGAAGTTAGCAGAGACGGTGCGTGTGCTCAAACGCACCAACCATCTTGTCATCTGATCTGGCTCAGAGGGTCTTGCGCTAGGACAGAAGTACGGGTTGCCGTTCATCGAGACGTCTGCTAAAACTCCGCAGAACTTGGAGAGAACGTTCATCAACCTGGTCCGTGAAATCTGTAAATCTGAGGTAAGAATTGTTTTGACTGAACTTCTGCAAGCTCGCTAACTTCCGAGTCTACTCGTCTGTTTAAGACACCGGGTTCGTTGAAGCCACCAACCAGGAAAAGTTCTCCTAGTAGAAACTGTCTGATCTCGTAGCTGTACTCAGTGTATTACTGCACCATTGTGGCATAGACCAAGCGTCCAGCTCCTCCACTTCGCGCTCGTGGGGTTGTCTGTCCCGTATGGTTGCAGCTTGAACACGCAAAAAACTCAGTCACCGTCACCCCAGAATTTCGAGTCGAAAGTTCAATCGTTCGGTGGCTGCCCACCCGCGGAGCAGCCTCGTGCTACGTGCATGATACAAGTTTTTAAAGACATTACATGCAGGTAGCAATGACACGACGACGAGCTCGAGGGCCGCAGACACCGAAATGCCACGCCATCGATTCAAAAAAAGAGGAAAGTGTGAAACGTTCAGCGTGCATGGTACTAGCCATGGAGACAACATACGTCCTTAATACCTCACTCAGCCCCTAACAAAGGAGCATGCTCCCGATCGTCGCCTATGACGCTGGACTGCGTTTCGGAAGACCCGAGAGCCGTACGCATAATGATGATTTCCGCGACTATTGCCTATCAACCGATACGGAAAAGCAAATGTTTCAGTCGTACGTCTTGAAACTCCTACAAAAGAGGAGCACGAACCTGAGCTTGAACTAGCATTGGGTGAAGGTGCGTATCCACTCCACCGTGTACTGTGCTCCAACCTTCGGACTGAGACCACGCGATGATCAACACAACCGTGTACACCATCCCGGAATCGAACACGGCCGCGAGAGCCAGTTGAGGGCTCAGCAGCATCTCTGCCCAATGTTTGTAGAAGCTTTGCCAGTTCGGGGTCTCGTCACCCGAGGCCAAGCGCAGTGGTCGTCGGCGCCAGATCAGAGTGCCGACGATGAGGATATTGACACAGACGTTGAAGGCGAGGGTGAGGCTCCAGTTAACGTGGGATAGGGACATGAAGGAGCGGAGCACAGAGGTGGGGAGTTCGATGAGCTGGAAACGATCGATGTCTGTGGGGAGGGTGTTGAGCTTGGCGACACCAAAGCCTGTCGAATATAGTTCACATAGGTTAGTTTCATGAGCAACGACTAAGTATGCATAGCTTTCACCAACCAATCACGGTGCACAGCAGAATACTCATCGCAGCTGTGACTGACTTTCGTCCTAGAGCTCTATGACAACGAAGGACCTGAAAAAAGAAACTGATGAGGACCTAATCTTGACGCGATGGGTGTATTCGAAGGGTCCTACCAGATAGGACTGGGCCAGCACAGCTACAACAAGGGCAAGGATGTCCTGGGCCCTGTTCAGGTCGAAGCTCGGACCGTTGAAAAATCTGTGCCCTGTTATCGATTCGTACTCCGAGTGCCCAGTAAACGACGCCGACGGATCTGGTCCAGTCAGAGCCCAGCAACTCTCCGTGGGAGGAATGATCTCCCCGGGCACGCGGATTTCGGACAGACACGTCTCCAAGAGAGTAAATCGCGCGTCATAGCTCGCTATACGGAGCTTTCGATTGCAGACGGTCCGGGTAGCCAGATACACGCTGAGGTGGGTAGTGGCTAAGACGAGGAGTAGAAGGACGAAAAGGAGGTGTGCGACGAGTCGGTGATCCTTCGAGTTGATGAACAGTTTCTTGGCGAGGATAACAAGTGTCGACACCGCGATGGCAACGTGTAGCGCTGAAAGAGAAAAGAACAATAAGCAAACGTCAGCCTGAGGGACCGAGAGTGGCGGATACCGTATGAAATGGAGGACAGGGACACAGCGGTTATAAGGGATGGGTAGTGAGATAGCAGTGACCCATCGCACGCAAGTAGGTGTGAGGCCATACTTTGGAGATGGCTGGAATTACGAGTGAGAAAGGGAGGAGATGAGAACTGCTCGGTTTCTGGACCTCTGGAGGTTTCTTATAAGAGTACCCCCAGCTATACATCAGTGCTGCGCATCTACTCTTGATCCAAGCTCTCATGCAAACAACATTCTTGATGATAGAACGAACATTGAGCTTCTCGATATCAAACTGATCGGATGGCGAAGGCCGAATTGTGGGCATTACACAAAGCTGCGCATAATTTCCGTTCTGGGGATAGCACGAAGATCGCCTTGCCTCCGCAGCATCAGACTACGTGGTACCGACGGTAATCTACCCAAATGACACGTATATGTACTCTAGAGCTCTCTCTGAGAGTAGGCTGCTATTGCTCCATAGTGAGTCATGCTACTCACTTCGCCGGTACTAGACAATCTCAGCACGAGACTCTGGCTAGCCACCGACCTGGCACACTGTGAACAGATCGAGGTTCGCGTTGCGGCTCGCCTGACCCATCCTATCTCCCACATTACCTTATTGCGGCCTGCTAGGCCGTGCCGGCTGTCGTGGAGATTGTCTATCGACGGGTCAAGTGTTCACCTGACCTATCAGCGAGGGCTGTAGCTCCAACGACTTAGGCGGGCCCTGGCGACGGTGCGATGGCGCAGCTTCCTGGCGATGGCAAACTGCCGACGCTGTTGAGAACGCTTATAATCAGCGGCTACGCTGTAATAACATGCTATGATGTAGTCAGACGTCGTTCATGAGCTTCTGAGGCACACAACTGATATTACGCACCGAGTTGTCGCCTCGATGGGACCTCAGAACCGCAGCCACTGAGCTAGGAAAATCGGAGAACGTCGAGCGCAGAGTCTCCTTCACGCCTCTTGGGATACGCGTCGGTTCTTGCTGATCGTGTGAAGAGCGATCCTCCGGTTTGATTTCCGCATCGCCTGCCATCACAGTCACGGAAAACCACGTCCTTGCGCAAGAGCGAGCGGCCAAGAGCAAACCGGAGGATGATGAGTTCAGCAGCAATCACCTGTACAGGTGTGAGTATTCTCTGAGCAGTCCAGGCTAACGCGAAGCAAGCCAAGTGACAACTCACCTGAACTTGAGCTACCAGCGGTGAGAACACATTAGCTGCCCATTTCCCGCCAGGTAACAACAGATACCCCAGTATAAGCACCGCCGAGTATAACGCGGAAGACTCCATCAACATCGCTGCCAACCCCGTATACAGCCTCCCGAACTCCTTGCCTAACACTGAAACGACTCTTGCGCGTAGGTATAGCAAACGACCGACGATGAGGCCATTGGCGGCGATGTTGTAAACGAGGGTGAGGCCCCAGTAGAGACAAGGAATTTTGGTGATGGAAAGTGACCCTAGGTAGGAGTCGAATTCAGGGGTCATTCCTGTTGGATCTCAGTCTGTGGGGAAAAAGGCTATGTTGGCGACACCAAAGCCTGACAAAGAGTCGGGATATTGAGCGAGTGCGTGGCAGTAGATGTATGAGACTCAGGGTTGCCTATCACAACGGGAAGCAGGAGCCCCATTCCAAGTGTGACAACCCGCCTACCCCATAGCGAATGGCATCGAAGCAGCTAGATGGACAGAAAGTAAGCGACCTAGATACCTTCTGTGGCATACGGGTAGTACATACAAGGTAAGACTGGGCCAGTATGCTGATAAGGAGCGCAGGCACATCTTGTCCCCTCATCCCATCCATTGATCGGCCTGGAATCGATTCTTCAACACTGAGTGGGTGGTTGATGTGCGGAAAGCCAAACGATGGGTCGACGTCCATACATTGAACGTCCACGGTCACGTTAGGCTGCGTCCGCGAGGCCGAACGTGCTCGTCGAGGCAGCTGGCACAATGTCACGCCCACGAGGTGAATGGTGATGTTGATGGTCCCGAGAACAAGGAGAACAGCTGTGAACATGCTGTGTTTTACGTGATGTGGGTTCTTGTTCCCTTGCTTCGTCAGGACAACGAGCGTGAATATGGCAAGGCATAGATGGAAAGCTGACAGCGGAGAGCTGTCAATATCTTCTTGAAATATGGAGACTAAATGAGACTCATTGTATGAAGCAGTGAAAAGGACCACTGTCACGAGCAGGGCAGAAAAGCTGTTGAGTAGTACACAATCACATGTCTTATTTATTGCATTATGCCTTGCACCGCCAGTCTCGCGCTCTTGTAGTGTACTGACTTGTTCTCGTCTCATTCAACAACCTCCATCCACTCCCTCTTCTTACAAACTACCCTATCATACAGTACCTCCCCGCTCTTGGACACATTCTTCCTTTCCCTCTCAATTGTCCCATTGGGACGCCGCGTCTTAGCTCATGTACTAGTAGTAGCTTGCAGCGGGATATAAATGCAGAGTCAAACAAACAAAACAAACACAATCACATGTGTACTTGAGATCACTGCTTGCCAACATGACTTGACAAAAGTTGAAAGAGATAACTCCCAGAGACCTGATCCTTGCCGTTGCGGTTAGAGTTGCGGACTGGGATGTTGGAATTTCATTGAAATGCTGTTCAGGCGCTTCTTTAAAGATTCATTGCTGGCCCGCGCTGCAGCTGGCTACCAGCTCTGCACCAACATGTTACCACTGCTAAAATCACCTCTGTGGTAAGCCAAATGATATATGCAATGAGAACAATGCCAGATTCAAGCCTTGAGCGGTGTTGCTGGCATAATCAATAGTCTTTGCGCTGTGGGATGAGGGGAGGAGGCAGCATACATTTGCACCGGCCAATCCAATCAGCAACCATTGATAGCGCCTGAGAAAGCCAGAAGTCCACCATCACAACTCAACCTGAACCACATGGATTATTGCATCTGGCTTGCTTGCATTCAAATTGTCATGAAGTGCGGAAGGATGCAGCAGATCTGGAGCAGAGGCTCAACAGATAAAGGTAAAATAGATGATCTAGGCGACTGGATGTAGGCCCAAGCCAAATACACGCAGCTAATCCCAAAGACCAAGTTAGATTATGAGTACAGACAGAATCTACACAGAACACGCACCTAATCCCAAAGACCAAGAGGTCAAGATGAGGGATCAGGTGTGTGGGGCCTACTCTATATGGACAAGGCTATGAATAAAAAAATGCTGAGTAAGCGGAATGTGCTGAAAGGCCACAGAAAGCAACAGAATGATGAAACAACAAATGGAACAATACATGGATCACAAACTGGTGATGCAATCACTGATAATAGCAAACAAAGAAAACAAAGAGAGAGATAAACAAAAGGAAAAAGATGCACTTCACAACACAAATCATGTTGATTTGTTTTAAGTGCTTGCTATCCCTGCTGCATCTTTGACTATCATTGTTGACGTGAGCTGGAAACGCCAGCCTATATCTCTTGACATCAGACATATGCGTGCATCCAATTGAACAACACGGCAGACCCGCTTCAAGTACACAAACAGACCACATTTCTCAACAGGCAGGTGCCTTTCTACACCTTCTATCCTTTGGTACCTGGCAGTAGCTAGACATGGCTTCAAACATGTTCTTGTTGATCTCAGCAACTGCAGCACACATGCAATGACGGTTGGTAATGCAGT
>ML178864.1:117318-150017 GCA_004369125.1 Pterulicium gracile
ACGCATACTCACGGCCTCACCATGCTCATTATTCATCTTTGTTACTAGACTACTTGGTGTGCTGCCTTGCAGATCATCCCCGGGGTCTTACACTTCCCACACATAACCTCAAATGTCTCCAATGCTCCGTGGTCTTGTGCTGTTTGCAACGTAGAAGAGGATCATTCCTACTTTCAAGGCCGCCCGGAGCTTGATTCTATTGCAAACCATCTGCTCAACAACCCCAGCGGCACCATAGCAGCTGTCCATCAGTGGCTTTGCTTCACTCCAGAAATGGACCTCGTCACTTTCCTCCATGTTTGCTTGAAAAATCTCCTGGAATGGTTCCAACTGTTATATGCATGCTGGATGAGTGCGAATAACATGTGAATTCGCATATATAGTGCCACCCGCCTATGTCTAATACCAAGGCATAGTGGCCTTTTGGCTCAGTGGTATAATTGTCCAGTGGGTAGCACGGTTTATTACACCAACCCGCTTTCCTCAAATAGCAGCATCTACCAGCCACCATCATTGATTGTCTTGAAGCAAACACTACACCTTTACAATGAGGGTTGCCATTAACAGTCAATATGATCTTTGACTCTGGCGCTCTGAAAGACTTTATTGCTATTGCTATGCAAACTTGTGGGGACAACACTGTGGAGAAAGATACCAGGAGGAGCTTTAGTGCCAACTCTTTCAGCCTGTACAACGCGCTCCTCTTCTTGTTGTCTTCTCACCACACTCCACAGTTCCACAAGCTCGTAGCTCAGCTGGGATATGCTGACATCAACACATGGTGGGAACAGAGCACATCACTCAGTGTGCTCTTGCTTGCAGAGTTCATGCAATGATTCCAGAGTCTATGCAGATCAAGCTCAATTCACAGCTTGTTGAATCAGACCCCAAAAAAATCGGTGGCCAGTCTCAATCCACTGTTCCAGTTTTTCAAACTGGGCTTCAGAATTGTTGAGGACTATGTTGTCTGTATGCGTAGCTCCTGCCCAAAAGGTATGTTATGCACTCTTCTTCTGTTGCTACACCAGTCTAACGGCGTGTTTGCAGCTACTCAGCATCATCTGCCAAGCAAACCCTACTCCAAGTGTGGCGGCTGCAAAGTCATCACATATTGTGAGCAGTTCTGTTTTTCCTGTGATATATTTATCTTAATAATATTCTTCCATAGGCTTGCCTGAATGTCAGAAGGCGGCATGGTCTCACGGACAGTTCCCTCATTGCAATCAATGCAGTTTCCTGTCCACCCTGAATAATCTACAAGTCAGAGCATCCCATGAGTGGCTATCAATACCACCAGAGGCAAGCAACCTGCACCTGATATTGTTCCCCAGCTCATGCTTCCTCAAGAGCAAGGCTAGAATCATGGCCGCTGCTCAACCCCATTCCCAGATGTGCATGAATACTCAGCACACTGTTTGTGTCATTGCAACAAGCATCCTTGAGCTTTACAGCAGGGCTGACAAGGAGAACGGACATGGTGATGCACCAGCATACCATGTAAAGAGTTTCAAGCACTACCAAGGCTAGAGTAGGACCCCGGGGATGATCTGCAAGGTGTTGCAAAGCAACCTCAGGACTTGGCTTGTTTTCTCTTTGGTTCCTTTTGATCGTATCGTTTCACTTTCATCACTTAACTCATATCATCTCACTTTCATCACTTGACTCGTATCATCTCACTTTGTATCTTCTTGCATCTGTCCATCGTTCCCTTGATTGTTCATTGTTTCTTTGACTGTTTATCATTGCTGTGCTTGTTTACCATTTGGTTCCAGGCTGCGCTCTGTCTAGAGTATATAGAGACAAACCCCAGAACCTAGTTCCCCATCTTGACCTCTTTGTCATTTGGGTTACTAGGTGAGTAGCTACTTGTTTGTGTCTTTACGCACTTGTTATTCATCTTTGTCATTTTGGGTTACTAGATCGCGCACTCGCTCCGTTCGTGACAACTCCATACTTGAGCCGCTGCTTCCACCTGGATGAAAGAGAAAAGGTTCATACAGTATGGCTCTGAGGACATGAAGTATGTGTGTTGGTGTGCGGAAAATCTGCCGAGGAGGACCACCTTTGTAAGGAATTCAAACCTCCCCCACAAATCAACAGTGGAGACTGGGGAGCTCAGGGTGTAGGTTCAAATCCTGGCACAACTCCTGATATCAGGGATACTTTTTTGGACAAGTTGTACGTACATGTTTGACTCATCGGCTGCTATTCCAGTGCCGTCTAGCATGCCAAATGATTACACAACGTTCGGGGGATCCAATCCACCGTTTCAGCACTGATGAGGTTGATACAAATGGAGACGCTGGAGGCGATGGGGTGCATTTGGAGGCACTTGAAAGCGGCTTTCGGTAGCGTGCGGCCGTTTTGCGACTTGTACGCGGGCGGGTCGGTGGATGGCGGCGGTCTGGATGGCAAAAACATGAATGACGAGCCAAAATAACGACGCCTGCAGGATTCGAACCTGCGCCCTTGGTTTGTGAGGTAGGTTCGAATCCTGGCCTGGCAAGGCAAAACAAAGAAATATGTGTTTCTCCAGTCCCTAGTCGCTGGAATACGTCGTCTGCGTACTGGTGGTAGCGCAGCCAGAGCATGCGTGGTGATAGTGGAGAGTGGTTTGGAGCCAGGAATTGGCGTACCCGTGACTGTGTAGCTCTCGTCATCAATCACCGCCATCACCACCTTTCCTCACCATGATTTGATCGTGTCATGACATGATCTAAGGCCTGGTTGCTTTCGCCCACCATCGTCGCTCGATCCTTGCGCTTTCATCCTTCCGTCTCCTTTTGCTACTTTCTCCACGCATACAACCACTTCAAGTTCTTCTTGGATACTCATGTCTCGCCGTCCTACCAGTTCCACCAAGGACAATACCGCCGCCCCGAAGCAAAGGAAGCCGAGGGTAATTCCCTCAGACTGGACATCCGCGACTGCCACTAGCTGGAGCTCAGCTGCACCGAGAGAAACAACCACCGTCGAGTCATTCGGAGACGAAAAAAATGACTTTCAACCCACCACACGCGTCCCGAATCGCTCCCTTGCCATCAGCGACTCACCGAGCATTCCTACGAAGCGGAAGAAGCCTACAGCACAGAACGACTTGAGCGACTTTGTGGCTCAAGGCAGCGATATAGACGATATGTCGCCCTCCCCTGCCAGACCATCCAAGAAGGTCAAATCCTCGACAGCTCCTGCAAAACTTAAAGCCCAAAAGTCGACCACCGCCGCAGCAAAAAAGTCGACCACCGCCGCAGCCAAAAAGACCACCGCCGTCGCAGCTAAGAAGACGACGGCGACGTCGAGGGAACAGGGAAACGACGGCGACGACGAACAGGTTTCTGGCGACGACGAGGAGACTAGCTTTGTGGATCGCGTGCAGGATCGGTTCGACATCGCGTTGGAGGACGTCCTTGAGCGGTACAAGACTCTCAAGATTGAAGATCGCACCAATCAAAAGATCCTTCGCACCTGCCAGCAGGATGTGGTCGCAGCCCAATCCGAGGTCGCGTCGGTCTGTCGCAAATTCGACTCCCTCAAAACCTCCGTCGACGTCTTGACGAACCGGATCTCTGTCGTGGAGTCTAACCATGTCCAAGCGACGTCTGCTGCTGTCCCTGCCTTTGCTCTCGCCCCGTCGGCGTCAAACCAGATCTTGGAGCTGAAGCTGGACGCTGCTCAGTCAAAGGTTCAGGCGTTGGAATATCGAATGGAAAACATGGAGCGCAACTTTCGAGGTGAGTCGCGATTGTCATGGAGTGTCGAGTACCTGATCGCAGCTTCATCCATCGTTTAGATCTTCTCACCCAGCGCGCCCCTCAACCTCAACCTAGCTCATCCATGCATGGTCATGCGGCTCATGGTTATCATGGCGGCTTGGGCGCCGGGCATGCTGGCGACGTTCACACTCAAGGCACCCATCCTTCTGGTCTGGTCGGATATCCTTGAGTGGGACATTGGGTCGAGTTGGACTAGGACACGAATCGTGACTGCATCGATTTTCTTCACTTGTACCGACTGCTTTCAACCGCATGGACTTTTATAGACTTCTGGGACTCTTTGCATCTCTCCTGTAAACGACGATTATGATCCTAATAATGTGACTTTGCCCATACAGCCACGTCGGTTCTCGGGGACGGATGGAGGGGTGAAATCACCGTTAAGCTTTTTTTGATTCCCATTAGCAGCCTGGCATTTTCCTCGTTTCCCTTTAACTCCTACTCCCACCATCTCCTACCCCATCGTTTCTCTCCCCCATCGTCTCCCCCCCCCCATCGTCTCCCCTCCATCGTCTCCATTCTCCTTTTCTTCTCTCCCCAAATATATCCATCTTCCCATCTCTTTCTCGACCATGTCTAGTGCGCCAACCCCCTTCAGCAACAGGAACGCTCGAGATGCGCTAGCCCGCGACGATCCCAATCTTTCGACTCACCATCAGTTTCGCGAGCAGATGCGTCTACAGAGTCATCCACACGCTGCCCTTCGAGAGAATCAAGCCTATGTAGGACAACATGGCGGCCCAAGTCGCAACGCTATCCAGACGGCGCAGATGCGAATCAGCGAGGAGACTGCCGCTTCAGATACCTCCAATCTCGGTGAACAACCTCGTCCCGATCACACCTTGCCGCCCCCGCGCCGTTTGGTACCGTTGCCCCCCTCTGATCCGGCACACAAAGCCGCCATGGCGTTACGACTCATCAAAACGCAAAAGAACATGTACGGGAGGAAGATCGCGGAGTGGCAGTCTACGCATCCTGGCTTGGAGGTCCCGGCCTATGTGATGAACCAGGCGGTTGAGGAGATGGACGCGGCGCATGACAAGTTCATACAGGAGCACGGCGGCGAGACTCCTGAAGGTTCAGGCACTCGACGTAACCGGCTAGCGACGTTGAACGACTTTACCGCCTTCACTTTCACCTGGGCCAACGAGCACGGAAGGAACTTGACCGATCCGATGGACGTGTGGAACGATCCGGCGTTGATCGAAACCTGCGCGCCCATGTATCTTGTCTACTATGTGAGCTCGCTGCGTTTCCTGTTCTCTAAGCGTACATACTTACATGCGGTTAGGTGGAAAACACAAAGGGCAAAGACGGAGAACCTCCCAAAGCGTTTACTCTCATTGCAAGGCATCAACAGCTTACACACTCCATCCTCAAGTATGCTCTCTTTGCACGATCTATTCCAAACTTCTATCTGACGTTGTGCTGCAGGTGTACTCTGGACTCGGCCGGAAACCGAGTTGGGCTCAGAATTCTAGCCCAAAACGATCTGTACCAGACGCTGCATAATCTCGTCGTGGCTTGTGAGTTGGCCTCTTGTCGTGGGTTTGTTTCCCGGCTAGCGCTGACCGTGTTGCAGTGATCCGAGAGCACAAGTTGGATCGCCACCGTAACAAGAAACTGTTTTACCAGACTACCGAGGTCCTCATGATACTGCGCGAGCTGCTGGGTCGTTCTGAGAACGGGGTGTCTCGATTCGGGAGCTTACAGCTCGGTTCCATTACCCTGCAAGGGTTCTTCCATGCGCTCAGGCCCTCAAGTATGGGTCCCTATTCGATAGAGTATGTTCGCCTAGGACAGGTGCGTAGTTCTCTCTCAACGTTGCGGCGAGGTGTTGATTGATCTTTCCTTGCTTTCCAGTATCCCAAGTGCGGAGATGTACGAATCTACCCGCTTGGTGACGGCCGCCTGGAGATTGTCTTTGATGTGAGGAACTGGAAGGTATGTCCGTTCTGACCTGGGTGAACCCCTCTTGTCATTAACCGCTTTGCCTTAGGGTTATAACATCGCGGTCGGTCACAGCACCGAGTTTAGCATGGTCAGCTTGGACGATCCGTCACTCCTGATTTTCGACCCTACGATGTGGTTTTACGCCATGCTGTCAGCCCGGGGCGCTCTTCCGAATAAGTTTTCGGTACGGTTTTGCGTCGGAGTGTGGTTTGATTTCAACTTACGTTATGTGCAGAACCCCGAGTCGCTGTTTGGGTCAGACCTTCCCGCGGAGATTGAGATTCTACAGGAATTTCGCGATTTGCCCTTGTGAGTGCGACGTGGGTTATGTTGCTTTAAGATATCTGACTTTTGAGCCAGGTTTATTGCCGCGACGTCGCGTGGGATCGTGAAAAACCTGACAACCAGCACCAGTCCCTTGATGGCCACCGGTATCAGTCATGCGTTTTCTGAGGTCTGTCAGGCCTGCGGTCTCCCCTGCGATGGTGCATATTGTCTTCGACGTGGTGCAGCAGACATCGTACGCTCATTTCATCTCGTTTGATGATCCTATCTAAATCAAGCCTAGTATCATGCGTATCTCGGAGCCGCAAAGACTCAGCTTCTGCTGAACCATAGTCCCGCCAACACCGTCTTGAATCGTTCATACAGCCGGAATACACGCTTAGAAGACTGGGTCAAACATGTGTTCGGTGCGAAGCAGGGTTATACCGTGCGTCATCGCCCTCGTGTTCCTTGCGCACTGCTGACTAAATTGCGAATTGTCCAGAAAGAGCAGGAACAGAAGATACTGCGAGACAGCGCAGCGATCGAGGCGATGGTCTATCTCCAGGGGAAAATTGACGGCGTCGACGAAGGGATGAAGAAGGTTCTACTTCAGAACGCGGAGGACATGAAGGTGATATTGCGTGTCTTATATTATTGTGGACCTGTTTTAATGATCTCGTACTGACACGCTTCGTGCCAGACTAACCCGCAGTACTTGGCCGTCAAGCGTGAGCAAAGTCGAGCATGGGTCGAGTGGCGGAATATGATAGACTTCCCGGTGGAGGAATCCAAGTACCTTGCCATGAACGAGTCACCTAAAGTCGCTTTGGTCAACGCTCTCTCCAAGAAGGTCGAGAAGGGTATCCTGCTGATGAAGGCGTCATCGTCGAGGGCTCGTTTCGCAGAGGTATGTTCGACACTGACGGCTCGTATTCTCTGACTGAGAGAAGTCTCCTAGTTGCTTCCAGAGATCATCGCGTTGGAGGTGAAGAAAAAAAGGATCAAGCAAGCGGGTGGCCAGACTGCCACAAGAGCGGAGAAGTCTCGTCGCAATGCCGATGCTAAGAGTGGTCGTCGAATCGGAACGCTGAACGAGCGCACGCGTTACATCGCGCAGCTCATGGACTTCTTCGACAAAGAGAAGATGATCCAAGGTCAGTAGTATCTTCTGTTATACCCTTCTGTGAGTCGTCTTCTCACGCCTTTCTCCATTCTTCAGTGGCAACAGAACCGCGTCTTAGCCGTCATATCAACCCGCTTGCGATCACCGGTATCATGTCGCCCGAAGACGAGCAAGCGTTGGATAATGACGTTGCCAATCTTGAGATGGAAGACGACGACGAAGACTCTGCTGATCTCACCGACACTTTCAGTCAAAATCTCATCAGGTTGGTGATTCTCGAGACGGAGAAGGCAGCAAACGCCGCCGGGAGTACGTTTTTTCTTGTGCGTGGTCCTGATTCGCCCTACTAATACGACCATCTTGCAGAGACGCTGCCGAAAACGTTGAAGCAGCACGACGTGTTCAATGGAGTCAGTGCGGAGTTAAAAGCAAGAGAAGATCAGGCCGACAACCGCGAGATCGACGCGTATGAGAAGAGGCATCGCGAGCGCCTCCAGAACTCGCAGCGTGTTCCCGGGAAGCACTCCCACCCGACAATCAGGATCAACACCAGCGATCTCGCCAACCCACTTGACCGTGCGTCAGGCGCAGTCGCGTCCGGCTCTCGTCCATCGACGTCGACCTCCAGCGCTTCGCCGAACGTTGCATCATCTTCTGCCTCCATCACGCTACCATCCGCCACGTCGTCATCGAACACCTCATCAACGGATGCACCAGGATCCAACTCTCAATCTCACGCACCGGTTGCCAACATGGTGGACTTACGGAGGTCATTCTTGGCCAGACTGCTCCAGCCGATCTACGATGCAAAAGAGTTTCGATCCCCAATCACCATTGTCGACGAGGACGGGAAGACCCGGCAGAGGTTCAAGTGCAGGATGTGCGATACCCTCGTAACCACGGTCGGCAACCTCCTGAAACACGAGTAACTACAGATTCGTTCAATCTCAACGGGATACTGAACCATCGTGCACAGAAAAACGCAGCACACGGCGTGGAAGGAGTTTGAGCGCAAGATTGTGAAGATCGCCGAGAAGTCGCCGAAACGCGAGATGTCGTGTCCTTCGGGGGATTTTTCGTACGCTGTTTCTCATGTCTCGTTTGCTTCATTCTAACAGCCCATTTCAGAGGGAACCGGATATTTGACGTTCAAGCACATATGGTCACAAACTCTCGCTGCCCAGGATACGCGACGTACCACGAGGCCAAGCGGGTACACCAGTATCTTATGGATCGAACTCAGCAAAGCCAAGGAATATATTCTTCTGTCAAGCCTGTGAGCATCGTGATGTTTTCTCTTCATATGTGGTTATTAACTTGATGATCTTCTAGGACCGTTTTTTGTCTGATAGTGTTGAGCAGGTCATGGTGCGTGTATGTCAATCATCCCTCGGTTCCCAGCTAACCTGAGTTGCAGATGCGCTACAAGCATCAGCCCAAGGCGCAATCAGTCGTTCATCGCAGCACCGAGTTCATCGCCGAGCATCTCGATACCATCCCGGGGAAGTTTGCCGCGATTGATGCAGAGGTCGAGGCAATTATCAATGCGCAGTCGTTGTAGTGTTCGTCGCTTGTAGCTATTTGTTCTGTACGCATAGCTGACACCGATGCATGGTCTGCATATTAATATTGCTTCCAGCCTTTCTCGACGCTCGCTTTGCACGCTGGAATTGTAGCAGTACTAGCGCATATGGAGCAGCGCTCGCTGTGTAGTCTCTCATGGCTCCAACTCTGAATGAAGCATTGCGAAGTTCTCTTTGTCAGGGTGATAGGACTTCATACAAGCGACCCAAAACGATAAATACCGAACAAACAGTGGAAGAAGGTATACCTGAACTCGGGAAGATCTGATGTACGCCGGTCAGTAACGCGATTCGATGGATCGCGTCTTGGAGTGTTGAGGACTTCCGGTATGTGTAGTGATAGCGAAGTGCGTGCATACGGCAGCAGGCGTTTATGGGCGGAAAAATACGTCTACGGTCTCTGGTCTGCCCAGCCAGCCAACAGCCAGCCAGTGGAGAGGAGATAACCACGAGCCAAAAAATATCGGCTCGTTAGGTCGACGTCTGCAAGATTCGAACTTGCGCCCTCGAAGAGGAACAGATAAGTATTTAATTCGAATCTGTCGCAGTAACCACTTTGCTAAGACGCCTGTTGAGAAGGAGGAGCAAAAATAATGTATGTTTAAGAAATGTCGCCACCCACGGGTGCACCCTCTCTCATGATCACTAACTCCAGTCCTGGACACTGACTCGATCACTCATGCAAAGTTATCGAGTCAAAAAGATCTCTAATCTTTTCTCATCTCGTCTTCATCCCTCCCGCCATCCTTCTAGCCGTTTGGAAAGCAATCTGCTATACCAGCTCTCTGTTCCTTTGCTGAGAGCGGTAACACACCAACGACGCCCGTTTTCTGTCGCGTCAACTCGGATACCGACGTTACCACCACCTCTGCTTCACACACCTCATCTCTCGAGAAGACGAACACTACGAACCATGTCAACATCTACTGCCACCTCCTCAAAAGTACCCGCTTTCGCGTCCCACCTTCCTCCTCTTCCAGACGTACTCGAGACCGATGCGTCGTCGTGCATGTTCGACCACTTCCGGATAGCCATCGCGAAGCGACTCTCGGATGCGCTACCAGGGCTCACTGTTGAGAAGGCGTACGAGGGTGTGGATTATGGAAAGAAGGGCGTAGACTTTACTGTCGCGTTGCCGAGATTCAGGCTAGGAGGAAAGGTGGACGAGCATGCGAAGAAGGTCGTGGAGGCGGTGAGTTGTCACGGTTTCAAGCTGCCTTCCTATAGTCTTCTCATGGCCTGCGCTAGTTCACACCAGACGAATACGTAGCAAGCATCACCGTCGACAGAGCCATGCTTCACTTTTATCTCAACACCGACACCCTCATCCGCACCGTCCTCACCCAGGTCACCGAGCTCTCCTCCCTCCCATCCACCGCCAGCGATTCCTCCTCTACCCCCTCCGCATCCACCTCCTCTCCAAACGGCCCCTCAGACGAGCTGAACCTCGCGCAAAAACGATACGGTACGAACCAATTCGGCAAAGGGAAGAAGCTCATCATTGAGTACTCCTCGCCGAACATCGCCAAGTCCTTCCACGTCGGTCACCTCCGAAGTACCATCATCGGCGCTTTCCTCGCGAACGTGTACAAGTCTTGTGGATGGGACGTCATCTCCATGAACTACCTCGGTGACTGGGGCACTCAGGTCAGTTTCTCCTCTTCTCTTATTCCATGCTCTCTGCTGACGTTGTACGCAGTTCGGCCTGATCGCTACCGGATTCGAGAAATACGGCTCTCAAGAACGTCTCGAGGCCAACCCCATCCACCACCTCTTCGAGATCTACGTCCAAATCAACAAAGACGCCGAATCCGACCCCACCGTGAAGGAGTCCGCCGCCGCCTGGTTCAAGCGCATGGAAGATGGCGACGAGGCCGCGCTGAAGAACTGGCGCGTGTGGCGGGAGCTGAGCGTGAAGAAGTACGCGGAGGAGTACGAGCGGTTGAACGTCAAGTTCGACGTGTATAATGGGGAGAGCATGGTGCCGAAGGAGAAGATCGATTATGCTATCAACCGGCTGGAGGAGATGGGGTTGGTGAGCGATAAGGAGGGCGCGAAGATTATCGATCTGGAGAAGTACAAGTTGGGGAGTGCGGTTGTGAGGAAGAAGGGTGCGTGCTTGTCGTTCTTACTTTCTAGTCTCTCACTGAGTTCATCTATTCGTTCACAGACGGCACGTCCATCTACCTCACCCGCGACATCGGCGGCGCCATCGCTCGTTACGAGAAGTACGCTTTTGACAAGATGATCTACGTCATCTCCTCCCAACAAGACCTCCACTGCGCCCAATTCCTCAAAACCCTCGAACTCCTCGACTTCCCCTGGGCCAAGTCCTGCCAGCACGTCAACTACGGTCTCGTCCAGGGTATGTCTACGCGAAAAGGCACGGTGGTGTTCCTGGATCAGATCATCAAGGAGGCGTCGCAGGTGATGTTGGAGCAGATGATGAAGAACGAGGAGAAGTATAAGGCGGTGGAGGATCCGGAGACGGTTAGTAGGGAGGTGGGGATTAGCGGTGTGAAGATTCAGGATATGGCGGCGAAGAGGTGGGTTTTTGTTCGCTCAGTGTGTCTATGGGCCTTCGTTCTTCCAGTTTTCCTCCTTTGGGTTCACCGTGTTCCCTTTTCCTGCTGGTATGCGTATCCGATCTCCCTCGCCGCATATATGCACCTTCTTCCTCTCTACACGTTTACTCGCTCCGTTACTGACAACATCCCCCAGGATCAACAACTACACCTTCAACTGGGACCGCATGAAGTCTTTCGAAGGCGACACCGGCCCCTACCTCCAATACGCACACGTCCGCCTCACCTCCATCGGCCGAAAAGTCCCACACCTGCTCCCCCTCCCTCCCCCGTCCCAAATCGACATCGCCACCCTCGTCGCATCGCAACACGCCAGGGACATCGCCGTCCTACTTGGCTCATACCCCGACGTCGTGAAGGTGGCGCTGAAGACGCATGAGCCCAGCGGGGTCGTGACGTTTGCGTTTAGGTTGAGTCATGCAATTAGCAGTGCGTGGGAGACGGTGGTTGTGAAGGGAGAGGAGGATAAGGAGAAGGCGGTGGCGAGGTTGTGGTTGTATGAGTGTGCGAGGGAGGTGTTGGCGGCGTCGATGAGGTTGTTGAGTTTGAGGCCGTTGGACAGGATGTGAGACTGAGGGGTTGGTTAGTATGCAATGTACTTGTGTAGATGAATATTGTATAGATGTTCGCTACTCTGATTCTACATGGCTTTTGACCACCAACACTAAATCCATACTAGAGGGCTAACAGCCAAATGGTAGCTACATGTCGAAGGGAGGAACAGGACGAGGCCCTTCTCCTCGCCTCAAGGCTCCTGTTGCAACGTAGTACTTGTACGGAGTGGACACATAAGAGATAGGAAAGTCGTCGGTGTTAGAGAACCTCTCGTATTTCCATCAACTACGATCTGCGTCTACGAACCACCTCGGTTTGCCCAACACTGGGCCCAGAAGCTTGTCTATCTCTTTCATTCGATCCACCTCTACCCACGGATAGTAGTTCGTCGCAATCGAGCATATCCTAATTAGTTTGTCAACGCTGCTAGCAGAGAAGCCTTCGTGCAAGCAGTTCGGTGCCGCCACCTTATGTAGCCCGTGTACATGATCTCCTGGATGAACAACCGGATATCGATTGTGTGGGCGTGCATGTCCGGGTGCGTGGTCGCATGATAAACGGGGAGCTGCTTGATCTTGTCGGCGTTGAAGGCGTAGCCGTAGTGAAACATAGGTGGGAACCAGGTATCTCCCACTGGTTTGCGAAGGCTGGTGCGTAGACTCCGGAAGACCAACTGTGGAGGGAGTGGCTGCTTTGAACGGACGCCAGTACCAGAACGAACATGAAAACTTCAAGTACTCACAACGCGAAAAGGATGTGTGTCGTTCTGCCACAAGAGCCGACACTCAGGCAGGGAGAGATTCCACGGAAGATCCCCTGCGACACCGGGTGTGGTAGAGTCTTATGGATGTTCTTCAGCGTGGAATGAGCTAGGCAAGTTCTGGCAACTTGGTTCAAGAATCTGTGTCCCATGGCAGGAGGTTCTTCGTCAAAGGTGGTGGTAACTGTGGGTACAGTCAGGCCTTCAGGTTCCACACTCCGTTTACTTCCAGTTCGCCGCCTTGAGAATGGGCTGAGTACTACACGTAGTACTACTAGTACTGCTTTCGGTTATATCAGTTTCTCGCTCCTAATATCCTATCGCTATCGAAAATGGTGTTTCGACGACTCTCTATGCGTACGTACTAGACTATAATCATCAAACTCTGACGTAGGCTACTGTAGTACCGATTCTTGGGGCCCTTGAATTTGTCCCAATAATAGTTTCTTTCCTGATCAGTCTCTCCCATTCAGGCTCGTGAGTCCGTACGTAAAAGTCAAGACACCTGCTTTCTTTCTATCCACGTGGTCGTACCTACCCTTGCTTCCCAGTGAGCTCTGGAGAGGAGATGTAAGGCATACTCACTGCTGGCATACAATGGGAGCAGCGATCTTGCCCGTCGTGTATTCCATAATACACTTGCAACTTTAAGACCCCCAAGTGAGTCCACGGTTCAATGGATCCGAGCTCTACAGCTGAATAAGAGTGGTGTCGGTGAAAATGAGGTATGACGACAGGAGGTGTAGCAAGTACTCACGAGTACCACTGCAACAGTAACGGTGCACGCGTTCGTCGTGCATCTAATCATCTCTACACTTATTTCGAGTCCCCGTTCAAATCCGCGTTCTGATGGTTTCGAGCTCTAGAAATGAGGAGGGGTGGTGGTGAGGAAAAAATGGGCTGGGGAAGGAGGTATAGCAAGAACGCACCAATACCACGCGACGGTGGCAGCGCACACATTCGACGTGCACCCGATTCCTAGTACTTTTCTACGCATTTAGAACCCCCAAAGATATACAGCTTCCAGCGGATTGAGGCTCTAGAGATGAGTGGAGGTGGAGGGAGGTATGACATGAACTCAAGTATATGACGCGACGGCGGCAGCGCACACGTCCGTCGTCCGCCTCATGGTCTTCCCACCCGCTAAGAACCCTCATTCACATCTAGATTGCGATGGATCTAAGCTCTAGAGACGAGTCTAAGTGGTGGTGGTGTGCCGAGGGAGGCACAAGTTGGATATGAAATGGCATAAACTCATTGAATTCACGCAGCGGCGGCCCCACACGGCGTTTGCCATTCATCTTATCATCCCAAAGAAGCTGTTGGTCCAGAGGCGTGTCAGCGGGTGGGGACGAAGGTCCAGAGTTCCTCAACCACGAGTTCGAAGTCCTGAAGTGCCGAAAATGTCAAGTACTGATGTGCCCAACCGGTGAAGTGGTGAAGTTGCCAAGTTGTCAAGTTATGAAGTGCCGGAGTATAGGAGTCAAACCGAGATACATAAGTGCCCAAGTCGCGAAGGCGCGAACTGCTGAAGTGGCCAAGTTCGTGAGATGGGCGTTTGAACCTGGGACTTTGAGATAGGATATTTGCGCTTCACTTTGACATGGAATCTCGGCAAATCAACAGATTTTTGCTCATTTCTGATCATAAGTCTGACCCGAGTCGCCGAAGTGCCCAAGTTCAAGTGGCGAAGTGGCCAAAATCAGAATGAAATAATTCTTGTCCGTCAAGGACACCCGTACGTCCTCGTTCCAGCTGTGAATTATGGTGCGTCGCACTCGACTGCCACTGCCACTTTCCTGTTCTCTCATTCACGACTGCCAGACCCCGATCACATACGATCCTACATATGGTGCTCTCTCCCCGCTTTGGGCCGCAACGTCCCAAGAGACTGCGAATTTGAACGGAGAGGTGCGTCAGCTCTAAGCTCAATCTGTGTTACTCAAACTCTGGTCTGCACATACTGATGATTTTCGTATCGCATCGTATCTCGTTCCTTGGGGAATGGTCGGAAGAGCGCTGGGAGAGAGTAAAGATCCGGCTTTGGGCAAGAAATTGTGGGATTGGTGTAAGGCGAATATCCAGCCGTAGCTGTAGGGAGAGAACACATGTTCATTCTTTCTTCCCCGGAACCCCACTCACACTATTGTAGTCGTTCAATATTGGGTACAGTCAATTATATGATGCACGTATAATTACTTGCCTATGCGATCTATAGGCGGACTGCTCATGCGATCTACAGACGATGATGGTGAGGTAGAAGTTAGAAGGCAAAACAGTACATGATTCCGAGTCAAACTTTGCGGTGGGGATTTCCATAATCACCCTGGTCAGAACAGTTCCGGATTACGACGATTCATGAAGACTCCAACACGCATTACTCAAGGATCTCTGCATGGCCAACGAGGCACACGAAAGGTCCTTCTCAATGGCTACAGCGACGCTCAGGACGATCCTAGGTCCAGAGCCAGTCCAGGGAGAAGGTAAGGCAGCTCAGAAGTCGCCCAGATCGACGTCGATCGACGCGAGGAACGACGAATCCGGAACCGTCGCCTCACTCGGCGAGATCACAAACGGATCGAGAATCCCACTCTTCGAGTCCGCAGGAGTTCCTGGCCTATCAAACCCATGAATCAGCCTTCTAGCTCGACCACCAGGTCACAGAGAAGTACTCACCTCGAAGTCGGCGTATCACTCCTCCTTAACGTCTTCACCCTCTCCACCGGCGTAGCTGCCCCCGACGCCGCCTCCAATTTCGCCTTCCTCTCCCTCCTCTTTCTCTCAGCCTCCGCCTGCTCCTGTCTCCTTATCGACTCCTTGTTCTTCTGCCGGTTTCTCTCGTTCACCAACGCCAAGTCGTTCTTCTTCTCTGTCGGAACGGGTGTAGCGATGGAGGCTTCAAGCGTCTGGATCTGCGCACGGAGCTCGTCGGCTTCGACGAAGTCTTGACGCTTTTCGGCTAGCTTGAGGGATTGACTTAGGCGAGATCGTTCAAGGGTGATGGACTGAGGGGTTTGGACGGTGTTCAGGCCTTTTCGGCGGGCAAGGATGGCGGTGATATCAGCCTGGACACGAATTACTCATGATCAGCAAAGACCCTCAGGGAAAGCAGGGCAAGCCGATAAGAAGTAACGATGACCGACCTCGGTTCGGGTGTGCGAGTCGTGTTTCCGCAGCTGAGCATGTTTTCTGTCGAGGTCGGATTTACTTGGGAGCTTCACTTGGTCGGTGTCGCAAGTGATCTTCCAGCGGTCATATTCTCGCTGGAATCATGATATCAGGGTGAAGACACGAGCAAAGATCATGGCGGTCTTACGTCGCTGAACGGGGTGTTCGAAATCAGATCCATCTTGAATACCTTTGAAGATTTGCCATGTTTTAGTTCAACCCAGTCGTCCGTGATCTCCTTCTCGATCTTGTAAGGCTTGTCTCCTTTTACGACGTCTGATAGAAGGAGATCAGAGATTAGGCTAATAACAGAGACAGTAGAAGCATGCGCACTGGCGATTTCGCAAACTCGGTACTTCGGGCCCTCGAGCTTGTCGTGACCAACCATGTAACGAACGAACGCCCCTAAGCGGATATGAGTCAGTGGATTGCAAGGGAAGAACGAACACCTCAGCTCACCTTTCGCGTAGTCTTCGAACCAAGGCGTCATAGCATGCGCCTCCAGTCTACTTCGGGGTAACCAGCACGACTGTAGGAGCTCCTTCGTAATAGGCTCATCCTTGCGCATCCTCCGCTCGACCCTCTCGTCCTCTTCTTCATACTTAGTGATCTGGCCATCCTCGTCCTCTTCGTCGGACATGTCCATGTCGACCGGGGAAGAAGAACGGTCGCGCCGAGGCGAATCTGTCCGAGTCTGCAAGGAGGAAGTTCGAGTACCAAAGATGTAAACGAGAAGATGGCAAGCTTACTCGTTTGCGGTCGTCCTTAGCCCTGCGGCGAGCCTTCAACTCGTCTAAACCTTTCGTCTTCTCCTTGGTCACTCCCCGTTGTGCATGTTGGCCTGGAACACGTTCGTCAGCATGCAAAGCAGCCATTAAACAACCATCCACACACGTTTGGCTGCCTTTGCCACAGTATCGCCTTCGCCACGGTTCTCCCTTAACATGGACTCAAGGTTGCGTTTGTCGACGAGCTTCTGCATCTCCTCCAACCGCTGCGAGATTATGGTCTCGCGCTCCATCTCATTCATGTCGAGTAGTCTAGCCAAATCAACAATCCATAAGCTGCAAGGCCACCAAAGAAGAAAGAAACGGTGACGCACTTCTCTCGATCATACTCGTCTATGTACTTCCCCTCGAGCGGGTACGGGTTAACCTGGTCGTCTTCGCTCTCGGGTTCCAGGTCCTCTGACTCGCTAGAGACTCTGCAAGCCCGCAGTATCGCAACGGGTCCGAGAGAGATAGTCTGAATGACCTACTCGGCTTTCCGCTTCTTCCCCTTGGAAGAAGAGCCTTGTCGGCCTTTCCGATGTTGCTTCTCTGGTGAACCCTCGGTGGCTAGTGCGAGAAGTTCATCATCAATGTCGCCTTCTGAGTTGGACATGATGGCGGTACGGAGGAGGTGTTTGGTGGAGAAACTGGAGGTGGAGGAGTACAAGGTTACGAGATTCGTTCAAGTCGAGAGGCGCGCCGCCGGTTGTGTGACACGTGGTGGGCGACTGATGGGAAACAACACAGTGATGGGAGTGTGGCTAACACCCATACTACTCATACCGCCGATTCCCGTTCAATATTCAAAGCAATCCAGGTGAGCCTCAGGAAGCCATAGCTGAGAGCCTATTGCCGAGGGTAATCAGCGCCAGAGCGGTGGTAAATGCTCTAATGGCATGCCGGAGACACGATGAGGTCCTTCTACCTTGACAAGTTCAACGCACTCGAAAGGATGAGCCTCACTGGCAACGAATTGCAACACGACTCGTACTGTCAGATCCTCACGCCCTCGTTCAGCACTGAAAAGGCGTGAGCTCAATATAGTACTAGGCGTTGAACGTCAACACTTAGACTTCGAGATGCAACACTCTCATGATGCTGAATTTGCGCACTCTATTCACAGTCCAAGCATTTTCGGTTGATTACCTCCAGTTCTTTGCACGCTCGCTTCAATGGGTGCTTCCGAAGCTGTTTGAGCTAGTAGCTGGCGCCCTGTTTTCGCTTGTATCGAAGTATGCGCGACCTTGTTAGATCTATCGAGATCGACATCTATTGCTCACCGTTCCGACTGGTATTGCAGTCAACGTTTCACTAATAGCACCGAGAGACTCGTGGTCTTCTCACGCTAGTAGCACCAATGTCATATTCCGGGGAAGTCTAGGGTATCAAGGATTTGGGTTCTGCAGCTGTGGGACATCATCCCGGACGTTGTTAAAAACGTGTACAAGTGATATGTTCAACCTCTGTTGTTTCTCGGATCTCTCTAAGAAACTGCTGCAACCGACTAACTCGCTAGAACGGGTAAATGTCGAGCATAACGACGATCAACGTGGTACAGTTGGCGTGAGAGAACGTTGTGTGTGGAAAGAAGCATCTTTGTATGCACGGCAATCCCCAGGTTTGAGTAGATGAGAGTGACGTATCAGAAGATTCTTCAGCTTCGCGAGAGCCCCGAACGTAATGCAGCGGTAATGCCTCTGCTCCAGATATACTTTCGAGCTAACTACCGTACGCACTTTTTACTTATAAGAAAACGGCAGTAAACGCATACGACTCCGTTCGAGCGAGAGCCGCCATTGGGCTTAACCCACTCGATGCTTTCAGGTCATTCCATGAAGTCCGAAGCGCCAATCCAGACCTCGAGGGAAAGTATAATACATGCCATGCTGATGGACAGTACCACTTCAATAAAGCATCATCCTCAATAGGCATACATCCACGTTTCGCGGAACGCAAAGCGGAACCCCGCATTCCCTACATTCAGTTCGCTCAAACCGGCTCATTCTCCCGAAGCCCTGGTCCTTTTTGTTGCGGATCTTGCGCGCAGAGAAGTCTCTGAACCGACATCATTCCTTGCCATCTAGACATAGTCTATCACCACATTCAAACGCGCAGTCGGCACTCCTTCTTGCGTCTCGAATTCGCCGACACATTCAACTATCGGCTCTCCACGGAACGGTGTTCGGCAAAGCGGACAACTCTGCTGAAAACAAAACATATCCCAGACGCCGGTGGGGCTCGACATCGGTCGCTCGAAATCGAAGGTATTGAATCAGATTTCTATGGAGTACGTGCTAGCAAGGTGCTAGATAGAGGCTAGACTACGCCGAGTGCGCAAGATGATGATGTCCTTACATATATACACGCCGAGTGCGCAAGGTGATAATGTCTTTACATATATACCGGACACTGGAACAAGGGTAAAGTCTATAGGATAGTCCGCGTTATAGATACAGATACTTGGATTGTTGTTTCACGGCATCGAAAGCTGATCGACAGATTAGGAGAGCAAATGTTCTAGAAGAGGATGAGGGACGAGGGACGATTAACGACGACAGGGCAATGCGAGAGCGGTGATACAGAAAAGGCGAGATAGCGGCGAGCATTCTATTGGTGCAGAACCGCGTTGGAGCCGCTCGGGACTCAGAGGTAAGGTGGCGCTCGTCTGCGATGAAAGATAAGTTAGCAAAGACCGTGTCAGGACGAAACCACCACGTACATATTGTGGAATTGCTCGGCGACAGAGTTGTACAGCTGATGGCTAGAGGGCTGTTGCTGCTGCTGTCGACTGCCAGCTCCAGCGTGAGAAGGCGACTGGGACTGGGTCTGGGGTTGCTGGTGATAATACGTAGGTTCCTGCCACTGATACTGCGGCTGCGACGGATATCGCCGATGCTCAAGAGTGGACTGCGAGCTCGAGGTGCGTGTATTCGCAGAATATCCACGATCAGGGACCATTCCCGTGCTGAACATGGAGGACAGTACGACGGAGTTCAAGCTGTTACCACCGTTGTACGACGGTGAGCCGGGAGCAGGGGTCGATCCCGGCCAGCGGGCGGTATAGGGGGAGTAGAACGAAGGGACGCTGTCCAGAGAAGGGTGCGACGCGACGGAGGAAGAAGGGTTGGGCATGTACAGATCGCTAGCATAGGAAGGTTGGGAGAACGCCGACGCGTCTCGCAGCGAGAGTCCAGAGTATAGCGAGTCTGTGGTAACAGACTCATTGGGGTCCAGTAAACCAGAGGGTGAGACGTGTCCTCGTCCGGCTACGTCGTCGATGTAATCCTGCGCCGTCCGCTTGCTTCGGTCGACCAGCGCTGACGTTGAGAGGGAGGTGGTCAATGGGATCTCGTGCGCACTCTTCCTAGAGCCGCGAAGAAGCACCAAAGCTCGACTTGCACTCGGCCAAGTTATTTCTATCTGCGAGAGCGCGTCCATGCACTTGGTCAAGCCCGTACTCGCCTGAGGATCGGTAGGATGCGACGACACTGCCTTGAAGTTAGCGACAGCGTTTCGCAAGGTAGCTAAACTCATCGACGACTCACAAGTAGTGACATGCATGATCCCCGCCGTGAAGAGGTAATAGCACAGGAAAGCGGGCGACCGCGCCATGTAAAAGTTCTCCATGAAAACGGAAGCTATTCGCCCATCAACGTCAGTTCCAAGTCGGCGAAGAAGGCATTAAAGACTGACCAATGGACGTGATATGATTCGCCGCACCCGCACAGAGTTCATTACATCGTGCTGTCGTCGCACGAGCTTCCTTCCGACTTTCTTCGTTGGAATCAGGGCTGCGATCAGAAGAGGACAAAAAAAAGCATGATTAGAATCGAGATCATCGTGGAGGCATGGCAAGTCGCCGAGGCAGGGTGCCTGACCTCTTATTCTTAGCGGCACCGAGCGGTCGAATGCTGAGATGACGGCGTCAATCCACGTGGAACAGGCGAGGCGGAACAAGACGTACAATGGCCGATGAAGAAGCAGTACCGCACACCAATACTGCATGTGCAGAGTGAGGATGTGGGGAGGGGAGACCTCTACGCCGGTGTCGAGGCGTAAACTCTCAGGTAGCTCGATATGCCACTTATCCAGCTGACTCTCCAAGCTGGCTCGAGCGCTATGCCGACTGGAGATGGACCGTGGGGAATACAAGTTCGTCACGACTTCACCGAGGAGAGAAGCTGCGATAAACAGAAGTTAGGGTTTAAAGACGTCGATACTGAATACGTTGGAGAGGGCTCACAAAGCGTCGCCGAGGCGTTGAAGGCAGAAATAACCCGACCAGGCTTCTGAGAAGGCTTCTCTGATTTGGGATGAGAATCGACATCCGCCAGCGGTCGGGAGACATGAGGCAGCCAGTATTCGGATTCCTCGACCTGAAAGACAACAATGAGAGGCGTGTTCAAGCGAGTCACGCTCAGAGAAATACCCACATCGTTTTCGCTCGGCAGATCGGTATCGAAATCATGATCGCAAATCCCCAAAGGGCGTCCTTATTGAAGAGGCGAGATAGTCAGTTCGAAACGCGTGAGGTATGGTGGGTGTCCGACTGACCGATATACGTCGAAACATACTTGTCCATGACGACACACGCGTACCAAATACGCCGCCTCTCCTGAAGCTCTAACTCGCTGAAAAGCTTGCCGCCTAAACCGACTCGCGACCACAAGTCAGCACTCCTGTGCAACCCCAGATCCTGCGCCATCCTGATCGCCATCCCGACGTACGTCCACGCCTGAGCCATTGCGCCGATCCCAATCTCTCGATACCCCATCAGAATCAGAGCTTGACACGTGGAGGGCTTCGAGTTGGAGTAGCACTGGTCGAGAATGAGCTTGGCTTGGTCCAAGTACCCGTCGCCAGCAGGCCACATGGACAAGCGGTCGGATGGGGGAGCCAGGTTGGCACCTTCACCTGCGAAGCGCGCACCGATGGAGAGCATGACGAATAGAAGAAGCACAGGAACACTCCGGCGGCGGCGAGTAAAAGGCGAACCGGACTTCATGGACTGGTTGTCGGAGTCTGGGGAATGGGCGTTATCGACGGTGATTGACCTATGAAAAGAATAGAGTAAGATGAGGTTGTTGAGATCGTATCGTGGAAGCTGCTCACCCAGACTTGTAGGCCTCGAGGAAGGACGCTTTATGAACGACAGGGAGCGCAGGGTGTGCGTAGGTGAAGTAGAGCGATATGAGGTAATCTTGAACGGCCTTGGAAGGCAGCTTTTGCAGATGAAGGTCGAGGTCGATTTTCTGAGACATCGACTGAACTGAGGAAGGAAGCGGTGGCCAAACGCGAGCCTTGGGGAAACGCCTGTAGAGGGGCAACGGTGGTCAGATTGAGAGCAAGAGACGCGAATGGGATAGATTTACCAGATCCCTCCCTCATTCCGGCCGTCCATCCTTCCGTCGCCATCCAAGAGATGCAACCCGCTAGCCTTGCCGTGGTATCGAACTTCCTCCTCTTCGTTCAAACTAAGTTGCCCAATGGCGCCAGCAAAATCCCCGTCCGAGTCAGATTCGCTACTGGTCGAGCTCGCCTTTAGCGACTGGGCACGGTAGACGTCGGAAAGTTTGGCAGATGAGCTTTTGGCGCTCAATCTGCCACGTCTAAAGGGGGATACTTCGGAGTCAGGAGATCGAGAGCTGCGGTATGTAGCCGACGTAGGAGCGGAGTATGGGTAGGCATCCAGGTCCCCAATCTTCCGCCGCTGCCGTCTGCCACCAGCGGCGTCGTGAGGGTCGAGCGTCGGTTGGAGGTGAGACGGGCTCAGACGCAACACCGGCTTGGTGAAAGCTGAAGAACCGCGAGAAGATGGTCCCGAAGTCGTTGTTGGGTCGGTGGTTGAGGATGAAGAAGCCGTGGCGATATTGGAGCGCAACATCTCAACGACTTTGTCTTGCCATTCATTCGACGGGCTGTGAAAACATATTAGCTTTTGATTGACGATGAAAGTGAATGCGAAAAGAAGCGTACTGAATCGAATTGATGTCTGCAGGGTCTGATGGCATTAAGGGCGCGGTCGCGGGGTGTTTCTGCTTGCTCCCACTGAACTCCCCTTGCTTCCTCCCTTTCACCCCATACGGACTATTGTTGACACGCTTGATGATCTTCCGCGCGAAGGAGTCCTACGGGCGACCCACGGGATGAGGACACGAAAGACAAAGAAGAGAGTTGGACGATGTGAAACCCACCTGAGAAAGATCCTCGAATATTGACTTCACTCTGTCGTCGTTGTAGGCAAGCATGACGCCGATGAGCGCCTCCGTCTGATGAAGCCGAGCTTCGATGGCATCGATGTAGCCTTTGGGAGGCCCACGCTTCCTGGAAGGACCCAGGAAGGTACACGCTATGACGAGAAGATCAGTCAACGATGAAGACACGGGGACGAGACCCAAGTCGAGCGCGGGACTTACTGGTACCAAGCATGATGCAGTTTCGGCAGGGCTCACCGGGACTGGCTCGCTCGCACTTGCACTTCGACTTGCGGCACTGGTCGCAGGCTGTTACACGCGCTGGTCAGAATGAGCAGATGGATGAAGTAAGAACTTAAACACGCCTTTGCTGCTTCGCCTGCGAATGGCCTTGTCGGCGTTGTGCCCACTAAGGTCAGACATCTGAGCGAGAACGGAGCTCTCGTGGGCGGAGAGCTCGACCAGCTCTTGTCCATCATCGTAGTCGTCAGAGTAGGACATGTGCAGCTGCTGCTGCGAAGTGGTTGATTGACTGGGAAGTTGCTGGCTTGTCGAAGGCGTATGTCGGTTGTCGTGCTGCCAGGATGATGGCTGAGAGGGAAATCCGATGGAGGAAGGTTGGGGATTGGTCAGGTGTTGAAAGTAAAGGTCGAAGTGCGGTGAAATAGGGTTGTAATCCTGGGAACTAGTTCGGAGAAGACTTGGAGGCTGGGAATGAAACGACTGAGATGGATGACGGAGCTGAACTTGAGAAACAGGCGCCGAAAGTAGATCAGGAGAGCCAGAACCCTCTGTTTTCACGGGGACCATGTGTGTTGATGCTTGTGAGAGGAAATCGCTTGAACGGGTGCGGTCGAAGAGCTGTTCAGCTGGTTTGGATGTCGACATGGAAATAGTGGAAAGAGAGGGTTAGCTCATCGCCATTCCTCCCCAACTTTTCATCGAACGGCGACAAAATTGCAGCACCCCTCTCTCCTCTGCACATCCACCGGCTTTGTGTCGATTTGATCGAACAGAATGCTGGTCAGCATTATGACATATCTGACTGTCTCGTATTTCGACACGATCAAATGATTTCCGCTTATTCTCGAATACTTCCGATATTCCAGCGTACGGATGAACCCAGAATTCCCACGCCTTTCACGCTCCCGCTCTTCCCACATAAACCTCTATACACTTATACAGGTGCGATCTGCGACTAGTACTTACAGCCGTGGGCCTACTCTTGATGTCATCTCGAGATAATGTGCTGATCAGCGAAGTGAATAGCACTGCATATTACACACGCCTCAGCGCAGTCGAGCGCACTGGGAATGGTCCCTGTCGAGCCTCGGGGATACGATGCCGCGGACCGAGGGCACGAGGTGTTCAAGGTGCGAGCTTTTTGGGGAGGAAACCGGTTCAATTGTGAAATCAAATTCAAAAGTCAATCTTATCGCGTTGAATCTATCCATCAAGACTCGTCTCTCAAGCCTGCCATCCTCAGCACCAAGCACTAAGCGATTTCCAAGGCGTAGCCCGAAAGCAAGGCAGCCACTGGGCGCATGCTTGAGCACACTCACACATTGACAGAGCGGGCGGCGGTCATGGCCACAGAGAGGAACACTGCGTTTTCCTCACTTTACATCCGCACCGGGCTCGGTTGTAGACACACAGTCGTGTTTTTAGCTAGTCCGTATTAATTCTCTTTGATGACCCTCGATGGTCTCGGGCGAGTTTCAACACCAATGACATTGTTGCCACAGCATTATACCTCGTGTGCACGTACTGCATATGCAAAGTATCGCTTTCGGTGAAAGGATTCGAAACGAGGGGTGTTTAGGTACATGTTCTGACGACCGGTCGACGTCGAGTCATTTACCATGAACGTCCCCAGGTGCTCAGAACCTCATGCTCAAGTCCGAGTTGATTGGCACTCATTGGCATGCCAATATACTGAGATTAGTACTACAGTAGCGTAGTAACCTTGCATACGGAATTCAGTGGCACCTCCACAGAGGCAAAGCTGAATGCATCGAGCCCTGCGCTCGAAGTCGCCCTCGAGCTCAAGTGCTCAAGCTCAAGCAAGCTTGATCCTCGCATTTTCACCGATTTCCTCGATTCTGTTTTGATTCTGTCTAGAGGAAGCCGCTCGAAGCTCATTGGCTAGTCTAACCTTCGCGGGAGCGATCTTACAGGTTCGAACGGATTGCGAATTCCTCGCGTGCGGGACGGATTATCAGTTTTCCCCTCTCAACCTCCATTAGACACGCAGTGTTCTAGGTGACGTCGGCCTCCTTAACTCGGTCTTGAAACATGGCTACTGCTTAGACTAACATACTCTTTGTACTGTGCTCCTCGTAATTCCGAGCGTTTCTTTTCTTGAACATGAATTCGATTGGAGGAGAATTAAAACAATGGTAAACAACTGCGCACCGGGCGTGCCTGTAGATCTGCCTCGATGCATAGGAGTCTGTTGCCGACTCCCAGGAACCTTCCTGACATTTATCGATCCGCAGGTTTACAGCACCATGATTGACGTCGGTATCAAAACGGTGCTCTGTACGAATCTGCTCCGGACGTTCTGACAGACGTGGTTGCACTGCGTGGCGTAGCTAACAGCGTAACCACATCGCCAATAGCACAGCGAACTACTACAGTACTAGAACGACTAGCTCGTAAACGTACTTTGCACTCTCACTCAGAACATCCATCGCGTGACAGACACTTTCGGTGGGATCTCTGTCTAGCTCGGCCTCCTGAGTACCACTACAAAATGCTCGAATCCATGCGTCGTGTCTCATACAATACACGCCAGCGCTCAAAATTTACAGGGACCTGCATAAGCAGAAGCTCCCTAAGACACCATCGGCGCTAACGGCCGATTTCCAACCCTTCCCTGCGCAAGCAAAATAAACGGTCGGGCGTTGGCCACGCAGTGCATGCTAGATCTTGATCGACCCCGGAGTCAAAGAGCTCGCTGCCACTGCCAGGTGGACGGCGAGTAGCGAACCCCTGAACGAATCTAAATTTACTTCGGTCACTGACCAGCAACGCCGTTCGAGAACGAAACCGTTACATAGTCTGGAAGTGAGAGGGAATGGTGGCCAGTACACCAGCCGCCGTAACAGCCGAGAATCTAGCTTTTAGGTATAACGTTGGAGGCCGAACTTGCCCGTGCCTCGATCGGTATACGTGCGCGTCACGCAATCCGTACGCCACCAGTCGCCGCACCCACATGCTTTACTGTAAGTTTCAAGGACTGGAGTAACCACCGATTAGCAAATCGAGAACATTAATTTACAGTGATCCAAGCGACTCAGTCCATCATAGGAGTCTCTTCATCTGTGTACAATAACAGCACTTCGGCGAGAGCAGAGTGCAAAACGGCACCCCTGGCTACACCCAAGGGCACCAAGGAAGCTGAGATTGAACGCAGAGCTGCATAAGTGGCACATAGAGTACTCGGAATCGAGCCCAATTGCTCTGTGAAGCAGCTTCAGCTGGCGCCCCAAAGTTCACAGTGTTGGTGCTTACATGGGACGATCTACACGATCTCTCTATAAGATTGACATCAATGACTTGGAACAGAGAGGAGGTTAGCACGAAGAGGAGTCGGGTGAGCTGATTTCCGAATTCTTTCTGCTCCAGCACAAGAGTAAACTTAACTGGACGTCAATGGGACTCCTCCCCAAGGCAATGATCCCGACGGGCACCCGTGTAGTTCAATACGAACACCACGGAGACGTCAATGTTGAATAAAAGGCTCCATATGCTCGAGTACCATATCAGTAGAGAAAAAAACAGAGTAATACGAATTCAGCGACCGAGCAAACCATCGGGACGCTCAGAAAAATCGATACACGATCGCGAAAGTGAAGAATCGAGATGCGACTAAAATAGACAGAGCATTAAGAAAACAGCAGTTACCGTCCCCGTACGCATCTCCACAGCAGAATTCCCTCCTGGGCAGCCAATCATAAAGTGGAAGAACCGCTGCTCATCGAGGTCCTTCACCATTGACCAAATGCGCCACCCCACCCCTTGAATTGGCAGCGCCTGGCAGAGCTTCACCACCGGCCGAAGATTCCGAAGCCCCTGCACCACTGGGAGTAGCCATAGGCCTCGACAAAGGCGGAAGCGTATTCGTCCCGTAAGGAGGGAGTATACTCCCTGGCATAGGCGACGCCGTGCGGCTTCCGTAAGCCTGTGTCTCTCTCAAACTCTGAGACTGGCCCGACCCTTGAGACTGAGATGAGGCTGACGGAGGCGGCGGGAGAACAGGCGGCAGTGCTGGGCCTGGCGGAGGCGTGTTCACTCCTAGCTTGCCTGCGGCATCTGAAGTGGGTCGTTGCCGAGGTGAATATATTGTCGGAGGCGTCGGGCCACTGGACGATGTTGGTGGCGGAACGAGTCCAGGAGAGAGCGGGCGAAGCATCTTCATTCCTGGCGACCTAGATGGCCCAGGAACAGATGGAAGATGCGCAGAACCGTACCTCGCTGGAGATCGACTGCTCGGCGAGTGAGCTCGGTGGTGCGTTGGTGAACCTGGAGCTTGACGTGCAGGGAGCGAGGATGATGAAGACGAGCCACCGAGTGTGCTGCGCCCGAATCTGGACGACCTGCCTGACGGATCATCCCATGGGCTGCGTGACCCTTTGTTTGATGACTGGCCCATGGATTGCATGGCTTGACTAGACGCCATGACAAAAGGTGTTGCAAGAGGTCGGTCGGTCGGAGGCGGACCCGGGTTCTTCATCGTACCGGAGCCGGAGCCAAGGCCATCCTTGTCGCGCTCCCTCTCTATATCCCGATCTCGCCCTTCCCTATCCCTACCCTCCCGCTCTCGCTCCCTAGCAGCAACGACATCCCTCTCCCTATCTCTAGGCAAACCCTCCCTCTCCCTATCTCTATCCCTGGACGAAGAAGACAGATTGATGACCTCCGTCGGATGCCCAAGCCCATGGCTTCTACCTCCTCCCATCCCAATCTCCCCCCTCGTCGCCCGAGGACTAAGATTCGGTCCCGACGGATGATGGTGATGCACGACATGGTGGTGGTGATGACCGTGGTGATGATGATGGTGACCTGGTCCCGGTCCCGGTCCTGGTGGCCCACTTCCAGCTCCAGGCGGCGGCCCAGAGTGCGGATGGACGTGTGGGTGTCGAGAGGTCCCCGGAGCAGAGTGATGTTGTATCTGCCCCGAGCCAGGGCCAATCCTCCCATGAATCTCTCGTTCCCTATCCCTATCCCGTTCCCGCTCGTACTCCTCTCTTTCCCTGACCTTATCCCCACGCTCCCTTTCCCTCCTCGCTCGTTCCCTCTCCTCCTCATCCGCACCCGGATGGCCATATCTTGGCCCTCCTGGTGGCCAAGCTCCATTCTCTCTAGACTTCCCATTCGGAGCAGGGATGTTGACAGGCGAGATTGACCGTCGATTATACCCCGGGCCTGGTCCATGCCCTGGCTCGTTCCCATACCCCTGATGCTGAGGGTGATAATGCGGGCCTCCATGAGGACCTGGGCCCGGACCAGGACCAGGAAGAGAATTACCGAAATCCTGCTCGTACGACGCATGCCCTCCGCCTGCCCTCGCAGGTCTAGGCGGCCTATCATGCCCATTGTACACAGGCCCACCTCCGGGATATCCTGCCCCCGCCCTCCATCCCGGATGGCCTCCATGCTCGACGAATCCAGGGCCGTCGTGGTGGTGATGTGCAGTCGGTGGATGCAGCGCCAGGACGTTTGAGCTGGCACCTGCGTTGGCGGGGGGTATGAACGAGTTGTGAATAGTCCGATTCATCTGAGGCGGAGGCGGTCCGTGTCCATGTCCTATTCCACCATGTCCTCCCGGAAATGGATCATATATTGTTTGCCCTATGCCCATTGGCATCCCATGGTGGTTCATATGATGAGGCATTGGCGCCCCGCGACGGTGCATGAAGAGGAAGTCAAGATCTTGGGCGACGTCGGAGGAGGAGAGGGGTGGAAGGTCGGGGTAGATCACGGAGTCGGGAATAGTGCGTTCGAACTTGGTAGGTAGGCCGTCGCGTCGGTGGGCAGAGCCGTTGGTAGAGGATTGTATGATCTCTTTGAGAGTGGGTGGGGGAGGGTAGTTCGGGGCGTCGCGGAAAGCAGGAATAGTTCGGACTGAGAAACGAAAAGTATGAGTATGTCGAAGCTGATTGAAGTGGACTATGGAATTACTTGGTTGAGGTCGGTCCAAAGCCCGACGATCTCTCTCCAATTTGCGCCTCTTGCGGTTGTTCTCTGCTAGCAGATCCGTCTGCAGCTCGTCTTTCTCAATCTGCAAGAGCGCGTCAGACGCATGACTCAAATGATGGAAAGAACCCGTGGACTCACCAGCCACCAATCCCAAATAGCCGCGTCATCGACTTTCCTCTTTTTCGTGATATTCGCCACGTCGAGCATCTTCCTTTTCGACGCCAGCTCGAGCCTCTTCTCCTTCCGCTTCTGCAGTTCGGACTGAAGCTCAATAAGTTCCGGATGTTCTCCTGCTCAGAAGATGGATAGTTAGCATACGGTTCGAGAAGGAAGAGAACTGGGCGTAAGGATCGAAAAGACAGAGAACTGAAGCATGGACCGCGTCCAACTAAGAGCACGCCAGAGGCTGAAAGGAAGAAGGAACCTGACGCGCAATAAAACGCGCCGAAGTCAAAAAGTAAGAACGAAGAGAGATAAAGGCGAGGGAAGAAGGCCACGAAACGCAGGAAAATCAACTGGCGAATGACATCGAAACGAAGAAGAAACGCAAAGAAGAGCCAAGGGAGAAAAGCCGAGTGAGATGCAGAGTTCAAATAAACGCGACGACGATCATGAAAGAGCTTGATACAGAGTCGATGAAAACAAAGCAAGAAGTTCGACGGATCTCGTCAAGCAAAAAGCAGCTTCCAAGCGCAGCGCACAGAATGTTGAGGAAACAAGACCAGAAACTTCGAAACCGAGCCCCAAAAACACCGGAGCAGACTCGAACCAAAACCGACGCTCAAGGGCCGAGCCAAATGCAAGAAACCAAATGCGAAGGAAAACCCCGGCAAAGAAACAGAGAGCCCACCTTCGCAAACCAACACCTCCTCCCACGCCAGCCCCTCCATCTTCTCCCTATACACCCTCTCCCTCAACACCGCAAACTTGAGCTCGATACTCGCCAACACATCCAGCGCCTCCGCCCTATGCGCAGGCTGAACATCCGTTTCCTCCATAAACTCCATCTCTTCTTCTTCCTCTTCTTCTTCTTCCTCCTCTTCCGGGTCTTCCTCCATTTCCTCTTCCAAGGGCTCGGGTTTGAGAAGGAGGGACGGGGAAGGGATGGGTAAGGTGGGTGTGGAGGCGTCTGCTCCTGGAAAGGGTTTGGCACCGGCGAGACCAGCCCTCGACTCCCGCCTCTTCCCCACGGGGCTCTTCTTCGCCTCCATCTCCGCCTCTTTCGCTTTCTTGGTCTCCTCGTCGTCCTCGTCCTCAGAAGAAGAAGCCTCCTCCGCAACCTCCTCAATGATCGTGCTCCCCGCCATGATCGACGACCCCGTAGCAGGGACCACAGTCTGCGTCGTCGGTGCCGTCGGATCTTCTTCTGGTGTGGGTAGGGTACTGGGGATGAGTGCGGGGGTTTGGGGGATGGAAGGGGAGGGGTCGACGTCCATGGCGGTTGGGGCGGGGGCTTCGTCGGAGGAAGAGTACTGCTGGGGATCGTCTTCTTCTTCCTCTTCGGAGGCGGAGTCGTCCCTGTCTTCGACGTCAGGGTCGGGCTCGGGGTCGTTCTCGTTGATCTCGCCTTCTTCTTCTTCGTCGGTGTCGTCGTCTGCGGCGGGTATGGGTAGGGAAGGGAGAGGGTTGGGGACGACGCCGACGCCGAAGCTCTGTCCGAGGGACGGAACGCGCTTGTGCCCTGTGGTCGCAGCGGCAGGAGACGCAGGCGCGTGGTTCATAGACTGCGCGACGCTTCCCAACATCGCTAGCATATCCACCGCCGCCGCCGTATCTTCCATCTGTCCCTTCGATGAAGTGGAATTGGAATGGGGAGATTTGGGAATGGGAGTGGGGGTTGTATTGCCGTCTACGTCCATCATCATGGCCTCCCCGACTGTGTTGGAAGTGGGCTTTGAGGAGGATGAGGCGGCGTTGGAGGAGGCCCAGCCCCACATAGGCTCGGGAACGATACCACCGCCTACACCTCCTCGCTTGCGGCAGGTGGGTTTCCGTCGAATGTCAGGATCGATTTCGTCTTCGTCGTGGTCGTCGAGGTCGATGTCACCTAAATCATCAAACTCCTCCTCTAACGGGCCTGTAGACTTGGATTTGCCTTTCTCACTCTTGCTCGAAGTGGAATGCGTATTGGGATGAGCCGCGTCGTCCTCCCCATCGTCCTCCGTCAACTCGGACAACTCCGACTCATTATCATCCGCATCCGCCGACTGTGCGCGTGGTCGTCTCGCCGCACTTCCTGTTCCAGATATAGGCTTCGACTTTGATGATTTCGACTTTGCCGACTTGGCTTGTGAAGATGGTGCTGATACCTTCTTCTTCTGTGGTGCTTTCACCGGCGTCTGTAGTGTGTATCGTAGTCAAACACGGAAAGACAAGACGTGTAGAGTAGGAAGTAACGCACCTCATCCTCATCTTCTTCTTCATCCTCCTCGCCATCGTACTCGTCCGAGTCCTCCATATCGTACGGCGTCCACGTCGCCGCTGACCCAGGCTTCGGTGGTGCTGCCACCCTCGCCCTCAATGCAGATGAGGACGATGAGTTGGGCTTGCGACTGTTAGCAGACGCTGAGACGGGGGTGGAGGAAAGAGATGATGGCCCTGGAAGAGGTTGTTTCTGGACTGGTGGAGAAGGGGAGGGAGAGGGGGAGCTCAAAGGGTCAGAGAGGTCCGACGCGAGAGACATCCTGTCCTATCCCAGTGTCTGTGTCTCGAGCACGACGTTGTTCACGACGACGATTGTGATGGTGGTGAAAAAGAAAGGTCGTGGACGTCGTTGATGACAATGAGGAAAGCGCGCCGAGGTTGTTGATGATGATGAGCAGCGACAAGAGGACGCAGCAATAAGCGGGGGAATGAGCCGTGGGTAAACGCCGCTGCCAAAACTGCCCCTTCCACCTTAAACGCCGCGGCCCGCGGAGATGAGCTCTAGGCGCTAACTTGTGGCGCAAGGTGTTCTTGTCCCCGTCTTGTCCTGAACCACCATCTGCTACTGCTGCTCTTCCTGTTGCAATAGATGGCATCTAGGCCACGAAGAGTTTACAATACTCAATAACCGTCTGCGTCTGACTTATCTTCACTTCTTCCATGTGATCTTGACCTCCAATGGTGCCGCTGCATGAGGTACACATGGCACCACCTCCACATCCGCTCCCAAGTCATTGTCAGTGCACATTGAACTGGAACTCCTCATACATCTCATTGCTAGCAACTCCTTGGCAACCAGCACTCTTTCACAAGTGTCCCAATCCGCCTCCAAGCCTCTTGTCAAGGATAGTATCCACCTGTCTGCCACCACAGCTTGTTATATGCATGCTGGATGAGTGCAAATAACATGTGAATTTGCATACATAGTGCCACCCGCCTATGTCTAATACCAAGACATAGTGGCCTTTTGGCTCAGTGATTTAATTATCCAGTGGGTAGCACAGTTTATTACACAGCTATCCATTCTCCTTCAAGTCCTCAATAACCAAATGCCTCGCATCCACACTATTGAAGGTACAGGTATGCAGCGCAGAGTACGACGGTACTGGCAGCATACAGAGTATCTATTGGAGGTACAAGTGTGTGTGTGCAGCGCAGAGTACAATAGTACCAGCAGCGTACAGGTAGATAGCCTGTCAGACTCACACCAATAATAACCTTGAGGGACAGAGCTTAGGAGCGCCACTCAGCAATGGAGGGCAAGATGGAGCAAAAGGAATTATCATAAGAGCAAGCAAAGCGAGCCTTATATACTAGATACATGAGGGAGTCATATAACC
>ML178865.1:5217-59315 GCA_004369125.1 Pterulicium gracile
TTCCCTGTAGCAGCCAAGGTGTAGCGACGTGGAATGTGACGCTCCCAGCGCTTGCGGCGAACTTGAACAGGCTTGAAGGAGATAGAGGGAGGGATGGGGTTGGAAATGTGTACGGCTTGAATTGCATCACACAGAGAGTCAGGCACAGATTCTGAATCAGACATGGGATCATCATTATCTGTAGCGAGACATGCAAAGCAATTATGGTAAGACCAGGAGGGCGCACCTATCACTGCTGGTCCACGGGAAAATCCCCATCTACAGCAGCGACAGTAGCAGAGGTGGAAGCCTCCCTGGCAGCCGCAATGACATGGACATCCATCCAAATGGCAAAATCCTCTGTGATCTCGTTGTAGTTGTCCTGAGTGAGAGCCTGAAGACGCTGGCCACTGGATGAGGGGCAGGAGAAGCTGTAGTGACCCATCTTTCCACAGGTTTAACATCTGACAAAGGAACCAGGACGAGTAGCAGCTCGGGCAGCATCAACCTCCATGGGAACACCGGGCGGAAGAGAAGCGGGTGGGGCCGGAGCGCAGGGAGGGACAAAGGCCGGGAAAGCCTGACAAGGAAAGACTGAATGAGGAACTGCGTTGGGAGCAGGACGAGGAGCAGGGTGAGGCTGAGAAGCCTTGGAGGAGTGGGAGAAACCATATTGGCCTGGTCCTGAATCCATGCGTCAATAGAAGCCTTCTTCCATGCCTGGAGATCCCAATCAGCAGGCGCAGTGCCCTGAGGCGACTTGGCCACACTCTCCTGGATGGAGGGATTAAGGCCGCGGCGGAAGTGAATGACAAGCTGCCTAGAGGTCATCCTGGCCAGGTCCCGAGCATCAGTAGAGGCATTGGGATCGTCAAGGATGTGATCCACAGATAGGCCAGAACAATAGACCAAGGCCTCAAAGGAATCGATGTACTTCTGGACAGTCCGCTTCCTCTGGAACCAGGAGTCACCCTGGAGGGTGAGGAATGAACTCTCCTTGGATCTGATCTTGAAGAAGTTCTCCTGGAAGTGGGTGGAGAACAAAGGGAAGTCTAGAAATTGAGTGGTACCCTATCGATCCTCATAGGTGGAGACAGCCTGAGCAAACTCCTTGGCCCTTCCTTCACGAAAGTGGGTGAGAAGGAAGTTAATCCTCTGCTGGTCAGGCATGGTGGCATGGGCCTTGAGGAAGGTTGAGGCAGAATTCCACCAATCCCTGCCCTTAGAGCGATCTCCATCAAAGGAGGGTAGGGGTGCAGGCCTGGCTGAAGGGGCTGAAAAGCTGATGGGAGTAGGGCCTGCAGTGGTGGAGGGCTGAGAAGGAGTGAAGAATTGAGGAGGAGGAGGAGTGGGCACCACAGGGGGTGTAGAGAATTGAGGAGGTGGTGGTGGTGGTGTGGTTTGTGGAGTGATTGCAAGTAAGAGCTTGTCCAGTTTAGCACTGATATCTGCTACACTCTGTTCTGTTGCATCTAGCCTGTCCTGAAGGGCATCCATGGGGTCCTGGGGGTCAGGCATGGGAGTTGAAGAGGATGGGGCCAGGGAAAGATCCAGAGGTGTAAGCAGAAGAGGTGATGAGCTGGCAAGAGGACAGGAGGGGTTGTTGCTGGAAGATTCAAAGGAACCAGAGGAGACAGCTGAGGAGGACTCTTCACTCAAGCTGGAGGTAGAGAGAGCTCTGAAGTGAGCAATCTTGCCAGCAAAACCAGTCCTAAGACAGGAGGAGCCTTTCTGCTGTAAGGGCAACACCTAGGGTGTGAGGAAGATCACTCTACACCTGCAGGAGGGGATCCAAAGTAATGAATAGGATGCTCTAGATAGGTACATGTGTAACTACTCACCTGCAGGAAAGGATCCAAAGAGAAAAGCTCAAAGAATCACCACCTGCATGGCGGAGATTTGGCAACCAGTCACATGACTGGTTGATGAATAAGCAACACTGCTTAGCAAGCAGTAGGGAAACTCCCAACTGGTTACTAAGCAGTCCAAAATGCGAAAACGAGAAGTCCTGGGTTCAATCCCCGGAGTGAACACAAACAAGAAATAAGAAACAAGGTGAAAAGAGAATAAACATGCAGACGAGGTGAAAGGAATAAGATGAAATGAAGGAAATAGAGTTGTCCCCTTACAGACACCATGGCAACAACACCAGCACCTGTAACCTCCACCTGTTAAGCCCGTGCGAGCTCTGCTTGAAAGACCGATGGATGAGTCCTTTAGCGAACAGATCTTGCCTTTAGTCTGACGCTCTCCTGAGAACCAGTGGACTCGGATTTGGAAGGGTAGATGTCTGAGGACCAATTTGGGCAGGTAAAAAGAGAGGAAGGGCTGGCTAGGCCAGAGAGAGTCGAGGATGATTTCAGAGAGACAATCGGACTAGCAGTAGTCTAGCTAAGTCGATATTCCAATAGCCGAACCTATATACTACAATCGGTTTTATAAAGGGTAGTAAAGTAAACAGGTACAAACATGGAGTCATCCTGTGGAGCTCAGGCTGTGCAGTTCTTGATCACAAGTACTACCTCTGAGTCAGCCTTGGAGACAAGGCTGTGCAGACAAGAACAATGAGGGTGTTCATGTGAACACTCATAGGATGCAAAGGAATATTCTGGAAAGGGAAAGGAATATTCTGGAAGGAGTAGAAATATGCGATCTTGATAACAGAAGGCACAGAAGGAATGCAACCTCAGTGAAGGGAGGAGTCACACTGATGCATGAATATAACACCACCCCTCCACATTGGACTCTCCCCGACCTCTCCCTACTTGGTGAGGAAATTGCAAACGCCCACGACCTCAACAATGTTGGTGATGATAGGCAGAAATTTGCTGCTGCCATTCTGGCAAAAGCCATGTCAGACATCAATGATCAGTTGGTGGCAAGGTTGGCAGGGTTATGGACAAACGCAGAGCAGCGCGTGGTGCAGTTGGAGGAGGATGTGTTGGCTTTGGTGGATATGGTGCGGGATGCAGAGAAGCGTGCGGATAGGCTGGAGGCATTGGTTTCAGAAGGGTTGGGAGGCGGGACAGCACGGAATGGGCCTTGTCCGGCAGTGCCCAAGAAGTATAGTGGGGACTCGCAGGCCAAGGCAGAGGAGTTTGCAACGGCAATCAGCATTGCAGCAAAGTTTAAGGTTTTTGCCTCCAACAAGCTCAAGATCTTCTGGTGCCAGTCACACCTCATTGGCAACACCGCTGCCTGGTCAGCGACAATCACTCACAACAACTCGCAGGACCCCACGCGCCTCCACTTCCCTGCCTGGATTGCCGCCTTCTGTGCGCAGTTCTGTTCGCGAGATCGAGCAGAGAATGCGCGCGACGCCATTGCCAGCATTCGGATGGGATTGAAGACCATCTCGCAGTATGTGACGGAGTTCCGTGCCCACCGCAACGACCTTCCCTACGACAAACGCGAAAGTGGCTTTGTCCTCAAGGCATTCAAGGACGGACTCACGGTGGAGATTGCGGAACAGCTCTCACACATGCAGCCCCGGTACACGACAATCGACAAAGCACTGAAGTACCTCTTGGACAACGAGAAGGACTGGGCTTCACTGGCGTCACGCCGGCAGCTCCTTGCGCGTTCGGAAGTGGCAAAGCAGCGTTCAGCATTGACAGCTCCGGCAGCACCTAAGCCCTCCCCTTTCCTTCAATCCCCTTGGTACCCACTTTTGTCCCCTTCGTTCATCCCCTCTGTCACTCAGCCCCTTCAACCAGTCCTTGCAGTCCCACCTCCTCGCCCCGTCAATCCGAACGCAATGGATGTTGGCATGGCCCGGGTCCGGTGTGGTGATTGCGGGTTGCCTGGCCACAGGAGGTGTGGATACACAAAGGCTAGAGCCCGGCAGGCATGGGTTTGCAACGCAGCAACTCCGCCCTCCGTCTTGTCCCCATCCCAGTCCCCACTTCCCCGGTCCCCAATATAGTCACTGTCTTCATCCCCGGCACCGGATTTTGTACACGCCAATCCCAAGTAACTGCACCGGGTGCGGCTAACCAGTACTCTGTGTTAGAAACGGCTTCTCCAAATGTTATTGTTGACTCCCCTCCCCGAGTTCGCAGGCGTCCACAACGTCTGCGGTGTGCGGTGGTTCATGCCAGAACCCCACATTCTGACTTTCATTCGTTTGAGATCCTGCTTACTGTCAACAACAAGAGTACCGCAGTACAATTTTCAACTTGTGCAATGCTGGATTCTGGGGCAAACATTTCCCTGGCCAACAAGCGCTTTGTGGACGAGCACGGCATTCCCACTATCCTTCGGAAGAGACCTCTCTGCCTCCGCACCATTGACAACTCAGATGTCACCTCTGGGCTCATAACTCACGAGGTGCTTTTGCAAGTGGTCGTGGATGACCATGAGGAGGATAAACTCTTCCAAGTTGCCAATATTGGGGATGACAACCTGACTCTCGGCATTGACTGGCTTCAGCAGCACAACCCCATGATTCACTGGCGCAAGTTCACCATTTCTTTTGACACTCCTGCCTGCCACGCCAATTGCCGCCAGGTGCAGCCCAAACCACTGGCGCCTACCCCGCTGGTGACTGTAATAGCAAAAGAGATAATAGCAATATTGTTGCTGCCTCTATCATTTTCAGGTGATGGTGTCAATATCTCTGCCCAAAGCGCCCTGAAAGATGGGATTCAAGGACCTCTTTTTGTCACTCAGAAAGGAAAAAGTGCGAGTGATTCTCAAGGGCAGTGCATCACTCTAGACAGGAAATCATCAAGAACTGATGAATTAAAAAGTTGCAAAAGATAGCTCTACAGAGTCTACAGTTTACCATATTGCTTACAATACTCCTCAGGATACTTCTCCATATACTCATCACCGGGCATCATCATGCCATCAGGAAGCTCCACCTCCCATCTTTGAGCTTTGCAACTGGAACCAATCAGCAATGAAGAACTGGTAGCATGGTATCAGACTGAAGACTTACTTTGCCTTTTTTGCAATGTGCTCACCCTTGCTGTTGGTGATGGGAATGGGTGCCTTATGTAAGACCCTGGGGATGATCTGCAAGGCAGCACGCCAAGTAGTCTAGTAACAAAGATGAATAATGAGCACAATGAGGCCGTGTGCATGCGTACCTAGTAACGAAGTGGATAAAACTAAAGAAAAACATCACATGATGGTTGCCAGCTCATAACTCGCGCACGTGCTCGACGCGCGGGCCGCCACCGTCAACGCGCGCCACTTTTCAGCCATCCACTGCCGCTATATCTACTCTACAAGGCTAAGTACGCTATGTATTGTAACAGTTATCAAGTTTCATGATGTATGATTTCCCCTCATTGGGGCCTGACTTAACAAGCTCTTGGTGGTGACACCAATTGATTGAAGCCCCAGCAAGTTATTGTAAGGGAAGTGGAGACGGCAAGACAATTCCAGAATTGGAATTGAGTGGTGTGAGCTTGGGTAAAATATAGCCACAGCCCTAAGACAAATGAGTAGCTATTGGCGTGGGGTGACCTTGATCTCATCATGATGGCAAGGATATGTGTAGCTGTCTGCATCCGCATCTGGCAGTGAGTGCAGCTGTGGCTGATGGTGCACTACAGGACAACTCACAGTGCTTTGTGGTTGTCTGACACGCAGATCCACATTGCCAGCATGTCAGAAGTACGGATTGCTGTGCAAGTTTGTGATGTGCCAGATAAACGGGGTGTGAGACTCAACAGTTTGCTCAAGCTGGTTGTAGCTGAATTTTCTGACTGCGTCCCAGGTCACCACCTCAGCCCCCATCTTTCTCTTTTTTTTTGTCTGGGTCAGAGGAGGTTCCGTTGTGCGTGCAAATTTGACGCCCCTGCTCTGGTTCTATCATGCAGTCGGACTCTGAGCGTACTATCTTTGTAATGGTCTCAACGGCCCGGGTCTCCATGGCAGTCCGGGCGTAGCAAACTGCAGAAGCAGAGACACCTGCATGGTAGCCATTGGCCTCCTGATGATCGGGGCCATCCGCGTGCTGCAACATTGGTGTTTTGACCACATTCTCATACAGCAAATTGAGGAGTCCTCCAATAGTGTGCTTTTCTTCCTGAGTCATTGAGCATGCATGGTACTGTCTGGATGTGGATTGAAGATTGTTTTTTTGTGATGTGTTATATGCATGCGTCGACAAAGGACTGTGATTTCATTCAAGGCACATGATTGTGTTTAACATGTGATTGCATTATAGTCTTATCTTATATTAATCCTTTGTTTCCTCCTATCTTCTCCTTCCTTGTTTTCTCCTTGGTTCTTCCTTTGTTTCTCCAGGGATTCACGTTGTGACTCATTTACTTTCTCCTTGGTTTCTCCTTCAACTCACCAAGGAGTCGTTATGACTCACTGGGTTCCTCCTTGGTTTCTCCTTCAACTCACCAAGGAGTCATTATGACTCATGTCATTTCTCCCTCATTTCTCCTTCATTTCTCCTTGCGACTCAGCATGACTCATTAGTTAGTTACTGCTGTGTATATAAGGCTGAGGAACTCTACTTGATTCCTCAGACAAAATATCATCTTTGCTTCCACATCTAGTCACAGCATCAATTCACATTCAACTCTTCCACTCTTTCTTTCTCTCTCTCTCCCTCTCTCTCCTCTCTCCCCTCTCTCTCTCTCTCCATCAAGTGGACTCAGCAAATACAAGTCCACGGTTATTAGGAGCGGCGTCAGGCTAAGGACAAGACCTGTTTGCCAACGGACTTATCACCCAGTCTCGCTAGTTGTGGGCATGGGCATAACAGCAACGGGAAGAGGGCAGGTCCGTTGGTTGTAGATAAGGGAAAATAAAGAATATTTCATGGCAGGATGGTGTGGGTGGATGTTAGCTTCTAGATCCCGATATTTTTGGTGACTTTTGTATCAGAGTGAACGCGGGGAAGTATCTGGTGGAAGCTAGATCTGTCTTTGTTCATGACAAAGGCGTTGGCAAGGCCTACATGTTGTGTTATACACAGCGGCAGTGTCTATGAACCAATCAATATGACTCACTCACATAAGACTAGTCCCATCCCGGTTCTGTTGCGATGCATCGTGTCCATGCACCGTGGCCGAGCAGACCCGGTAGCATGGCCAGGAGACATGTGAAAGCAAGAGAGAATGGTGAGATGTCCTAGAGCTGCATGAGCTTCATAATGTACTCAGATACAGCTACCACTGAACAGGGCCAAGGCTGGTATCATTAAAGCTCGACTCGCAGGACTGAGCGCTAACTGAGAGCTAAAGTAGGGGAGCAGTATGGTGAGTAGAGTTATGGAGTGAGTGCGGCTCATGATGGGCGGAGTGGAAAGCGCGTTCTGCAATGAGCTACAATTGTTTGTTTTATTTTTGCTACTAACATTCTCGCCGGCCCTATGGTCTAGTGGTAAGATACCCGCTTTGGGTGCGGGTGACCCCGGGTTCGAACCCCGGTGGGGCCCACCGTGCTAAATTTTTGCCTGCTCACGGTTCGCCCTTGTAAAACGGACTTTGAACATACAGCGCTGTAGCCTGTTACTGTCTGTAGACCGTCGACGTGCACGTTCACTTTTTCTCCGAGAATCCAAGTAGCTTACGGTTTCTGACAGAATGACCATCTATTTCTTGGTTTCCATGAGAATAGACTGATCACGGCACCGTGTTTTCACCATCCTCTACTCCACCATCTCTTGCCGTTCGATCATCGTCGTCGACCTTCGTATGCCTCCCAAACGCGCACGAGACGAAGACGACATGTCCGACTCGCCAAGTAAAGAGGCTCGCCATGACATCGGGACCTTTAGGAACAGAGAGGGAAACATCCAGTACGCCCACTCCTGGCCATCAACGGACACTCTGGTCGCACTTCGCACTATCGCACGAGAAGACCCGGACGTCCCAGAGTCCGTTTTCTTGCCTCGTGGACGATCATCTGTCGTCATTCTCCTGTCTTCCGCGACATTCTCAGACTTCCGTAGCCAGAGGGACTCAAAGACGGCGACATGTACAAGGGCCACGATCTCATCGAGGTGCAGGATAGCCCTCAGGACTTGCAAGACTTTTTGGAGGTGCTACATACTAGGTGCGTGTTTTTATGTGTCTTATTATCAAAAGTCCCAGCCACTGAACCGTGTCTAGTCTCTGCGAAAGGAAATCCAGCTCGCAACCAGATGTCCCTCGTTTAGCGTCGCTTTTACGTTTGGTGACCAAGTACCAAGTCGATTTCCTTCAGCAACACACTCTTAAAGAGCTGGTCAAGCTTTACCCTATCAGACTTGATCATTTCCAAACGATGATGACGGTTACACCCCGCCAGGACAAAAGCAGTCGTCTGTATGATGACTCCCTTGTATTGCACACCCTTGAACACCTCGATATTTATCCGCTCGTGCTTCCAGCGGTTATACTGTGCTACGCAGTCTCGGTGGATTTCCAGGATCTTATTCTCGGCAAAGTACACGTCAACCCTCTACTATTCCGCGACTGGGACTCGAACGGCACGAAGTTCGTCAGTGATGCGTCCAAAGCCCGCGTTTTGTTGACACATAAGTTGATCGGAAAGTTCCAAGCCATTCTGAGCAGGGATACGGTTTTTCCTCTCTCTGAACATTGTACCAACCCCACGAGATGCACACAGGCCGCCATTTACCTCCTCAGGGACGGAATCATCTTTGCCAAGGACAAATCGCGCATAGTAGATACGGGCTACTTCTCCGACTTCGTGACTCACTGTGAGGTCGACTCCCCCTTCTCTTGCCCAGATCTCTCCGATTCCGGCATTTGTGCCATGTGCCTCACGAAATTCAACTCGTCGCGCTCCGATTGTCAGACGAGACTGTGAATAGGTATGCCTATAACTCTCAACTTTGGAGTATGGGATACATTGAAAGGACGGAGCATCAAGATCGATACGGAGGGGTAGAGATGCAAGATGGTCGCGGTGTTCGCGTGAATGTGTTCGCTCGCAGCGCGATATTTGTGTATATATATCATGTACTAACCTACCATATTCCAAAACACGCTTAGAATGCTCATGCCGGTGTGGTGAAGAAAACAGTACGTCTGACACTCTGAGTCCAGGCGATTGGCGCGCGAGCGCCTGTCTTCCAATCGTCGCGTCACGATTTCACCACGTATGCGACACTCTTTTTCTCTTCTCCTCCAACCTTACCCTTTGTCGTCCCGTTCTGGTCTTCGGCCTGCAGTCCGTTATTCTCCTACATTTCTGCCTCTGATGGCTGAGAAACGCCTCGTGCCCTAGCAGAAACTCAATCGTCTCACGGAACCCTGAGGCACCACCCGTTTCGAAAACACCCAATTGGGACACAATGAGCGATCTGAGGTGGTATAAAGGCAGTCTTTCTCGTTTGCTGAGCAGAAACTTCTTCTTCGTCTCGCCTCTTCTTGCAGTGTCACTACTTGACTGACACCCCCACATCGCGAGTTGACTCGCTCTACCTCTACATGTAACGCATCTGAACGCCGTCTCTCTCCAGAAACTCTTGCTATTCATTGTCAAATTCACAACTGGTACCCCGTGCTCCAGCATCTCAAGCGTCCTCGGCTCTCCAGGCAGGGCATACTCTCGTCGAAATGGACGATTCAGAATCGGACTTACCCCCGACTTCCCCCACTCCTAGCAACTGCAGCTTCCTGAGCGCACTTTTACCCATCGGCGATCCGAGCGAACTTTCCGCCAGTCGTTCACCATCACCAGAGGATGCCCCCGCGTACCACTCGCGTCTCGACTACGTTTCTCGCCTCCGTGATTTGGTTCACTTGCCTACCACGTCTCTTCCCTCTATATCAAACCCGGACCTCGCTCTCTCTCACGGAGTGACGGATGCCTGCTATCCTGAAAATTCAGTAGCTTCCTCTCCCCGCAAGAGAGCGAAAACAGCAACAGCAAAGAATCTCAACGGCCCTGCGCACGAATCTCGATTCGTTGCTCTCTCATCGGTCCCTTCGCATTCACCCAGAACGTTCCTCTCTTCCTTGACCGTGAAGCCTGTACTTGGAGCCGAGCCGAGCCCACACCCTCGGGCGGGAATATCTCAAGATCAGCATGCTGCTTATCCCACAGGCACCGTCCTTGAGGCCCCTCACGTCGCATATCCGACGGAGAAACAAGCGACGGCCGCCACTCCGAAACATCTTCCGGACTCGGTCGATACAACAGTCGACGATTCATCAAGCGACTCAGACGATCCCAACATCTGTCATGCCTGCGGATAAAAGCGTCAAGAAAACAAAAGTCGTCTTCCCTTCCACGGATGGACTTCTTTCCTTAGGATACACAAGCTCAGTGGAAGGCACGACGCACCAAAAGCTCTATGGAGAAAGAAGACCACGCAGGAGAAACAGAAGTACGCGGATATAGCCGGTGCGGATCTCTTAAAGGAGAATCCGGGCTACAACTACCAGCCTAATCGGTGTTCGACGTGTAACGTTGAGGGAATGAAAAAGGCGGCGCAGCGTGAACGTACAGATGTGCATCGGGAGGCGAAGCTGGAGAGGGAACGAGAGGGGATGCTTCAGCGTTTGGAGAAGAAGGAAGAGAAGTTGAACGGCCCGGGGGGTGCGTGTTTATCGCCGCAAGCACGAGCCAAGCTAGAGGCGGAACGGCAGGAGATCCTCAAGGGTCTGCCTAAGGAAGAGAAGGTACAAGCCCAATTCCGGGCGGATGCGCTGGCAGAAGAGGAGGTTAGGCAACAGGCCAGGAGGAAATGGAAGAAACAGATACAGGTGAATTCGAAGACGGTGATTTCTCAGAAGGTGTAGTAGATCATGGCATTGGAGCGAATCGAACTGTACGTAGATGTAGCATTGTGATGGTTACTTCCTGGATATAAATATAGCTGGTCTTATGTGCCGAAGTCTCGATCAAGTTAATGATCATCTCGATGCCCGCCTTCCCAGTCGTCCCCTTCGTCCGAGTTCCGACATACTATTCGAACTTCTCCGCTATCCTCGAAATACGTCGCACCAAATTCAGAGTATCTAGATTCTCGGAACCAAAGAACGTGGAAACTGACCGGCTGTCCCTTTAGTGGGACCCCGCTGCGCCTTCTTCTTCTTCTTCCACGGCTTCAGCTGGACGAACGAGCAAAGCTCGGGGTATACAGAGACACTACAGCGTCTACGACTTGTAGACGAGAAGCTCGATGGAACTACAGAAAAGTAATCATAACGGTCGTAACGCAACAAGACACCAGGTCGCACATTGAAGAAGAAACATGCATCACCGATTCGCCAAAAACGCCCCACCCCTCGCACCCCCAGCGCGTCCAAACCCAGCACTAGGGAACCGCTCCTCCTCCACCACTTTCCCTCCCTTCCCATCCTCAACCCCCCTCATGTTCCCACCATCCACAAGCATCTTCCCAACCCCATCTTCATCCCCCCTCATCTTCATCCCCATCGCCCTAGCATACTCAATCTCGTCGATCCCAATATCATAGTCCATCTCCTCCTCGACCACCGAGGGGACGAAGTGCTGGTTCTGGGTGTGCGTGAGCGACGCGAGGGAGCTGAACGTCGACGAAGTGGTGTTGGATGAGGCGGAGAGGGACGGATGCGGGACATGCGAGCGTGATTTAGATTTCGAGCGAGAAGACGCAGACGTAGACGTGGATGTGGAATGGGACGTCGAAGACTTAGTTTTCTTCTTCTTCTTCTTCTTCTTCTCCTCAGTCTGGAGTAGTTGTTGCCCTTCCATCGCCAAGGGAGAAGTGACAGAAGGAGCATGACGATGGGAGGAGGAAGCACGACTATCCGAGCCTGAACCACGACTCTGCGATTGACCGTAAGGTCTCTTCTGTGCGCTGGAGAGGGAGTAGACAGCTCCCCCGAGATCTGCATCGTCGTCGTCTTCATCGCCTGCGTTCTGTGCGGAGTCGACGTGGATGAAGCCGCTCGTGTCGGATCCAGGGGAGTAGGGTAACGCATGGGGAGGAAGGAAGGAAGGTATATGAGGGTATTGGCCGTCGGATGAGGCTTGGGATGGTGGTGAAATGGGGGAGGAAAGGTGGCTCGATCCGGTGGGGTGTTGGAGGTGCAGACGTGGAGGTTTGATAGGTCCTGAGCCTTGGAACCCCTCGAAGTCGTCTCCGTCCATGCTGGGTTGCTGGCCTGTGCGAGCGAGAACCTTGGCAAGCTTCCTCGTCTGCTTGCGCTGCCGCTTCTCCTCCTTCCTAACCGCCTCTTCCTCCTTGCGACGCGCATCCTCGGCCAGCCGAACCTCAATATTAGACGAGTCGAGAATCGGTGCGTCGGCATCGGAGTCGACGTCCTCCGTGTGACCACCTGGCTCGGAATTGGACGTAGAGTTGGAGGTCGCGGAAATGGTACGAGTTCGATGGGAATCAGGCGCGCGTTTCGCACGTGGCTGCGACGTTGTGCCGTTTTCTCCCTCCTCCCGGCGATGAGAGCGACGTCGAGAGCGTCGGGTACTGCGTCCAAAGAGCGAGATTGTGCCGTCGTCGGTGCTGGTGAGCCCCTGCTCTTCATCCGAGTCGCCAAGATGGATCGCGCCCCGTCGACGACCGAACATGTCCCAGCCGCAAAGCGTCATGGATTTTCGAGGTCGTCCAGTGGGTGTGGACCCTGTACTCTCACCAAGATCTACCATGGAAGCTGCATCGTCGTCGCCGAGACGCACGTTCGAGCCAGAAGCTCTGTGTGCGCTCTTTGGCAAGCAGGAAGCTACTAGAGCTTGAACGTTGTCCGTCCAGGAGAAGTCTGAAGTCATGCTGATTTGGCGAGAGATTATGTCGAGAATGTGGGGGTATAGATGATAAGCAGAGCTAAACGGACGAGGTACGAGGAGGAGAGGGTGATCGTCAAGAGCAAGATGGAGGGGATGGTGGGATGAGGTTGCTGCGACCGTGAAACCGCAAACCGCCCGTGTTTTCTTGTTCCGGAGCCGGAGCCAAGGCGCCCAAGTTGTGCCTGCAATTTTGATCGCTTACGTCAGATTTTCCCACATAGTCGCATCCCTCTCATGTTTGTGTCTCTCGGACTCCCTCGTCGTTCTCAGTTGCTGCATGGAGCAGTATGCGTTGAATGCATCGCCCTACGTTAAGAAGGTGCATGAACCGATATAAAGCAATGTATCTATAAAATAAGAGCCGTGAAGCTAGAGCTCCACAGTACTGCTTCGAGATGTGTCGCCTCTCGGCTCTCGGTCGCTGTTGAAGCACTTGGTGGGAGCGACTCAAAGGATTGCGTCGACTCCACCGGAGCCTTGTAGGTACATGTAGAATATTCTAGAGTAATATTATCTGTAGTATATAAGCTCGCTCAGAGCAAGCACAATCAACATCTGTTTCTACTGTTTTACCCTTCGTCTACTTGCCCCTGCTCAATAGTCGCGTATTCATCCATTTCTGAACTCACACTTTCGTCGACCGTCGTCGCGTCCTTCGCGTCCCAATCTTGCTCTCAACTCGCGCTAGTCTCTGATATCCCGATGATCTACAAGCGCAACACTCGAATCTGATTGCGATAGGCCGCTTCGTCTCAAGGAAGCCGTGGAACTCGGCTGCCTCTGCTTTAGGTGAACCATGGCCCGAACGTGAGGGTGAAGTCATCTCCGTTTCTCACGCCCACTATTCAGTGCACCACCTTTGGGACTCTCCGAACTCATGTGCTGTACACGCACCAGATGTATTTAATCATGCTTCAGTGTGCCTGATCTTGACGCTCCAGACAAACAACGTTAATCGCCAGTCCTTCAGTTCATTGAACAGGCTCCTGGGGCACGATACTCCTTGTGGCGGTTTCAACTGTTCATAATCAGCATCACCGACACTAGTACCCCTTGCTGCGGCCTGTAACCATCGCTATCTAGGTACACACACGGAAGGCATCAAAGCCATACAGGTGGGATATGATCTCTTTCTGAGAAGCAAGATGCTGGGAAATGAAAGCAACTTTGTCGTGTCGGTACAGCTCGCCCTCACACATATCTAGCACATCAAAGCGCGTTAGGGTGGGAATGTCTAAGGATGATCCTTGGCTGATCCTTGAGAAGGGTTAATTCACGCACGAACTGTGGGCTGTGCGCACCATTGATGTTTCGATCTGTGGACGACCTGTGCCCAATCTGCCCATGGAGTTTGTATAAAGTCAGACTGTGGGGCTGCTACCGCTTCACTCACTCTTTCTCGCACTCTCGTCATCCCAGTTGAGATCGCCGCTCGAACCTTGCTTGCTTCCGGGATACTATTTCTTAGTGGATAGATGGCGAAACACATCTCCTTCGTGAAAGTATGTGGATCTTCGAGCGCTCATACGTACTAACTCTGATTGTAATGATACGAAGTCGTACTTTGTAGCTCTCTGGGTCAGACACAACTCCCAGTCGTCTTCCCTGCTTGATATGCTGAAGAGTGTTCTTTTCTTTGCCAGATTCAAACTCTTATCTACGGTGCGTACCCACACGTTTTGTCACCTCACATTCTTCTCGAGTTCTAAATCAAGTCCGCAGGTTCTTACGTAGTTCTATTCTTTGGATGCATGTACATCCTCCTCTTCCGACGACCCGTCTCTTGCCCAAAGATCACACCCTCCTTCGTCCTCGCCCTGTTTATGCTCTCAACCGCGCACGTCATCATCAACCTCTTCAAGGGCGTCAAAGCATTCACCGTCGTCGTCGATCCGAACATCATCTTCGCGGACTTCTCAGCGCCAATCGACCTAGCGAAGGAGTCAGTGTATATCACTGCGGCGTGAGTGGATCACGAATCACTGTGACTTCTGGAGATGTGGCTAATTGTGGTGTTGTCTACTCGATTCAGGGCGCTGGCGGATACGTTGTTGGTACGTCGTCGTTTGCGCAGCTCGTGTCGCAGACGCCATTTTAACTAATTGTTCTTTCATTAGATCTTTCGATGTTACATGGTGTGGGGACATAACTGGAGAGTTGCCATCGTGCCAGTGATGCTGTTGCTTCTCAGCACAGGTGCGCCGCTCCGCCTGGAAGATAGGCTTTGATGTGCGCCACGATCTGAGGAAAACTACGCTTCACTACCTCTCACAGGCGCTGGATACACCTCCGTGTACCAATTCAGCACCTTGGAAGACCGCGACGGCGCACAGTACGCGGAGAATCTGAAGAAATGGTTCATGGTGCTATATAGCGTGATGCTGGCGAATAACATCCTAAGCACTACCCTCATTGGTGAGTAATTGGAACTTGCGAAGTGAGCAGATTCGAATCTCATGAATCATGACGCTCCCGCCTGACAGCATCCAGAATCTGGTGGCGTTCTCGTCAGTCGGGATCAGCACTTGGATGGAGGCATCAGGCGAAGTATAACTGGATTATAGCTATTGTGTGCGTGATTTATCTGTAGCTGTTCGAGGGGATATGCTTAAGACCTCACTGGCTGTTCCAGTATCGAGTCAGGCGCCATCTACTCTTTCTCTCTCCTTATATACTTGGTTCTGTATACTATTGAATCGCAGGCACAGGTACGTTGCATGTTATGTGCACAGATTCTCGACGATCACTGACTGAAGCGGTTTTAGAAACTCATCTTGGACTCCCTGTGCCAAATCGCAGTAAGCAGCAGTTTGTCACATAATATGACTTGTTGAGCTAACGTACATCTCAAACAGTCTATCATGCCAACCTTGATCATCGTCCGGATAGGCCTAGGAATGGGCCCACACGATATCAGCCCCACCTTCCAGACCACTATCCCAAACTCGAGGCATTTCAGCAGTGTCAGGTTTCGCTTCGGTGCGAATCCGAGCCTGGTCACGTCTGTGAGGAACGACCAACGTCATTCGGTCGTGGATATCAGGAGGATGGAGGAAGCTCGCCTCCGGGACGACGCCAGCTTCGCGTTACATCCGGCGATCGTGGATGAGGGTAGAGCTTCGATGAAGATGTAGCTTCGAATCCTACCGTTTCATTAGTGGCTGGCCTGCCGTGTTTTCTGTTCACCTAAGTTATTCATGACGGATGCCGCGAAGTATGCTACGGAACGAGCGAATGCAAATTATGTACTGTATTCTAACATGTGTATGATATCGATATCGATACCCAATCCAATTCATGATCAGAGTCGGGCTCGCTGACCGCATTATTTGGCAGACTGCTCTCAGGCACGCCAGGTCTCGCAACCGCTCGTGGCACCAGCAAGGCATAAGAGGCTGCCGCATACTTGGTGTTGTGGAAGGTTAAACATTGAAGACGAGGCGTAGGTCTAATTCTACTTAAAACGTATACATGGGTATCACAAACTCTACAGTAGTTACACAAGCTTCAAAGCGCTAGCCATTACATCATATAAACATTTCCAGTCGAAACTACCGTGAAAGCTTCACCGAAATCCCACCATTACTGAGACCCGCTGGATGCAGTACAAAGCTCTGCCCCAACGCATCATCACGGCAAAGAGCTTCCTCCTGTTCCTGATGTCCATGACCGAATGGCGAGACTCGTTCCCTAGTACCAGGCTCTGGTTCGCCCAAAGATCAAATCGAACACTGCTAGCGCTGAAGGGTCTCGCGTTGGCTGTGGTTTTGAAGGTAGTTACAAGATTGTGCGCCCCATGCCTAAGCCTATGCGGACGATGATGAGAGTCGGCATGATGGACTGGTGAAGAGAAGGAGTAAGTGATTTCGTCAATAGAGAGAGATGTGGCACATGCACTGATGAAACTTACAGCGATCTGGCAGAGCGAGTCGAAGATGAGTTTCTGCAAGCGTTTGTGAGGAAACACACCCATGGGGGACTGAAATAAGCATACCTGTGCCTGCAACTCGATGGTGTAAAGAATCAAGTAGAATAAAAGGGAGAAAGAATAGATAGCGCCCGACTCGATGCTACATGCACCGAAGAGAGGTTGAAAATAAACTCGGTGGCATCACTCATCCCTATACGCATGAACTACGCACTCAACGACGACAATCCAATTATATTCCGCCTGATACTTCCATCCGAGTTCTGGCACCGATTGACGAGAGCACCACCAGATCCTAGATGCTGGGCAAAAACATGATATTTGAGCCTCGACTGTTCAAGATGATGCTTTCAAGTGTACTGACTCATCGATGAGAGTAGTGGTCAAGATGTTATTGACTAGCATAGCGCTGTACAGCACCATGAACCACTTCTTCAGGTCATCCGCGTACTGAGCGCTAGCGCCATCGCGGTTCTCCAACGCGGTGTATTGGTTTACGGACATGCACCTGACACCTGTGGGACGCGTGGTCCTCGTCAGCTAGTGATCATAACGCCCGTGCGATTTGCAGTCCTGGTTTTGAGAATGCACCTGTCCTCAGAAGAAGTAGCAACACTGGTACGACGATGTTGCGTTTGTGGCCCCAGACTATGTAACATCGATAGATCTGGAGAGATATTGATGACTGATGGGACTATGTTCTTGTTGAGAATGAGCTGCGGAGACGACGTACCAGCAAGGTATCTGCCAGAACGCTGAAACAGGCGGACAGTTAGCCCAATTCCAACCTGCAGCGATAAGAATGCGAGCAGTACTATTATGATAGCACTTACGCTGTAGTGGTATACACCGCCTCCTTCGCGAGGTCAATTGGGGCCTCGAAGTCGGCAAAGATGATATTGGGATTATCGACAACTGTGAATGCTTTGACGCCCTTGAAGAGGTTGATGATGACGTGTGCTGTTGAGAGGAGGAAGAGGGCGGGGATGAAGGTCGAGATGATCTTTGGTGTAGCGACGGCTCGTCGGAAGAAAAGGACGCACATGCACCCAAAAAACAGGACTATGTAAGAACCTGGAAAGTATTTTAGATAGTTCGAGTCGAGGCACGTATCAGAAACGTACCGTAGATGAGCGTTTGGATCTGAAAGAGAAAAAAGACCACGGCGCTTCAGTACTAAGATTTGTGGAGAGAATGGAGGCGCGCCTAACCCAAAGAGCTACAAAGTATGACTTCGCATCGTTACAATATCAATCAGCTTCAGAAATAAGTATGACCGTGTGTCAGGAAGCACCTACTTTCACGAAGGAGATTTGCTTTGCCATCTATCAGCCAGGGAGCACCTCCTAGATTTCGACGGAAGCAAGGTTATACTGACGATCTCGAAGTGGAATACCGTGTATAGTAAGAAGAGGTGAAGCGATATCAACACCACACTCATGACTTTATACGTAGAGCACAGGTGGTCCATATGTCAAGACGTACATCAATCGCGTACAGCCTAAAAAGTTGTGTGAACATGAATACACTCTTCTGAGGATCAGCGAATGATGAACTGGCGATATTCCCAGGTCACAAACCTTGATGTACTTGGTACTCCCGCCTCTCCTGAGGGAAGAAGTGTTGATACTACCACTAAATAGCAGCTCACCCGATACGAGTACTTTATGTTCCGCAGTGTTTTTGGCGTTCATACTACCCCAGAAGAGACAGAAGCCCACGGAGGTACAGCTTTTTTAACGTTAATGTGCCTAGATAGTGATTTTCATGCATACGTGCCTAGATAGTTAACGTTTGTGTGTGCCTAGATAGTTAACGTTAAAGCCTGCTTGCAAAAGCGCGGCAAGGGGTTCATGCAATGCTGATACTCAGTCGAAGCCGCCGCGATATTGACATACTGGATGGTGGACGACAACGTGAATGCGGTCGAGGCGCGACGAGGGAGAGCTGGGAAGAGCCTGCAAATTACTTAGGTAAGCAAGGGCATCGCACACGACGGCTCTCCTCCTCCGCCCATGCCAAACCTGCTTCTGCTAATCATTCCATTCCACTTCGTCCCTACAGCGTTAACTCGCACAGGCTGAGATCTATAGGCCGTGAAGAATTCAAATAGACTGCTGCTCCTTCCCCGTCTGAGGATGAAAGCAACACATAATACCGCGGAGAAGCTTTGCGTCTTCTTGGAGTGGTGCACGGGTGCTGGGATAACCTTTGACCCACGCATCGAGATACGACATCGAGGCACCGATGGACATGTAGAGGACGGCGAAGAAGACTGCGTGGATGGGTTTGGCGTCTTCACCAAGGATGCGGCGGTCTACCTGAGCGCCAGAGAGACAGGTATGTGAACGTCGATGATAATGCGTCCAGTCTCGCAGCGCTCTCAACTCATCTGACTTGATACATTCCAGTTGTATCGATCCCACGCTCTGCCGTTTTATCCACACAGAACTGCTCGTTAGCTCGTACTCTCAACGAGAAGGAAGCTTCACACGGCCTGTACGGACCCGAAGCGAGGATGTATCTTGCTCTAACCCTCTACTCGGAGATGTGCGTGAGTATCTTCATCTTCCTTCAGTGCTTCTGACGCTGATGCTGTTCCAGGCTTCTGGGGACCACTTCATGGTGGTTCGGATACATCCAGTCTCTGCCTTCGTCTCTCCTTGAGCTGCCGTGTTTCTGGGAACTCGAGGAAGAATACACCTCCAGCACATCGTCAAGCGAAGAGGAAGCGAATTCGGATAGGCGAGAAGCACTATGTTGGATGCGAGGGACAGAGCTCGAGCGGTTGTTGTTTGTGGGTCGAGATGATGACAGTGGAAGTGGGAAGACGAAGATCTTGGTGAGTAGGGATTTCTTCTGTTCCAGCTTGTGGTATCCTGATCGCCGGTTTCATTTCTTCCAGAGTGCTCTTCGAACATTCTACACCACCAGCGTAGTTCCAGTCCTTCACGCCTCAGCTTCAGCACAAGCAGCAAATACGAAGACCACCTCGGTGAACCATGGTGCAACGCTACATGGCTTCCTTCACGCATTCTCTCTCGTCTCGTCCCGAGCGTTCATCGTTGACGCGTACCACGGGTACGCGATGGTTCCAGTGGCTGATATGTCAGTTTTTCGTCGTTTCCCGTCCATCTTTCCGCCTGCTGACGATGGCGATGTGATAGTTTCAACCATGTACAGGAGAACCACGTTCATCTCGAGGTGCGTCTTCCCGTGTATGGCTGTCTTCACCGTTACTGACCTCAAATTCGTGTACTTCTAGAGCGACTTCGACGTATGCCCAATATGCGGCGCAATTGACACCTGCCCGCACGACGATACCGACACCCCCATGCCCCCCACACAAACCACGCCAATCTCTGCATCGTCAACCCTGACGATTCCCTTCTCCACCCCTCCACCCCCCTTCCCAGAGACATTCGAAATGATAACCAATGCCCCCGTCCCTCCCAACACAGAGATATTCAACACATACGGCGAACACCTCACCAACGCCGCTCTTCTCTCGTCGTATGGGTTTGCGCTGGATGTGAACGAGAATGACGTGGTCACTATTTCGGTGGAGAGTGTTGTCTCAGCGGAGGGTGTTGACGGCGAGATGGATCCGGAGAGTAGAGGGGAGATCCTTGGGGTGTGGGAGGGGTTGATGGGGGAGTGGAACAGCAGCTCCGACGACTCGCAGAAGACTGCCCTGCGCTTGCTCATCTCGCGGAGGTCGCTCGTTTGCATCTCCGATACGTCAGGGAGTCATCCCGAGCTCCGCAGGGGGTTATACATCGACGCGGAGGGAAGGGTATCTTTTGGCTTGTGGGTGCTTTGTGTTCTCGTCGCTCAGGATGGAGTTGCGGGAGGCCGGGATGGGGCTGCGGGAGGCCGGGATGGGGCTGCGGGAGGCCGGGATGGGGCTGCGGGAGGCCGGGATGGGGCTGCGGGAGGCCGGGACGAAGCTGCGGGAAAGCGGGGCAGTGCTGACGCTTACGCGGCAGACGGCCACTGTACAGAAGAACGGGATACCAACGACTATACCGCGGGGATGCGCGACCAAAGATCTACGCAGGAGTCGGGATCGTCTGCTCTGAAGCGGAAGCGGCGGGCCTCGGATACGGAAGGTGTGCGTTGGCGGGGTGGCTGGGTTCTTGAACGGCGGGAGCGGGGTGAGGAAGTGCGAGAGGGGGAGTTTAGATGGGGTGAGGATCAGAACTCTGCGGGGTCGGGGGAGCGCGACTCGTCGGCGAGTGAACGGGACTGGTTGGGGGCGGGGGACAGGGAACCGTCGGAGGCGGGGAACCGGAGTGAAGATACGACGCGGCGGGGATTGGAGGGAGAGGACGGGGGGAGTGTATCGGGGCGGAGTGGGGGCTCGTGGACGTACCTCGCTGATGTGATGCGGGCTCAACTGTTGCTGGAGGGAGGCGAAGGGGACGGGGATGGAGATGGCAGGGAAGGGAACGACTCTGTTGAGGGTGGGGATGACGAGAAAGAAGACCGCGATGGCTCGGAGAGTGAGAGGGTCGTGCTACGCGTTGCGGAGCTCATGCTACGGATCTGCGACTCCCGGCGGAAGCAGTCTGGATTGGAGGCGGGGGTGGATGTCGGGGACTTGCTTGATGTACGTTCTGTTGTTTTGACTGAGGTATCTCATGCGACCGCTATGCATTGCGACGCTTCCGTTCTTTTGACTGATACGTCTCCCTTACAGACACTTCCCCAGTCCCGATACCGCTCGCGGGCGGTGCTCACGGAGGTACTGGGAGAGCTGGCTATCGTTGACGCTTGTCGGTCTGGCTGGGAGGCGTTGTCTGGTGCTCGGGATGAAGACGAATGACTAACAGCACTGATACCATCATGTAGGTAAAGCTCGTAGACTTTAACACATCTCTATTTGCTACCATCGTACTGTTCACCTGCGTAAGCTTCGAACTTTGATTCTCTACGGTTCAAGCATGGTTCAGGTGCAGGTCATAATTCTGCAGTGAGCGCACATTGAAGTACAGGATGATATCTGCGGTGTGGTTGAGATCGATGATTCCACGATGGTCCACAACAATGATGAAACATTTGCAGACGAGTACGAGAAGGCAAATATGTTACAAGTACAAGGGTAAGTGAGTGATACACAGGCGGAGACGCTCGGTATCGAGTTTGTAAACTAAACTCCCTCCTCAGAGACAAGGCAGTGAGACGCCAGAGAACCCGACCCGGCTGCCTGGGCATGGTCGCCCTCGATTCGAAGCTCCTTTGCCACTTGGTCTCCCTCGCACCAACACCTAGTCAAAGTCCTCGACTTCAACTCAGCCCTCTGCCTCCGCTCCATCTCTTCCTCCACGATCAACGGCGGGATGTTCTCCTGGTCTTCGTCGTTCTCCGAGAATACATCATCGCTGCCGTCGCAGTCACCCTCGCAGTCTGAGTCGGGCACCGTTTCCTCGTCCTCACAGCCGAGCCATCGGCTGGTAGAGCGTCCTTTGGGGTCAAGACGAGGGGATGGGACGATGGAGTACATGATTCGGAGGAAATCCATGACATGCATGGTCAGTACAGTTCGTCCCTCAACGTCGGTGTCGTAGCGGCGGAGGGGAGCCATATCGGGGCCGTCCTCCTCGCTCTCGTACTTGAGAACGAGAGCGTCGGATCTGTGGTCCGGGTCGATGTGCGAGTATATGCTGACCGCGCTGGGGGAAGGGAGTGGGGAGGAAGTAAGGGGAGGCGGGTCCTCGTCGTCTGAGTCAGAAGAGGATAAGCTAGGCGCTGCATAGGCCTGTTAGCAAACAGTATGAATCACGTAAAATATAACGGTGCCTTACCTGGCGAGGCAGCGCGAGAGAAGAGGTTGAGGTTGGCGATCTCGGTGGTCGTTGACTCCACAGGGCCAAAGACATCGATGTCCTGGGTATCGTGGCTGCGTTAGTCGGTCGTGAAAGTGATGGGCAAAAATATGTTCGAGCCAGAGAAAGGTAAGAAGGGAGCTCGGGTTAAGTAACAGAAAGGGCGGGAACTTGCCAGATAGTTGCTGAGCTGAGGGAGGAGGACGCCGGTGACAAGCATAGAAGAAACTGGTCGCTGCTTATATACATATGTTTTTCCCGACCCCGACAACAAGCGGCATTGTTGACCATGAGTGGACAACCAACCCTCTCGATCGTAAAAACCGGCGGCGCTGTGATCGGCAGCCGAAAGGCATGGTGATTCCGTTTCTTCTCTCAATTTATCCGAAGACACGCAGCATCCACGAGGCTTTTGCAGGGGCGCGCCGGGGGCACTTGGGAATCGAGCTCGGGTCCACAGCGTTCTCCATCCGCTCGATGATGAGTTCATACCTCCGGCAAGTATATGGCGCACCCAAGGCGGGAGGGAGAAGATTTAGCTCAAGGGTATTATTAATAGAGAATGGATCGTGGAGGTGCTAAATCGACAAGTTTGCTATGTTAGATGGAAATATGCGTAGTTAAAACTTGGAACTATCAAGAAGACAAAGAGAGCGACGTCATTACAACCGTTTGCGGATCGGAGTCGGACTGGCTGGGCCTTCCAAGTCAGACCCGCTGCTACGTGCACGTTTAGGCGGTCTAACACGAGGCTCCTTGACAACCATTCTGGGAGAATTGGACGACCTATAGGGAGGGAAGAACTCCTTGATTGGAGATTCCAACGGCGCGTCAGAGTGAACTAGTGACAGAAATTCTTCTGATAAAGGGGAGAGCTTGATGGAGGGGACAAGATAGCTGCGACTGTGACGGTCGCTGGCAGTCGGACCAGACGAATGGCGAGCGGTGCTGCGTGAAGCGATGGCGTTTCCGAGCAGAGAGGATACAGGGAAGTCGACTGTGTCATAGAGGAAGTGCGATACTGGAGACAACGCGAGGTTCTCTCTGGAGTAGAAGCTGCTGGGGGCCGAATTCTCGACGACGGTTTCTGAGACAAAACCAGAGTTGGCATGCGGAGCAGGTACCTGAATAGATTTGTTACTCTCATGTCGTGTAGGTAGACGAAAAGGGAAAGTGGAACGTACACAATCAAAGAAACGCAGTTTATTAGCATCGTAATGATTTTCTCGAGCCCGAGGCTCGAGGACACTTCGGCGTCTCCTCCATTGACGACATCGGAACGGACTCTGTCACGTATGGCAGCAGGCCTGCCTCTGGTCTTGCCTGAATGGGGGAGTAACGAGGACTGCGGTTGGTGCTGTCGTTCTCAAAGGAGGCAAACGAGTTCGAATGATTTGCTCTGTCGATGGTTCGCCCGCGTCGACGCTCTGAATCCAGTACAGAAGCAGTCGATGCTGCGCGAGAACGACTGACGGGCAAATGTCCGCGAGACACGTTAGATGAGGCAGACGCTGAGCGAAAGTGGGTATTCATGACCAACAAATGGTGTGGAGAATGGTGTTCCTAAAGTTGTGAATAGGTAAGTGAGCTGCGTTGTGAATTGACACATGTACACAAGAACGGACAGGCAACGTCTAGCTGGAGTGGTAAGTTTTGCCCAAGGATGGAAGCGGTGTCATTAGTGATACAACTGACAATGGGCATGAGCAATGGTATCTAAAGGAAAAACTGAGGACGCACCAAAGGCTGACGGAACGATGAGATTCTGAACGAGAGTAGAAACCCAATCACCCTTTTATGTGAACCCGCACCTAAACTATGGGCCATTGTTCGAAGTGAGCCTTTGTACTTACGCTTCGCAGAGTCCGTATCTTCATATTCTAAGATCCTTTGACCATCCAAAGGACCAGTGGCGAGCTGACATGATACGAAGGCTGCCAGCTGAGCTTGACATCAAAAGGGAAGGGAAGTGAGCGGCTGCTTAGTAAGCGTGGGATTTGCGTACACGTGTGCGCTTTGGGTGCGCTAATCAACCGCTCATTGCGTCACATAGCTTGCCCTCAACCATCTGCACTGGTGCGAACATATTACTCTGCCAAACGGGGAAAAACAGGTGCAAGATATAGGTATAGAATTCGTATGTTTATTTGGCAACATGAAGCTTCCATCACTCAGCTGCTTATACTCTGGAATCAACACTTCCGCACGGAACGTTGACGCGGAACACCGCCAAGCTCCACTTCAGTGGTGGTGGTCATTGCCTCGAGACCTCCAAGCTGTTCATGAAGATCTGTACAAGGTGGACTAATTCAAGGGATCACTTATCTAGATGCTTGTGAAACATAGTCCCCGTATCATTAACGGGGTGAACACAAGGTTGACGCTTGGGAGTGGTAACGGGTTCAGCTGGTCTCCTGTGATGTCTGGTAGAACTTGAAGGCTGCTGCGTCGCAACCGTTCTTGACCAGTTTATGACATTGTTCTGTGAACTGTAACGTTCGCCTCTTTGTTTACGGTCTGGGTGTCTAGCTCTGTCAACATGGCACTTGGGTGCCTCACGTGGAGGCTGGAGTGGGAGCTGATGCCTGTGGTGCAGGATATGAAGCCGGGATGCTTTGCTGGTCAACGCAACTGTAGAAGGGCTGGTGATCTCAATTCTGCAACGCTGCATGCACAGTACTGGATAAGGCTGGATCTTGACAAGAGTGAGTCCACTGATGAGTGGGCACCAGTTGCGCAGGAGGAGCTCTAGATCTCTTCAACTTCCTATGGTTTGCCAGTGCTAATGTTGCTTGAGAGTATGAGTCATGTCTGCTATGATGTACACCAAGGGATTGAGTATGTGAAGCTTCAGGGTGAGCAACTGCCAGATATACTGATCTAGGTGCCACATGGCCATGGTTTCTGTCAGTTGAAGGCGGATGTGGTTGCGCTGGCATGTAGTATGACAACTCCGCCACTGTCGTGTTGCCCAAGCTAGGTCAAATTTTGGTGTCAATAGATTCATGAGAACAGATGAACTTGGTTCTCAGTAGCCTGTTGGACAATGTGGATCTGCAGATAAGCATCTTTGTCACATCAGCTAGAAAGTGGAGGGTTTTCATCAATTTTCCGCGCTTTTTCCTGCAACCTTGCCTGGTGCAATGACAATTTCGGCGCTGATAACCATCCATAGTGTGGCGGACAACAACAAATGAGGGAGGCCGGTGCAACCTGGAGCTAGGGCTCTACAGATCTGAGAGGTGGGTTGAAAGTGATCTGGAGATTGAGTGCAAGACTGGATCCAACCACACACAAACTATTCCCAAAGACCAAGTTAGATTAATAGACTACAGAGAGGAAATACAGGAGACCCACCTATTCCCAAAGACCAAGAGGTCAAGATGGGAAAAGGGGGGTGAAGCAAAATTACAGACTAATATATGTGATATACCATTTGCATGAGATGGCAAAGTCATCACAGGAACAGGACATGAAGATAGGTATATACAAACAAGCAGTGTAGGAACAACATGATAAAATAGAGAAGAACAAAAAAAGAAAGTACTCATCACTCATGATCAATCTTGTCCCAGCCTGACTCCATCCACCAGTCACAATCAGCCCTCTCCTCCCCAGCTGAAACAAAAACAACAGCTCTGTGCCATATGGGGATATAACAGCTGGATCTTTTGGGACAATGGCGCTCAGCCAGCGGCTTTGGAAGACATAATAGAGTATGTAGGATGAATGGGGTGATGGATGGATTGGTGGGAGGTTGGATGACCCTCGGACTGAGGGAGGTATGGGCAATATCGCGTAGTGGTGGCTTAACAGTAGCACAGTAATTTCGCAGTGAAGTATCTATAATAGGTAATTACTCTCAAAAATGTGCATGGTCAACTGGAAACTGTTTGCAAAAATGTGTCTGAGACTTGGTGCCAATAGTCAGCCCTTTGGCAGCCACCATCGGCGTCAAAATGCCCTGACGGATCAGTCACGGATTACGGATAACTCGGAGCCAACCTTATCCGTATCCGTACCTTAACCTTATCCGCCATCCACGCGGATGTCGCCCAACCCTGCTCTGCCCTAGTATTGGTCGACGACTTGCAGTCTTGAACATGTCTTGGGCAACCTTAACTCCGAACTTGGCAACTTGAGATAAATAGCCCAAGTACGCAAGTCCACCAAGTTCAGTCAAGCTCACCTAAGTACAATGCAATTTTCCTGATATGGGAGCTCTTGTACTGTTTACACTATGCAGGAACTGCATTGATTGTCCGTTTAGGAGGTGCGACATCATGATCTATCAAAGGTAAGAAAGGGGCTGCAGAGAATACAACATTTCTAGTGTCGTAATCTCTACTGGATAGAATTACGAAGCTCCTGAATTATGTTTTTAACCGAGTGATACGACCTACAAAGGGCCCAGAATCCCCGGGAACAACGACACGGACAGGGACCTAAACTTAGCTCATATTATGACCCACAAAAGACCCAACATTTGTGAAAACTACAGCTTGCGAATCGACCCAACTTCTAGCTCATATTTAGACCTATCTATGGTCTGGGCCAAAATCTGACCCAGGCGCCCCTCATAGTGCATGACTACTTACTGTAAGTACCTGGATCACGTTCTGCAGGCGTACTAAAGCTGTCTCGTATGCATGCAATCGATCTATCTTCTCTTCTAGTTCCGAGTCGTTGCATAAGTCCGTGCATCTGTGACTGTAATCACTGAACAGTACTACTATATGCGGTCGACTGTACGCGGATGGCAAATACAAATTCAAGAGCGTCGCCCTAAAAGCCTGGCAAATCGCACTCGTGCTGAACCGGTCGACGTCAGATCCAACTTGCGCTCCAGCTTCTGCACGACCTGATAAAGCTCTCTGACCGTGATTCCACCCGAGCAAGTTTAAGTTCGTCAGTCTGTATTCGATCGCTCGATCATGATGGGTGCACCATGATCCTGAAGCGCCTGACGCTGTTCGCGAGGATTTGGCTGACATCCCAGACATCGGCAGAGAATGGACTACAGAAACTAAGCTGGACTAATCACGATCGAGAAGGAACTGAACTCATGTGAGCAAGGTTAATGTCCGCGTTCCCAAGGTTTGTCCTTATGTGACCGCTATCGAACGACGACGGGACGTGTCGAAACTGCGATGATCCCAAGTGAAATTGATTTACTACACAAACAACATTAAAGTTCCCCGCCCCATCCCATTCCCCTTCTCTCAGCCCCCTCCTCCTTCAACACACACCACTAACAGTACTCGTTCGGGCTAAACCAAACAAACCCATCAGCCCACATCCCCCAACTTAACAAAAAAACAAACAAAGACTCACCAAGGCCAGCTAATCTGCTTCTGTCCAACGACCTTTCCAGACTTCTGGTTAACCCAGACCTTAAAATCCTTAGTAGGCGTAGCCGTCGTCCTAATGAACACGACATGTGCTGTCTCAAGGACGGGGAAAGGGGCATCGCTGGGGACGCCGGTCTCGTGGTACTCGAGGGAGGTGTAGGAGCCGGGGAGTTGTTTGCCTTTGATGTGGGCTTCGGCGGTGACGATAGCTTGGGCGACGGTGCCGCGGGGGAGAAGGGAGGAGGTGGATCGGATTTCTGTGGGGGAGGAGAATGATGGGTCAAAACTGGGGTGGCGGTAGAAGAGGGAAGAGGACGTACCGACGGATGGAACGGAGGCGGAGATTTCGGAGAGCTCAGCGCTGGCGAGGGCTACGTCCTGTAGCACGTACGACGATACGTTAGATTGAGAGGAACTGGGTTAGAAAGTGGATGGTACGTACAGCGGCTGGGGCGGGGGCAGCGAGGACCACAGAGGCGAGAACAGCAGCGAGGCTAGCAGCGAGGAAAGATTTGATAGGAGCCATTTGTGAGGAGGTGTGAGTGGGAGTTCGATGTGGATGAAGAACGAATCCACTCCTCCTTTTATACCTCCTCGACGACGACGCGCAACTACGGAAGTGGATGGATTTGATATCGGTTCGATCAGGGACTACGGCGCACCTTGAATGCAAACCCCGCGCACCACCACGGGTTCTCACCATGAGCCTTGAATCATGGGAGGGCATGGGCCATGGCTGTGCGGAGATCCGCCTGTCATCCAGGAACGAGTGTTCGCTTTTGGGGATTGTGAGGCACAGTCAGCCCATTCTACCGAGGGAGAAGGTGCATGATGTGAGGTTGTTGAGAGGTGGGCGCCGTCCTAGGGTCAGGAAGGATCCAGAATTGGCGCACATCCGGGAGATGATCATGAACACATAGTCGGTACCGAGGACAGTGATGGGCGCAGGCTGTGCGCTGCCTGGAAGCACGGTGAACGAGGTTCCAATGCTGAAGGGAGGTAGCACCCAAGTAGTGTTCTCAGAGAGGTGTTGGATAAGAGGAACAAGGCGAGCTGAAATAGAGCCCATGATGGAGATCAGCCATGGGACTCGAGAATTTGGGAATGAGGTCGACGTACTTAGTATTAGTAGATAGATGAGTACAGTGTTACTCGGAAATGTGAACGTCAGATGGGGTATCTGTAGAGCCAATTCGAATACCCCTTGCAATGCAACCATGATGTTCGCGGGCATGCTCGACGTCGCGCACAGAGAGGATTGAATGCGAACAGAAAGTGGATAGTGAGGAAATCGCATGATATCATCAGATACATATGGTGTACGCTCGAACGACGCAGTAAGTTCGAGGAACGGAGAAACCAAAGAGAACAGAAGAAGAGGCACAATAAGGGAAAGAACACAGCACCAGACCACTCCACCAGCAAACACCCCGCCGATCGCTCGTCTAAAGCAACGAGTCCAACTTCCCCAGCACCTCCAACACCCCCGCAACCAACTCGAAACACAAATCCTCCTCGCCCCTACTCTCCTTCATCGCCCCCTCCACCAACCCCATCACACTATCCCTCGCCACCACCCCTCCCGCCGAGCTCCCCTGTCTCGCCGGCCGTCTCTGTGCCTCTCCCCCCGGCCCCACACCACCACTGCCAAATCCAGTAGTAGACCCCGGTTGCGAGCCAAACGGCCACACGGAGAACTCCGCTAGGATATCATCACATCTCGCGAACGCCGCCTCCCTCTCCTCGAATCCCAGTCCACCACACGCACCATCCAACACGCTCCCCGCGTACCCCGCTACCAGCGTCGTCACCCCCCTCACCACCCTGCACTGTTCCCCTTCCTCTCCCAGTGCCCTAGGTGGGATAGACGCGGTGGTAAAGGTTAGGAGGGTGTGCATGCGGGAGACGAGAGCGGTTTTGGCGCGGGTGTCGGAGAGGGGGTGGGTGGCCATGTCGAAGAGGAGAAAGTTGCGCTTTTCGGTGCGGAGGATGCCTTTGTCGACGAGGCCCTTGGCGAGACGTTCGCGGACCTGTTTGAGTTGGAAGCCGTATTTGAACATATTCCATGTTTCGCCTGAGAGAAAGGTGGTTAGCTGGTGGAATGGGAAGAAACGAGATAGGAAGGATATAGAAGGATGGGACGGAGGATGGGAGCTGAGCGGAGTGGGATGGTGAGTGTTGGGAATGTGGTGGGAAGACGGGGCAGCAGGGCGGAGAAGATTGCGAGAAGGACGGACGTACCACTCAACAGATCAATCCAGTTCGCGATGCTCATCCTCTCTCCCTCGCCCCGCTCGCCTTCTTGTGCTTTCATCATCTTCAGTGCTTCATCGAGAATCGTCTCGCCCGTTGATTTGGTGTCGATCACTTCTACCTACGAGTAGTATGTCAGTTACTGGACTGTGAAGAACGTGGGAACGGATGGTGCGAAGGGCAAGAGCGACGAGGGTTGGTAGACGAAGTAGCAGATCAAGGAAGAACACGGGATAAGCTGAGAAAAGAAAGTAACGAGAACGTACCAGTCGCTCGCTGATAGGTAGTCTTCTCCTCGCTGAATCCTTCACCACAGCTACTCTCCGTCGGAGTGCGAGCTCGATGAGGATACAACCTCGAAGCGCATAAGATATGTTATCATTCCAGAAAGATAGATATCCCTGTAAACGTAGTCAGCCAACGAAGATGATACCTTTCCGACAGCGACAAGTAGAAATAAGCCAGAAGCTGTAACGACGCTCCGCAGCGAGCGTCTGTCGAGGCTACGCCATTCCCCGGTCCAGCTTACAAGCCAAACACATCCAGCATTCCATCTCCCACAATCAAGTCGGAAAAGTACTAACCTGCCTATCCTTGATCCCCAACAACAGCACCTCCTCCATGATCGTCAACCTCGGCACCTTTCCCCCGATCTTCGCCTCGTCCTCATTCGCCCCATCTAAGTCCCTCGGGTCATATGCGATCTTCGAGCCTCTCTCAAACGCTGTTCCTCCTGCGCTCCGAGGGGCATCGTGGACGTTCGAGGTGGAATTGTGTCGGGATGCGGACAAACTAGGGCCCGGGGAGGAAGGTGCGCGGTCGTCGTCGTCGGGATGTGTGCTGGAGGAGGGAGCGGCGACGCGGCGTCTTGAAAGACCTGATGCCATGGTGATGAGTAGGTGAACAAACGAGGGAGGAGGAGGAGGAGGAGGAGGAGAGGTCGAGGCGAAGTGGGATGGCGGAAGATGGAGATGATGTATGAATGTGGCTGTACGCCATATGAGTTTTGATGGGACATAAATTTCGTACATAGATCAGCTGTGGTGAACGACGAGCAAACGCCCGGAAGCTGCCCCGCCCAGTGGAAGAATTTCGACTCAGATGCCCTACTGACCACGAGAAAACGAGGAAGCGCAAGTATAGATCATTACATAGGAACAAATCAGAGGCCTGGTAGGGATGCGGCGCTATGGAGCGTAGACAGTAATGGATGAGGGGATGGATGGAGTATGCGCGGCTGCTTCGGTCGTAGGAGAGTGGAGATAACGAGCAGGCTTCCTGCAGGCACCCCGCAAACAAGTGAGTACTCCAACTGCCATCAACGATGAATTGCTCTAGAAACGCGAGAGCTAGGGGCGCTTCTGCGATGAACGGGACGGAAGGGGATTAGAACTCGGAGTCGCTGATTTCAGAATCGTATATTCCCAGAAATGCGCGGGCAAACAACTCCTCGGTAATGCCAGTGTAGTGAAGGTGTGTGCAGATACCTAGAAGCTTGGCCGAAGCTCCGAGAGCCAATCATAGCTTGACTTTCAGGTGGTATAGACGTCGGCAGGGTAATTATCCAGCACCCTAGGACCGATTCTGCCTATCTCTCCTTTCGGCAAGCTCTTTTGGACTTGGCGGAACCTCTCCGCGTATTCATCTAGGGTGCACTGCATCTTGAATATGGCAGTGCCTGCTTGGACGATGGCGAGAGCATGCAGATGCAGCTCGTTCTAATGTAAGCGTAGGTACTCTCAAATTTAAACACATACTGACTCTGAGAATACACGTACCTGTACTGAGGTCGTAGCAATCTCCTTGTTGACATCCTCGAATTGCATCCGCGCGGAACGATGCAGCAGAGCGACGGCCTCTTCTCGCGTCAGAGAGTCAAGATGGATTGCTGAGTCCAGTCCCGTAATTCTGCTCTGCTTCCCGAAGTCGTGTCGTGATGACGACGCGGGCGTGATTAGAGCGAGTGAAGTAATCGTACAGATCTGTCGTAGGGTCGTCGGCTTTATCGATGTAGAGGAAGAATGGTTCGGGCAGCCTAGACATCCACGCTAGCGCTGCTTTGCCGGATTCTCCAAAACCATTGGCTTTGGAAATACATGCCGTCAAGCTCAATGGCGGATACATGGCACAGACGAGGCGTTCGATCCAAACTCAGGGTTGTACAGAGATGTGACAAAGGCAAACATTGACTCGTGAGATTCTCCAGCTTGGACACATGAACAGACACATGCATTACTTCAGATAGCGGCAGACGGTGGCAAGAAGTATCAGAGTCGACAAATCACTGTGGCTCGTTGGAGAAAAAATCCAAGCAGCGGAAGAACAAGCAAGGACTTGCAAGAAAACCTGCACGAGCGCGTTGGAGTACGAAGCGAACCAAAATGCCAAGTTGATAAACATGACTGCAACGTTCACTTGCATAAGTATAGGTGGAAACTGAGCGCTCGCAACGCAAGTAGGAAGTTGATCCACGCAACACAGCGCAAGTAGGAAGATGATCCATGCAACACAGCACAAGTAGGAAGATGATCCATGCAACACAGCGCAAGTATGAAGTTGATCCATGCAACACAGCGCAAGTATGAAGTTGATCCACGCAACACAAATTGTAGAGTTCATCGTCTTGGGGTTCAGGAGGAAGACCATAGAACGCGATCATCTCACCTTCAAAACCCAATTCCCGGCCCAATCGGACCGGCACATCCTACTTCCGTTTCGTCAATGACAGTCAACCTCCAACCAAAACACAGCTTTCCAGACTTATCTCGACTCTCGCTATGAACCGGGAGCTTCTGTATTCTCATCTGTGCACTCTCTGTACTGATAATTCGACCACGAGGAGATTTATCTCCCACGCTCTATCGCAGACGCGCACAAATCACCATGACAATCTGATCATTTCTCCGGGTTCTCTCGCACCTCGCGTCGGCCTCGCAGTGGCTAACCTCGTCTTTGACCTTTGTCTTTCATCTTCATCGTTCATACCCGTCTTCTGCGCTGTCGCGTTTTCTCTGAAAGCGACTTCGTTCTGCTCTTTGGCACATCTCAAGTCTACTGAGTGATCACAATCTCGTGGTGGTTGTAGAATCATGAAAGAACGCTTCCGATCAGACGTCGAGCCGGGGTACGCGGTGCATTGGAGCTCACGCATTAGTAGGGGCGAGTGTATCAGGTACCATAAAGTGGCAGAAGGGACGGACAAGCTCGCGAAGATATCGGTACGTTCTTTTGATTTACTCCGAATATCTGACGACCCAACGATTAACGGTTTTGGGTAGGTACCACCGAGTTTTCAGCCCGTAGCGGGAGTCGCAGAAGACAATTCCGATGAGGAGTCGCAAACCACTGGATGTCTGAGCTCGCCTCGTTCGAAGGAGGTGCGAACACTGTTGTTGCTCTTGGTACCTGCTAACAATGATTCGGTTTTGCCGGCGCAGATTCTGTTGGACTTGTCAAGCAAACCGCTTCCAGCGATGCCAGCAAACGCTTCCTGTCTCGCACCTTTCCCAAATCATAGCGGACGCCGGGAGAAGACCTCGTCCAACGACTACCAATGTACAGCAGGAGTGGTACATGCCAGCGAGAGACCGCCCAGTCCCGCCGTAGCCTCGTCGGATTCTCAGCCTCCGAGAAACCCTACGTTGCCCAATCATTATACGGAGACTCATCGGAGCATCAAGGCTATCACCAGCACGTCTCGTTCGGCCTTCGCCAAGTCGCCGTTCAACACAACACCCCAGCCTCGCAAGACGAATCCTCTCGCCAAACGAGCAATTATGGTACCTCATCTGAACCTCAATTTACCTGCAAGTTTCAGTTCTTGATTTCATCTTCATCGTACCGAAGTCACAGCATTCTGACTGCCCAAACTCGCACACAGAAACCTCGTCTTATCCCCATGCCGCTCCCGACACCTCCCGACACCGCACTCTCCTTCGTAGCAGTATACTACCCAAACGAAGGCCTATCAAGCTACCGAACCAAAGAACACCTCCACTTCTCCAATGCTCCTGTTCTGCCTCGATTTCCCTCAGACTCTCCCACAAGCTCCGCATCCAGCGAATCACATCGCGACGACTCTCAGGTTCTCTTCGCCTCTTCCCTACGTACCTGGGCACCGACGCCCCCTCTCACCCTTCAGCCGCCTCCACGCGCTAGGAGAACGTCTGCCACTGCGCTCCCCAACTCTAGGAATGCTCGCATCTTCGAGTCCAGTTTCAGACTTATCTTTCGAGAACCTGGCGTTCTCCACGCCGACACCGGCGCTAGGTGTACGTTCGTGGATTTCCTTTCTACCCGCGTTCGTACGCCGAAGTGGGATGCCTCCAGGTTTCCGGCTGAGGATTTCGAGCAAGACTGGGACTGTGATACTACATGTTCAAATATCGTCGAAGACGAGGGGTTCTTTGAAGGCGGAGACGATGCCGACTGGCGGGCACCGAGCGATGTGCGAGTCATCTTAGAGCCTGAGAGTGACGTATCGAGCAATCCTATGGTACGCAGCAACACCATACTACACTCTCCCTATTCTCTCCTACCGTGCTTCCTTGAAACTGAATCAGTCCTGCACAACAGCCATCAACGAGTCGCTTCTCCGTCTCGACCACGTCAACTTCAGAATATATTCACCTTGACTTCGAGCTCAAACTCAGTGAGAGTGACAGTGATGGCCCAGAGGAGTCAGAGTCCGTCTCGTCCCCGTTCTCGTCCTGGCAGGGCCCACCTCATTCGTCATCGCTCCGTCCAGAGCAGGTGTATTCCTCGCTGGACCAATACTGCGCCGCGGATCGACACCCGGCGTTCAACTCCCAACTTAACGTGTCCGAAGAAGGATCCGGAACGCTGGACTCGCTCAAGGTCAAGTCGGGCGTTCGAGGTAGGGGTGGTGGATTCGCACAGTTGTTAAGGTCTGTTAGAGGAGGGTATAGGAAGCGCTAGCGTGACGTGGTACCTCCACGCGTCATACTCACGTCTAGGCGGACTGCCAGCGATGAGGCAGAGAAGCCCGATTCTAGTCTCGAAATGATATAGGTGTGCTGTCACGGACCCGTCGACCACGGCACGATCTACCGACCTACACAGTTACCGAAGACGTAGAGTGTACAATTCGTGTGTTTCGCTATGTGCTGATCCTATGCAGTGTCACTTTATGTCTGTTTATCGTCGGACTCGGACCTTATAGTAGCATACCGCCTGGTCATTCTATATGGGTCACAAACGGAAACTGTACTGAGGTAAATGTCGTCCGATTCGAACGCGCCGATAGAAATGAGTGTAACTGCCATGATACGTTCCCGCTCTGACTTTGTGCTGCTTCTTTTTTCCTGTACAGTATGTGTCTTCTCAAGTGACGCCATTTTGAAATGCAAGTTGCCCATCATGATCATACCCCAGATGAATCGTGATATCGACGCCTCCCGCGACGCTGAGTAGTATACGGTGAAGTACTAGTACGTATTCAAAAGCGCGGACACGACGAATCTCAGCGCTTTCCAGATGCATGGCCGCCGCGAGGCTGGCGAGAGAGGTTTCTCGGCCGCGCTGCGGGATCAGCTAACAAGTAGAAATTGGGAGGAGAGTCAGCAGGCTCATCTCGGCGACAACAGGAGTAGCTGCATCTACCTCGAGATAATGCCTGTCTCTAACGACAATCACGCTCGTTGGACTGAATGCGCTGGTACAAGGAAAGACTCGGGTTCAATAAAACCAAGGTTCAGGAAATAAATAGCAGGTATGCGCATGCAGAGTTCGAAGCAGAAGTGATTACGCTTGGCAGGGAACCTTGCTGTTGCTGCAACGGCGCGTGTCCGTCAAATACGTTCCTTCAGTGAGTGTCAACGAGTTCTCAATGTATTCCGAGAAAAAAACGGACGTACCAACTGAGCTCGAACGGCCAATTTGGAGACGACGACCTCGAATTCGAATGTACTATGGTGTTATCACTCGACTGGTCATGAGGTTCTCCTCGTTATCTCAAACAATTAACCATGCTTTCCCCCGAAGTGAGTGAGCCAACATGTACAAACAAGAGCACCTGAGTCCGAGCCCGTAGTACATGGATCCGAGGCGTGCGCGGGGGTTCGGGTACGCTCAGGTCGCTCGAGTCGGGCCTTGCATTAGGCAAACATACCCAAGACTGTTTAGTATTCATTAAGATATTTATTCAGTGTACCTACTCGCTGTCCGAGAGTAGTCAGCGCTAACACCGACTATCTGTACATACTCGTCCATAGTAAATCGTCGTCCGAGGGCGGGCGCGGAGAGAGGGGAGGCTCGGCGTGCGCTCGCTCACTGCCCGTACGCCCTGTTTATATACATTAGCGGGTCGCATGCAGTGTTATCTCGAGGCGCAGATAGGGCGAGTAGTCGTTGCCCGAACATAGTATTAAATGCATCTTCCCCAGACGAGGGAACCGCACCGCGGGGTGCCGTTGAGTGCATACAGAGACTATTCCATTGGGAATTTGGCGTGCTCCCGTGCTGCATCAGTCGAGGAAGTGAATAGGTGGAGCTAGCCTGAGCTCTATACCTGTCCATCGTCGGCCGTTGTACGAGCGCTGTTCCCAGAGAAACTCGTCCAGCATTTTGTTCACGATAGTCGCCCACGGTCGGAGATGATGTTGGCCGACCAGGCGCGCTACTCAGCACCTGCGCTCGCTCCGGAATCGGTAACCACCGTAGCCAAGACTCAGACGAGCGGCTTTGACAGCGCGTCTTTAGATGGAGGAAACGATGCCTAGTTAATGCATGGTCACGACGCTGCGTCCTGTCAGTGTCAGCCGGCGGCAATGACAGACAAAAGTGCGGTATTGAGTGAGGAGGTATCACCGCGACATCGTTTCAATCCTGGTATGGTCCAAGGACTAGCGCTCAGCCGGTGTCCAATCTCTGCCGGGCCCTGAAGATCATGGAACAACTACGAGCGACAGCAGCTCGTGGGTACTGAGCTACGATAGAAACAGCGACGAAGGGGAGCTTCTCTGTGCCTTCCTGTGAAAGCGGACTGGACCAGGAGGGAACGTTGCTATGTAAAACGCAGCGCTCCCCAGGACACCAAGTAAGACGGAATATGTCGCATGAGGCTTCAGACGATCTTCGGCGCTGGAGGTGTCGTATACCCTGACGCATAGAAAGAATGATTGGGCGGACGTGTCAAACTCTAGGAAGGCATGGTATTCCCTGTGAGACGAGCGGCTGGTCGTTCGTTGTGATACTTATGGGTGGAAGAGATGAAACGAACATTATCGGAGTCAAACGTGTCCGTGTGTGTGTTATACTCTTAAAGCTTGAAACGTCCAGCCGAAGAGGACTTTCGAAACCGTCAGTTGTCGGTGCAACTCTTCGGAGAGAGTTAAAGGACGCATTGCTGTCCAGATCACTAGGATGCGAGAGATAACGATGCGCATTGATTGAAAGCTCCTCATAAACGACTAGTAAGCTGCTTGTGTTCGAATGATATAGGTCGAAGCAAATAAAGCTCGCAATTAGCGCCCGTGGAAGAGTTTCGCCTGGGGTGGTTTCGTCGTTCGCGAAGTCGAAGAAAGGGGACGAGGAGGGGCACAGTCATGAATGAATGACATAGAAAGCAAAGAAGAAAGCCAAATACACGAGACTCCGGAAGTACGCGAAGCGGAAGATTGCAAGGATGCACGCGTCTATGCACCGCGACACGTCAGAGCCGTGTCATGACTTCTTCGTCTTCTTACTCTCAACAAACAGAACTCGCTGCCGCACTGGAAGAAATGAAGTTCTAGTAGTGAAGACGGCTGAGAAATGGAAGAACAGCGCACCTTTGGGGTCATACTTCACTGCGGACAGCTTTGGGCCCTGACGAAGTCGCTGGGTGGTGTAGAAGAAGCCCGTTTGGGCTGTGGATATCAGCCGCACAATGATTGTCCTGTAAAAGTGTAGATTCAGATGCGTATCGAGCGCAGTGACTAGTATGAACGCGAACCGAGCCTTGGATTTGCCCGCCATGAGGTAGCAGAGGAAGAAGAAGTTGTTTGTATCTATTTGACAGCGCCACTCGGTCCGAGCTGATGAGACGCGTGACCTCTGCATGGGCTACACTAGGCGGCCACTCAGTCCGGCGTCTCGTCGTACGCTCTTCTCTTGAGATCCTTACCTTTATCTGAGTTGATGAAATACGTTATTTCTGGACAGAAAACAGACCTACCATAGAGTGTCGCACGCTCATGCTAGGTGAAAACAGCGCACCATTTACTCTCATGTATGAGCGCGAGGACCCTACGTCCGCCACCATCGCAATTTACACCTCACTATTCGCCATCTCAACATCCGTGAGCCAAGGAACTTCCGACCTATCAAGCTTAACCAGGCCATGACAGCCGTGGGTAGATTTCACAGAAGCTGAAATGCGCGCACGTCCTTCTACCCGCCAGTCCCATACAGAGAGCCAGCTATGATCCTGATCCGCAGGAAGGTGCTTCGGGCCTTTGTTCTCAGCTTGGGCCGTTTGACAGATACAACACCCATACAAAACGGAGCGCTAAACGGCTCAACACGCTCTGAGGGGGTCCGTCACATTGGGGCTCCGGTTACATCACCCGACCGAAGCCCTTTTATATTTGTGCCTGGAGGGTCGAAGGTGACTGAATTGCTGTTCAATGGGTAGGCAGCCTGGTGAACCTCTCGACGTATTCTTTCGCTGAAATGCTCACATAATTTGACTGGTCTTGGCTAGTTGCAACGAATCGTAGATTTAGGCGGCCAAACGTACGGGATCTATCACGCAACCCTATCACTTGCATTCCCACCCGAGTTCGGCATATAAAGACGCAGTACCTCTGGGTAGAAACTAGGCCGAATCTCCCTCCTTACTCCCCACCACCCCATCGTGCAACTTGTCCATAACCTGTACGTTTAGTACTTCTCTCTTCCATGGATAACCCTCGTCTCATACAAGGTGTACACCTCGGTACGTGACTATTATCGCATACGTTCTTCGTTCTCTAATAGCCTCTCTTCCCGTCTTTGCAGACCATGGCTTCTACGATATCTCCCATCTACACCGACATCAACAACCTCATCTGAGCGTGCCGATTTCCTATACTCGCCCTCATCGGACGGATTCTCCAGCCGCGCTTTCCCGCCGCGCTCCGTACCCGCGCCTACTGGACTGCTCGCCGACATTCGATTCCCACCCTGGCTTCCCCTCACAGCAATTCGGCGCCCAATACGACCCATCGCTAGAATTGAGCGGCTTCAGACTGATAAGCAACTCCTCCCTTGCATATTATGAGAAGTCGGAAGCGCACGATATTGATTGGTCGCTATTCCTCCCACCTCCATCTACTTCGCGCGCCGAGGTCTACGGAGGTCGACCGTCGCCAGGACTTATCGAACCCGATCATATGAGCTACGACATCTCCCCCGTGGACTCGCCGTACAACCTCACCCCTCGCACGTTGCCTTCCTCATTACCTACGCAACCCACCTACTCCCATCCCGCCTATCGACTAGACGAACGCCGACCTAGTCTTGGCCATAATCACTACGAGTCAGTCTCGTATACCCTGCCGTGTCCACCACCACCACCACCAGATCATCAGCAGCATCGACGGTCGCTCAGCGGTGGGTCCAGTCCCACCTCCGACCATCAACTATCCCCATCTCTTGAGGCATCCACAGCGAAGCCACCGGCAAAGGAGTGCTCGCATTGCCGTACCACCACTACGCCGCTTTGGCGTCGTGAGCCATCGTCCATGCGCCTACTTTGCAACGCCTGTGGCTTGTACCTTCAGCAGCATCGACGCCTTCGACCACAGGAGCTCATTGACGCGGATAGTCCTCTCGATGATGACGAGGAGGAAGGAGTTCCTGGTGGGCCGGAGTGTAGTCACTGCAAGACGCGCGTGACGACGGTGTGGAGGAGGAACAAGGAGAGGCAGCTCGTGTGTAACGCGTGTGGGGTTTATCAGAGGATGCGGGGGAAGGAGAGACCGTTGCCTGTGAAGCGAAAACGTATCAAGCCACGGCCGAAGGTCATTCATGGCTCGAATTGATTCTGTCCCACCCTACTATGCATTCCTTTCATTCATGTTGCTTTCTTATCACTAATCTCTATGGTTCATGTTTTGCTTGCTATCGTTTGCTGTATGCTCACATCGACTCGGACTCCACCGCTCTGTATGTACTTCTAGATGTGCTTTACCTATAGACACTACATATTGTGCATGGCTTTACTAGTGACACAATCCTCGCTGGTGATGCGATGTACAATCCTCTGCTTGCTCTGCAGCTAGCAGTCCTACGCTCGGCAAAAGCTCGCAAAGGTGTGGACCCAAGGAAAGCTTGGATCGTCATGATCGTCGACCATATCACTAGTCACAGTGATCAATGATTAGCCACACTGACTGATTACTGACCGTGAGAACCCTGCATCAATTTCGGCCAAAATGGCTCAGAGGTTTGTTCCGATGTGCTTGCGTGCCCCGCCCGCACCACGGGTCAGCGTATAAATACAGCGCCTTGCGAAAATGCCTCGTCTTCCTTCCCCCCCACCCTCGCATTTTCTGCACCTTCTCCTTCGATCTGGTACACCCCCATCTAAACTTACATCTATCTTCTCTATCACCACTACGCAATATACAGCGGTTTAACACGCTACTCTGATGCTCAATACCCTTTGTTTCATCACCAGCAGCAACCTGGACATCGACCTGGAATATCTACTTCGCTCCCCGCGACTTCGACATAACTGAGCACATTCGACCTTGGCCCTTGTATTTTCCACTCTCACGAGTGCCGATCCATCGCTCTTTACTGTCTACGTTCTTCAATGGAGGGCTACTATCCGGAAAGCGACATCGACTTTGCTGATACCCGGAATTCCCTTTTCCACGACTCGCCCTTGTCCTCGTCGTCCCCAACGTTCCCACACGTCTCGGCTAAGCCTAGGCCGTGCCCCAATGGTGATCGTTATCAGCCACATTCCCGGCATTGCCATTGAGAAGGTCCATGGTTCCCGAGTCAACTGCCTGGGCAGACCGGTATGCGTCTTCTGCATGGAGATATTAGGCACAGTGTCCCAATCGTCAGCTCAGGATTGGTTGAGGGTGGTCTACGGACGTCGTATCATCTCGGCTGGCCTCGCAAGCTCGCACCGTTGAGCCGCATTTCCCCCAGGTTTCTCCTTGGCCGTGAGCTCGCCGCTGTCAATCAGGCGTTAAAGGTTTCGTTTATACACTTATTTGAGGGTTGTGGGCCCCGCTCTGTGGTTGAAAAGTAACTGGTGCAGTTCTGGCCCTAGCAGAGACTGGTCTCGCACGCGGAAATATTTTTTTAGGTTGCTTTATAAGCCGTTTCGCTGCCTTCACTCCTTCCTCAGTGCCTCGATCATCCGAGTCTCTGCCCTCAGCTTTCAACCTCTCTCCACCCCTCTCTTTTACGACATCATGGATATGGGTGGTGGTGCCGCTGCGGAGGGTCCGAAGTGCAAGATCTCCATGTTATGGAACTGGTACATCTCGCATCGCTCTCAACGACAAATTGAACCTCACAATCTGTTGATTGGCACAGGTACACGATTGACGCTTGCTTTATCTCTCGTCAATGGCATGTGCGCACTATCGGTATGCAACATCTCTTCCAGAAATCTCCCACCTCCGTCGTCCGTCGAGCTAACTCGTTACTTTTCGCCATAGGTCAATACGCAGGAACCGTCATCTCTCTGTTCTTCATCATGATCATCCTCGAATACTTCCGTCGCGCTGCAAGGGAATACGACCGTCGCCTTATCGCCAAATACAAGAAAGCTGGTATCCGTGACTCCCAAGACGACATCGCGAAGCTGCCTACCGGCGCTACCGTCCTTAAGCCAATCAAGTACGTCAGATATTGTTGGCCCCTCAGGTGTCTGTTCTCTCACGATCGGCCCGTTGGTTTGTTTCAGGCCTACATTCCTGGAACAATTCATTCGTAGCTTCTTCTACTTCGTCCAGTTTGGAGCCGGGTACATTCTCATGTTGACGGCAATGTACTACAACGGGGGCCTGATACTCGCCATCTTCGTACGTCGCCCTTCATCATATGTTTTCATTTCGTAGCCACTCGATCTAACCTCTGAAATGACAGTTCGGCGCCTGGGTTGGGTATTTCCTCGCTGGGGTAAGTCGTTTTGTTGCTTTTTCCTCTGCTAGTCTCGAATTACGATCTGATTGCGCCTCCTCCGTGATTAGAGTGACACACTTGGGCATGTTGAAACTCGTGATGCATGTTGCTGAGATGCGCGTCATGTAGTGTCGTGGTTATGCTGCATTGCTCCTGGTCTTTTCTTATTCTTTACGCACTCGGATGAACTGCTGTTACGTTTTCCCACGAATGCTATGTTGCTCTGAAACACCATGGATATCGGCGATGTTGGGCTTTCCCGGTTAGCTTCACCGCTGCTACTTAGGCTCAGTGAGCGCGCATGACAACGCTTGAAGTCTGGAGAAGTCGGCGAGAAAGCTTTGAAACGCGGAGAACTCGGCGAAACGACTCCTTCTGTGTGCTCGCGGACGACAGCTCTACGGCGCAACGGCCTGCGTTCTGGTTGACCTAGTCTCGAGGGCCGAGTACACCTGCGAGTGTATACGTACCACTCACACTGAAGAGCCTTTGACGGTTGTTTTCAGCGCCTTCCTTTGATGTACGAAGCTTCATCGCGTCGACCACTCATCGCCGTGCAGCGCCTTATTCTCCACAGTGCGATGGCCTCGTAGTACTCACCCAGCGTTGGCTAATCGACTGAGATGTCACTGACTCAAGGCTCAATCCGGAAGCAGTTCGTTCTGGTGTTGGGCTGCGATGAAGTCAGGGTTCTATGTCAGACGAGTTACAATAGTGGAATATGTGTACTGTACATGGCTCTTCATTCTAGGTGCGTGCAATAATGATACATCAAACGTATAATAAATTCCTAACGACATCGGGATATACAGAAAAGACAGAAGAGAAAAGTAGGCGACACTCGGGGAAGATTCTGTTTATGTCACCTGAATGTTCAGCCGACGACGACAACCAATCTACTCATGTTTGGTCCTCGTTCTGACCTTGTTACGTCGAAGGGCGAGAGGGCGTTCTTTTCCCCTCAATCGAACGTACACTCCACAGGCGTTACACAGTTGTTCGCCCTCCTTTCCCCTTCTCCACACGGATGTGCTCCGCGTCGAGCAATGAGAACATACCGGGCCTTCCCAGCCCTCAGGAACCTCCTCGTGCGACTCGACCGCCTCTTCATCTCCACGAGAAGCGCTGATGAGCTCGAAGGGTCGCTGCTTGTGCCGGGTCTGGAGGTATATCCCACAGGCGTTACATAAAGGATCGTGTGTCATAGGGTTGCGTCGCCACATCGGCGTCGTCGTGGCACCGCAGTTTGAGCACGACTTCGGAGGAGCGCTGGCGTGTAAGTGGGATGCGACAGGGCTTGGAGTGCTCGGAAGGTATCGACCTCCATCGGTGGAATCTGAGTGGTGGCTGGACGTGCTGGGAGCATGGTTGTGATCGTGTCCGTAGTAACTAATAGTCGAGTTGGGAGGAGACCGCGAAGAGGCGCTATAGTCGCTGAATGAAGCCATTGGGTACGGGTTTGAGGCTGTAGGCGCTACCGAATGCTGTTGGTCGATGTACTGATGGGGGGCATGTCCAACGCTGATGCCGCGCGACGGGGCGCCGTACGTCAAGCAGTCAGAGCTGCCTGAAGCTCCAGATCCTCTGTGCTGGCTATGGCCCCGCGACCAGTCGTGCTGGCCATTCGAGTATGATGCCTGTCGAGATTATTTAGAAGCATACAGATCGGAGCATACACCATCACATACTGGGAGTTCATAATAAGTCCTGTCGTTCTCATAGCCACGCCCAGTGGGTACACCTAGAAGTTCATTCTAGTATAAGAGACAGTCTGGATTCCGAGAAGGAGCAGTATTATCGTACTTGGATAAGATGAGTCAGATAATCCGTTCGCGTAGTACATGCCAGAGGATGGGCCGGGCAGCATCTGGCTGACGTGGTGGTACGTCGAGGACGTGTCATATCCCGATTGATAAGATTGGTACATTGTCCGAAGTATGGTAGAAGGGTAATCAGTGGAAGGGAAGAAGTAGAGGACGGGCAAAGCTGGATCAGCAGTGAGGTGGACTGACTCCTTTATATACATCGCCCGTTGGCGCCAGAAGAGACGCGATGCTTGCCTCACAACCTACAACCGTGGGCGGTGTCTATTATTGAACACATCCGTTCCGTCCGTCGGGTTTTTCGCCAGAATCCCTCCAGGGTGAAAGATTACGTCCTGCCCATCGCAAACTCAATAAATCGATAATTGAGAATGCTCTGCATTGTGCCGGATCCAATGTCGTGCGCCTAGTATTGATGTGACATGTCGGCAGGTGCTTCTCCGTCCTGAGTAAGTAGAACACCTTGGTAAAGCCGACTGCCTGGTCCGTCGGTTAGCTTAGAAAAGTGCATCCGATCCACGAGCTCATAACACTTGCCTTGGCTATGACGGAGAACTGAAGATAGCTACTATGAAGTTCGCCATTCCAGTCTCGCTTGAGCGGCTGCTGTTTTGAGTGCGGTTCTCCTCCAACTATTACTGCGCAGCGGTGCTGCTGTCTCAGCATCAAGCAAGCAGATAGGTGTCTGTTGAAGTTCTAGCAAAACTCATACTCTTTTCCAACACGATTGGCGTCGAGGCGGCATCTGGCTGAAGTCGTATGCATAAAGCACTCGCAGCAGTATTGACTAGATCAGATGTATCGTTTGATGGATCCGGAACCTCTACATTTCATCGGTTTGCTTTGTGTTTGTTGCATACGTTGCATTAGCACCTCAGCTGCGCGTTACCATCAGGTCTCAGCACTGCAACGACCAGAAGGGACACACATACTGAAAAGCTCTGAATCATTAGCCTACTTCCCGTGTGGTGAGAGGTTACTTGCGCTGGATAAAGTATCATGCGCAAGTGCGAGCGTTCGTGTATGGTAACGCCGAAAGACAGACTGAGGTAGAATCAGAAAGCAGCACCGCTCTTTCAAGGGACGCGGTCGAGAAAAAGATCTGAGCACCTGGGTAGAAAGATACCAAACACAGCCTTAGCTCGAGGTTATCGCACCTCTGTTCCTTGACAAAACTTCTGAGCTCGGTCAAATCTCACAGTACCACGTACTCCTGACGTCGACCTTATTAGTCCGCCCATATGACTTTGTCCCCTTTCCCGGCCATAAGGTCTCTCCGAAGGGGATTAAAAGCCGTCTGCATTCATACGTGCTTTTGAATTGATCGTGACTGCCTGCCTATCTACAATGAAAACCATGCGTTTTCTGAACCAAAGTCGTCTGACGTTGCTCGGTAGTCCTACTCTGATTGGTGAGGCTGCTGTAGGCAAGGCGGAAAACCAAGTCAACGTTCATCTTGGAGACAAACATACAAACATAGCCGAGCGAAAGACGGTGAGCGTGAACAACTTTTCTGGAGGCCGTTGAAAACGCTAGGATCAACGCGACCACTGGTGATTGCCGCTGCACTGTGTGTGCCCATGATAGCGTTACCCAATATGTACTAAGTGTAAAGTCCAGGATCTGCGGCTCAAGCCTCGCGGGACAGCTGCTCTAGAGTGGGAGAAATTCTGAAAGTGAGGCCCCGGATCAAGCGTGCGTAACTTTGTGATCTAGTGATGGGTCGTCCGGGCTGAAGGCAAGCTGCTGTACATACGCCTACCAGCTGTGAGAAAGCAGTTTTACACCTCAGCTCCCAGCTGAGCTTAATACACGGCAGAGACAATAAACGGGTGAACGGACAAGCAACGAGAGAGCGCCAAGTTGAACGAATGGGAGAAATCCCCGCGAAAGTAGTACAGCGCCAGAGCGCAACACAACAACACCGGTAATCATACTGTTGCGATGTTTTCGGCGCCGCAAATGCGTCGCCTACATCAAGCAACGACTGTCAAAGATTCATCGCCATGCAGGGAGCTACGTCAGGGCCAGGGGATCCAATCCCACTAGGGTCCAGGCAAGGGAACGGTCTTCAAAGCCGTTGTCTAACACTGAGAAGCGGCCGCGGGGCAACAATTAGACGCAAGAAGATAGAGTTGGGATCAGAGTTTGAACAAAACCGGATCTCATCTCACAAGTACTTACATACAGAATACAGACGCGGAGATGCGGTGCAGCTCCAGGTCCTTCCCTGATCAACGACTTCGAATGATCGACATTTAGAGTCCCCCGACGATCTTACCAGTCCGTCGGTATGACCGCCACCTATGTAGAAGCGACGTCTCGCAAACGACCTGATTCCCCGCTCTCTTCGTCAGGGCAGGAACAACGATCTTCCGGATCACCCGAGCAGAAGTACGGCCCGTAATAGCCTGTGGAGACCGAGCCGAACGTGGGGAGACGGGTTCGGACCTGAACCAAATTTCTGACCCGCGTTCGACGAGAAGAACAATGCTAGAGACAAAGTAGGTGATTGTCGACCTCCAGAAATACAGACACAAGCGGCAAGGTGCAAGCGAGACGAATTCCGCCAATTCAGACGGAAGAGTTCCACGAATTGAGCTGGCAGAAGCGGCATAGCACCACCACCGTGAGACGCTCCGTATCCGTCGGGGTGTTCGCTAGTCTCTCATTAACATCAGGAGTTCCATCTTCCACTTGCGAAATATAGCACCCGCCCGCATCAGTCAAGAATTGTCCCAAGCATGTCTAATGTGCGCGGTGCTGAAAGTCCGCCTGCTAGAAGACCTATTGCGCGTATACGAAAGAATGTTGAAGAACCAGCTTTCGGATCGTGACATGGGATATCCGTTGCCGCTTCACCGCCCTTTGTTTAAACGAATAATAGCCCGAAAGAGCATCGAGAGACCAGCTGTGAAGACAATGCTCGCCCGGTGCATCAGAACAGCTTGCCCCTCACCGCTGCCTCGAATACGCACAAGGACTGATGCGCGTTCGCTTATCCACCGCCTCGCACGTCGACAAAGCAGTAACGAGAAAGCAACGCACACTGCCGGCGTGCGTTCACGCACTGTATCCTCCGCCACAGCGTCGTCGCATTACCAGAAAAGGTCGCATCACCAAAGGGTTAATGAGAACAACATTGCATTGCATGTAGACTCACGGTATCCACCACCACAGCTAGCGTCGTAATACGTGTCCTAAACACCGGCGATATCAGCATAGCACAACGCTCGTTGAGTCTATACACATTTAAAAAGAAAGAATCTGAAAAAGTCGGCCAAGGAACGGAAGGGGGAAAATATCCACAGCGGAAAAAAACAAAACGAAGGCGACATTAGAAAGATCCGCAAGGTAAGCCACCCACCTGATCGTCTATATTTTTGAGACGATCGAAGGAGGCAGCAGGGTAAAGGTTTCGAATTGCCAGAAGATTCGAACTTGGACAAAAAAGATGAAGCAAAGAACTTGAACGGGTCGTGAGGGTAAAGTATAGATAAGATGATCATCAAATAAGATAAAGAAAAACAGGGCGTCATCGCTAACAAACAAGGGCATGGTGTAACGCATAACACGAACAAGTAAGAAGGGTAGAACGCTGGGTCTCAACAAGAACGACGGGCTGGGTGGTCGAGAAAAAATCGACGCTACAGTAGAACAAGATGTTCGGGTCGCATGGCAAAAGGCAAGACTGTACAAAGGGGAGAACACACGAAAGATGGCAAGAGCGAGCAAACAGAACTTCAAAGGTTCGACTATGAGTAGCTGGGGTAGTATGGGTCGTCGTCCCATGATTCTAAGCAGAGAACATCAGAACCAACGTCAAAAAGGAAACAAAGATGAGCGTACCCTCTGTTATGCTCTTCCACGCTAGGTACAACACGCCGACGGCGGCTGTCTCAAGGAAAGTCGCGATGAACGTGCCGTCGATCTTGCCGTTGGTACCCTGGAGCAAGATCGATCAGCATTCGTACCGGAAGAATCGAGTAAAGAGCGCGAAAATAGGTAAACTCACGTTACAAACGACCTTCCCAAGCAAGAAATACGCCAACTGGCTCAGCACGAACAAAATCCCCGAGAGGACGTAGAACCACATTGGTCGGATCTCGCGCAGTACCCCCAGAACGATGTACGTCATGAGGATGAAGTAGATGGCGAAGCACCTAGGCGAGCAAGGTCAGAACCGGCACGAAGGAGGTCAAAGAAGAGGAACACTCACGCAGCCGGCCAGATACTCGTCAAAACGAACAAGGGTATGCTCAGTAGATCCTGCGGCGGGTCACTTTGCAGCGCCGACGTGAAGTTGAAGCCGACGTCGAGGGAAACGTATAGCGTGCCGGCGAATATCAGGATGGAGAGTATTCCGACAGGCTACGAGGGGAGAAAGGTAAGTTAGTGCAAGTATGGAAGAGGAGTGTTATGACGGGGATGGAGGGAACAAGGCAAGAATTAGATCCGACACAAGATATCACCAGCCGCCTGACGCTGAGCGGAGCAATCGAGGAACGGAAGAGTCGAGAAGACAATACTGCGTCCGGGGAGAAGAGCATAAAACTCCGCTGGAAAAGAAAGCCGAAAGAGTGCCCGATAGACTGCCTTCGAGGCGCACACCCCCCCATCCACCAGAATCCTTCCATACCAACGCCTTTCCCAAGGGAGCAACGCCACTTCCCACACATCCCCAATCCACCATGGAGAACGCACACCCCTCTCCCCGAGACAGCGGACCAGCTCCGTCGGATAGTCATGGGAACAAACCAACGCAACGACCATCCCGCAGGGACAACGAACATAGCGCAACATATCTCCCCATCGCAGAACGTATCTCCCACAGCGTAACATATCTCCGCGCAGCAACAACGTATCTCCCCAAGACTAAATGCGCCTCCCCCCTTCCCACGAAGCATCGGAGGTAGCAACTCCCGCACCGACACGGAGCCTCCAAAAGCGCTCGACGTCCAGGTCTAACGCTCTGTCGCGAAACCGACTGCCAGGCTTCCCATCGCGGAAGGGACTGTCAAGCTTCCCAACGGATGATCCAGTCGAGTCGAAACCCGCAGCATGTATGCCGGACGCCTCTCGTTCTCGTCGACAGGACACCCGGCGTCCTTTCGACAAGTCACCCGGCGTCCATTCGACAAGTCACCCGGCGTCCATCCGACCTGCGCATACATCCGCCCATGGCGTTTCACCTCCACTCCCAACCCCATTCGCACTTCCGCCCATCCGAAGCTTACATCATGCGCCGTCGCCGCTGACACTGTCCTCCGCACAAAAGCTCCAGGGCGCTTTGCCCAACATCCATCACCAGCGGTTATCCTCATAGCGGTCATCCATGCCCTGCCAAACGCTGCACGTCCCGAATCCCTAGCACCATGACGCCGCGACACACCATGGCCATAACCGCTATGAGAACACATGATAACCGCCATGAGACAGCATTACGTCATCCATCAAAACTCCCGCACCCAGACCCAATGCAAATCAGGTACCGGTAGAAATTAGCATCGGACGAGTTTGCCGAAGAAACAGAGAGCAGGATATGGAGCGGGAAGAGGTGTGGAAGCAAAGAAAGAGTACACGCAAAAAGAGAGAAGGGTTGATGGAAGAGAAGGGTTGGTGGAAGAGAAGGGTTGGTGAGGTATAGATGATTTGAGGCAGGACGAGAGAAAGTGAGATCAAACCAAGTGAAACGAAGGCGAACCCCAATTCAGACAGGTCGTCCAAACGCAGAACAAGAAACACGAGAAGAGAGAGAAATAGGGTGATAGCCAGACGGACAGAAGATACTCACAATCAACGAGCTCAGAGTGCCATCTTCCACAATCTGCGTCGCTATCAGGCCATTGGCCAGCAGTGACCAAAACAGCGTCGCGACTACTGCTGCGTGCACGGCCGTCACCGCCGTGAGCCCTGTCGAGCCTTGTTCGAGGAGAGCACCGGTTGTGACGAGTTGAAGGGGGAGAGAGATGAGGTAAAGGATCATGAAGATTTGGAGCTCTGTTCGGCCTGTAAGGGGAGAAGGTGACGTCGTCAGTAACTTCAAGACAAGATAAGAGTAAATAGAGAGAAATTTGGGACTGGGAGTGCGAGAAGTGAGGAGGAAGAGACGTACCAACGGCGGCTTTTCTCCGATGTGCCATGACGATCAGTCCAAGCACAAGCAGGAAGCTCACTGCACAGATGACGATGTTCGCGATATTTCCTAACGAGCCGTCGCTCCCCATCTTGGGTATACCGCACTCTGGGTTGATACCCATGGGTGCGGAGGCGGGAGGGTCGAGGTTGAGAGTCGCTCCTAGTCCTCTTTCTTGTAGCTGAAGTGCGGTGAATGAATCGCGTCGAGTCGTTGGTGGTTGGGTAGGTGGTGAGTTATAGGTGTGGTTATCGTCAGTAAACGACAATAACCCAGATGGGATATAGAAGGCAGACCTGCTAGAGGGAAGTCAGTAAATGTTTGAGCGAGAAGAAAAGACAAGGACGCACATGGTAGAACAAATTGCACCATGTATACGATGGGGTGTCCCTGCACAACCACTCAAACGAACCGAACCTCATCTTCTCCTACAGATAGTCACTCGGTTTATCAAGTCGTGTTGGCCGAAAAAAGGGAAAGAGAAAGAGGGCTGCACTGGGAGGAGGAGGAGGAGGAGATGAGGGACCGGGGGGTGGGGGGTGGTGATGGTGATGATGGTGGGTGGGATGGATGCGGAAAAGGACAAGTTGACATGGGGAACCGACGACGACTGATTGTATGCAACACATGTGGCGTTCTCCAGTTTCAATCTAGTTCGGATCAGATTGCATCACATTGCTTGGGGTCAATACCACAACCGCAAAAGTCTCTTGTCTTGTCTTCGATGTGTCTTGAAACTTCCGGATACGCTCGGGATATAGGAGAGAGTATCCAGCTCGGAGGAGGATGAAGAGGAGGTGTTGATGTTGCTCGGTGTTGAAGCGATTGAACGTGTAGTGCGTATCTTTGATGCGTCGCTAAAGGCATCACCAGGTTGTGCATCGACAGGAAGCCGACGACGACGACGAGGGAGTGGGAGAGAACACTATGGACATGGTCTCTACTCGTCTAAGACAAGGGTCACGATCCGTACAAGGTCTGATATGCACGGTAATAATGACGAGACGACTTTGTTTCTTAATCTGCTCAAGCTCATCGACGGCGTCACTGTGTGCCTTGCAACCCATGGCCAAGGGCGATTGGACCTGCGACGAGATTACTCGACTAATGGTCAAACATGACGAACGAAGGAAATACAGCCGCTATGCAGTTGCTCTTCACAATTGGTGCAACGAATAGTGGGCGGCTACTTACCTTTAGGCTGTTAAATAACAAAATCAAGCGCCCGAGAATCTCCCAAAGTCGAGTCGAGGTGTAACGAGAAGACAACTTAACTATCCACTCGAGTGTTGTTCAGAGCCGAAAAGCTACACCGACGTGTACTTTGCACTACATGCTTATGTATCGAGATCTACCGCTCCTGGCCATGGCTAGCCGCGACGTCGACCACAGCACTTTCCGTAACACTGACATGAAGCGCAGGGATGCACTCGATTGGATCACGCGTACTTACCTTTGTACCTCTTCCTTCACCACCACCATCCTCAGAACGTCGTAACAGAACTCTGTACTTAGAGGGTTATGATCACACACGCACATTCGCGTCCATTGTCAGAAACTATGCTCACGACGCTAGACAACCCAATTCTCATCAAGACTGCTATGTCTTAGGGTTCTCACTGGACAAGCGCTCTTCTCCGATCTTCCTGCTGCATGTTCCCGAATGTTCCCATATTGTCAGGAGCTCGCCATAGATTCTCGTCCTCTGTAGGCTTTCTGCTCGTTCCTCTCACTACATTCAAACACCTCTATAAGATCACCACCTGGACGCCAGCCTCGTTCGATATTGGACCTTCGTTCACCTTGAATCAGGCAGAGCACCGCCTGCACCTGCACCTCCAACCCGACATTTTCACTCTCGGTACCGACTGCGGTTGCATAAACATCTCCCGGATGCGCGCCAACTCCGGATCCTTTCTGCACAGCTGCCCTCCAAGAAAGAGCCTCGCTTTTGGGGATCGTGAAGCACAGTCAGCCCATTCTACCGTGGCAGAAGGTGTATGATGTGAGGTTGTCGGGAGGTGGGCCAGCCTCGATGCAAGATTCACGGTGAGATGAAGGAGGTACGCGTGGTGGTGCGTGGGGTTTGCATTCAAGGTGCGGCGTGGTCCCTGATCGAACCATCAGATCATCTACTTACAACGTCGAGGAGGTACTTATATAAGGAGGAGTGGATTCGTTCGGGGTCCGCATCGAACTCCCAAAGATCGTCGATCCATCCCAGTCACACCTCCTCAAGAATGGCTCCCATCCGATCTTTCTTCGCTGCTGGCCTCGCTGCCGTTCTCGCCTCTGTGGTCCTTGCTGCCCCCGCCCCAGCCGCTGTACGTACCATCCACTTCCTAACCCAGTTCCTCTCAATCTAACGTATCGTCGTACGTGCTACAGGACGTAGCCCTCGCCAGCGCTGAGCTCTCCGAAATCTCCGCCTCCGTCCCCTCCGTCGGTACGTCTCTTTCCCTCTTCCACTGCCTGAAAGCTCATCAGTGTCGCCCACTAACACCTCTCCTCCATCAGAAGTCCAATACACCGACGCCCTCGTCGCCCGCGGCACCATCGCCGAAGCCATCGTCACCGCCGAAGCCCACATCAAGGGAAAGCAGATCCCCGGCTCCTACACCAGCGCCGAATACCACGAGACCGGCGTCCCCAGCGACCTTCCCTTCCCCATCCTCGAGATGGCGCATGTTGTGTTCATTAGGACGACGGCTACCCCTACCAAGGACTACAAGGTCTGGGTTAACTGGAACTCTGGAAAGGTTGTGGGACAGAAGCAGATCAGCTGGCCTTGGTGAGTTTGTTTGCTTGATGTTTGGTTTTGCTTTGAGGGCAAGGTGCTGATTGGGTTTGGTTTAGCCCTAACACTCTTTGTTAAGAGTGGTGGTTTGAGAGGGAGTGGGCTCTGAGAAAGCCGTTATTGGGTCGAGGTCGTGAACGTCAATGTTGCTGTTTCTGTAGTAAATCAATTTCCATATGGATCATCCACCTGCGCACTACACACGCATTCGGTCCAGCCCAGTTCCTTCATCTCAGCGCCTCTTCTCGTTGTTACTGACTGCTCAACATTGTCTACATGGGGTAGACGGAACAACAATATTGCTTATAGGTCTCTCGTCCGTCGCACCTTGGGGCGGTACTTTGTAAGTGTGATATAACCGGCGCAATGTCCCTGACAGCCCCAATGGGCCAAAATGACCCCAATAATCACGTACCTTAGAATGTGCATCGATACCGCCAAATGTCAGCGATCTTCAGAATGCGTTCCTAATGAGCCCAAAATGCGTCCTAATGAGCTGAGAATTCATCCTAATGAGCTCAGAACCATGATGGTAACGCACTCATAACCCGTCGTAATGAGATTATAATCTGTCCGAAATCCTCGGCAGTGCTGTGGAATAGCTAGCCAATGTGCACATCTGACGGCTCGTTCGACACGAATAGGGATACAGTAAATGCACAATGGATTGGGGACATAATACTACAGGTCTGCAAGTAATTAGTTCAGAGAGCTACAGTAAGTAATAGCACAAGAGCGTCGACGAGGTCCGAGCGTGAGTAGAGCGAGACGAAAGCAGTACACGAAGCGAAGGAGTTGATCGATAAGCAGTCCATGGTGCGAATGAGAGAAACAAATTCGAGCCCAGAGAGCATGTGTGTTAGCCAGAGTATCAATGAGAGAGAGAGAGTCAATCAGGCGTCTTGCTCGTCGTCAGCGTCAGAACCGTTGCAATCCGAGAGGCCGTCTGCATCGTTGCCTTCTTCATCGCCGGAGCTGTCGGCGTCCTTTGACAGCGACTTGCGGGCGGTGAAGACGAGGCTGTAATAGAATGAGTATCGAGCTGAAATGGACAGAGGAACGACGAGACTCACTCATTGACCTTCTTCTGCGCGCTCCGAGTCCAATTCTTGCCCTTGTTGTGGTGATCTTGCGTGACGGTGAGGTTCTTCAAGTAG
>ML178865.1:69653-101644 GCA_004369125.1 Pterulicium gracile
CTCACCCGCATCTCCTCCGTCCTCGCGCCGCTCGTACCGGATATGAACGCGCTGTGGGCGGACCCGAGCGTTAAGGAACTGGTGAGGAGGAGGAGGGTGAGGGTTGAGGACGGGGTGGAGTTGTGAGTTATTCGTTTCCGGTTCGGTTTGCTTCTTTCCATCGCGCATTCTTCCCTACTCGCAGATCCCATGTCATCTATTTCCACCTGCTTGCTCCCCATCCCCGTCCTTGTCCCAAAGCCTATGCTAATGACGCCCTTATTCAGTCTCCTAACAGACCTCTCACGCGTTACAAGCCCCGACTACGTACCGACCGACGACGATATTATATGTTGTAGATTGAGGACGACGGGGGTGACGGAGTATGCGTTGACGTTTCCGACGGGGATGGATGAGGAGTGTGGGGTTGGGGTTGGGGGTGGGCTACGTGAGTGTGTTTCTTGCTTTTCTTTCGTTGGGTCGTGATTTTTTTGTGGACAAGCATGGCATGAGCAAGGCTGGGGTTGACCAGGGTGTACGGTGCGGTGGTGAAGGTGCGGGGATCATCGTGTATGGTTGGTTCATTTGTGTATGATCCCGTCGTGCATGGTTTCGCCGCTTCCGACGCGTTCTCGATTCGGCTCATGCAGTCGATGCGGCGGTATACCCTGCTCTCTCGTTTCTTTCCATTTTCCAGCTTGATTCATCCAAACGTCGTCACTTACTCTATCCTTTACAGGGAGTAAGCTGCCACGCATATCATTCGGGAAGGAGTGGATCATGTATGATGTGGGCGGGGCGAGGACGAATGTGGGTACTCATTGGCGTTTGGGAACTTGGTATATCCCCCCCACCACCCCGTCGTCCTTTCGAATCTTTCCTGTACCATCCCTTTCACACCTCAGTGACACTCTCCTTCGCGCCCCAGCTTTCTCTTTCGCGTCCCAGCTTTCTCCTTCGCATCTCAGTTCTCTCGTTCCCTTCGTCGCTAATCTCATACGCTTACAGAGATACGCATGGCAGTCGTATTTTGAGAATGGTGAGTCTTCTCTTCTCATTCGTGACCCTTGCTTGGGCTTTGTTTCTTCCGACGCTCCTTTTCTATGTTCCGAAGCTATCTTTCCCGTGCTCTTTTCTGTATTACGAAGCTGCGTTGGCTATGTTCCGGGCGAGATCGATACCTTGCTTTGCACATGCTCTTCTTCCCAAGGATTCACATATTCTTCTTCCCGCGGATTCGCATGCTCTTCTTCTCATGATACATTCCGACCGTGTTCTTCCGTTGATTAGGTTCTGTCGTGTTTCGTGTTTCGTGTTGACGTGAGGTGCTTCGTATCAGAAGAACCTCGTCTTCTTTCTCCCTTGTTCTCATTCATCCATTCCCGTCGCTTCTCTTAGATCATCATCTCCTGCCCATCCCCTACTCATTTCCCATCGCTCCCACCGTCTCGAACCGCGCTACCCAAGCCCTGTTACTCACACCACCACCCCACAGTAAACGCGATAATCTTCCTCGCGCCCATCTCATGCTTCGACGAACGGCTCCTTGAAGACACGCGCATCAATCGGCTCGAAGACTCGTTTTTGTTGTGGAAGAGTATAGTGAGCTCGAGGTTCTTCGTGAAGACAACGATGGTGGTGTTTTTGAATAAGGTGGGTTTTGATTTGGTTTGGTTTCGGTTTGCCATGGGTTGGACTGTGTGAGGGAAGCGTGGGATGGGATGGGGACGATGGGATGATGAATCGGTGCGGGAGCCGAGTACCGAGCCTGAGAAGCGTCGATGACCTGCGTGCTGATTTGGACTTTCTCATCATAGGTTGATATTCTGCGGAGGAAGCTTGAGGAGGGGAGGATGGTGAACAAGTTTTTGCCTTCGTATGGGACGAGGGAGAACGAGTGGAAGGTCGTTGTTAAATGTACGTCGTTCGTGAATTACGCCCCCTTGTTGCGTTCGTGCTGATGGATGCGAGCGTGTAGATCTGCGAGACAAATTCAAGGAGATGTCGAGACAGTTTTCTCCTCAGCCAAGAGTGGTGTATCTCTACTCGACCTCTGTGATTGTGCGTCTACGCTCGTTCTCGTCTGGTTTACCTCTTCTAACGACGCGTGTTGGTAGAATACAAAGGCGACGTCACAGACGCTCAAGTCTGGTATGTTCTTTCCCATGTTGTCATGATGCTGGCTCGAAGCTGATACTGAGTACTAGTGCGGGACGGTATTCTACGAGAACATCTCGTTTCTGCGGAACTTGCCTAACAATGCGTCTTTCCTGCGGCGAGCTGGATATACCATGACAACCCGGAGCGACCGACTCAGGCCAAAACCAGCCTCGTCTGCACCTACATCAGTCTACCGAATCTTTATCTTGCCATTCGCGTTCGACATCATCCTTCCGGTATTCTCCCGCATCGTTTTTTGTCATCTCACTGCAATCTCGCCTGGTAATCTATCTCTCACATTCAACCCTGTAGTACTCCGTAGATTTTTCTTCATTCCTCCGGAAGGCATGCCTGCGGCGTGCGGTATATTTCACATCTTCTCGTCTACCCCCGCTATAATGTACCGTGTATTGTCTGTTGTTGGAATATGTATGGATCTGCAGGTTATTGTTTCCAGTATTTTCATGTCTTCAACATCAGGCGTCAGAGGTAGCGATGTCACCGAGTCGACGAGAAGATAATACCAAATTCGCAATCTGCCACATCAGTGGCCAGTGCACAGCTTGCTCCTTCCACCTTTCATCTCGCCCTCATGACGCCCGGTTGCTCTTCATTGTTGCCTCTTCGTGATCACGGCTTGTGTGAGATTATCTCTGTTGTCTGAGGCTTTACTGGAGATAAAAGGATCGGCGATCATGATTCGACGTGGACGCAATGGCCGCGTTGAAGTATCTAAGAATGTTGAGTCTGAAGTGCGATTGTCTAGAGCGACTTGCTACACATTGGCCCCCATTCAAAACATGGTGCGTGGAGCTGCCTCTCTGCTATGCTCTTCATCTCTAATGACGATGCTTCCTACAGCTCGATGACTATCGAACACGGCGAGAAGATAACCTGATTAGTAACCTCCGTCTGCGATTTGACTACACGACAGACAAAGAGCCCACGCATTTGCCCTGCTTGAATAACCTGCTGCCGCGACCTCTCTCTTATTAACCTCACCGTTCGACACATGTGGCTGATTTGCAAGCATGTCATTCTTCAAAGAACATCGAGCGTCGTGTCACCGCGATAGCTCCCGTGCGAGAATACGAGTCCCTTCTGTACAAGCCCTCCGCGGAGGCCCATTCATTCTGTGCCGGCGCTATGCAAGCAACGGAGGAGGATTACTCGTTCACGCCGTTCATCGACAGCCTCGGTTACTTCATCCACCGAACCGCCAAGGAGACGTCGCGATTTGACGACACTGGCTCAGCGGTGGCTGCTTCTCAGAGCGAGCTTGGACGCTATAGTACGTCTGGGACTTAGAAGACCCTAGACTCCACGCAGCACCATGTTCCCAGTCCTACCCACGATCAAGTCTATTCTCCGTGTCGTTCATCCGCTGATGCACTCCTCGAGGAATTGTTGTCCGTACCACAGGTCGTCGCGTCCATTCCGGAGCTGGAATCGGACGATGATAGTCTCGTATCTAGACCGCGATCTAGCCCTCCTCTTCTCGAGCAGTATGTTCGGAACAAGGCAGACTTGCTCGAGGTAAACCGGGCGAGCTCGAGTGCAACAAGTTCGAATCTTGTCAAGCTTCCCTTGCCCATAACTCATGTACAGTCGGATCCATGGGCGGCCAGACAAACCACAGCATCTCTCGCCGCTCGGAAGGCAGCCCGCGCCGAAGCCAAACGTAACCGCACCAAACCCCAATGGTGTACGTGCGCCGGCCCCTGTGCATCTTCGGCGCCAGAGCAGACACGCCGAAACCTCCGAGCAAGTTCTTCTTCTTCAAGAAGATCAGTAGACTAGGCGGGGAGGAAGCGGGGGTGCGATGGAAGGCAATGTCTGAGGGGGAGTTGAGGGAGTGGGAAGAGAGGACTAGGGAGAACGCAACGGTTTTCAGGGAGAAGTATCAGTGCTTTAAGTACAAGATCTGAGAAGGTGGAAGGAGGAGGAAGAAGTGTGTTTTAGGAGTTCACTAAAAGCAATCTAGATCTGATGGAGTGCGTGTTCGACGGGCATTTCTTCCAGTCGTGACTTGAGGGGCATTGGTGTCGAGATACTAGATGTAGCACGTAACCTCGAGCTCCCGATTACGATTTTAAGCATACTGAACGGCGAAGGTGCCCAGTAGATCCAGATTTCCTTCTACTCAGACCGAAAAAGGGCTAATGATTTCGAGGAGACTTAGTCCTCATGAGGCGATTGCGACCCTGGACCTCGGAGGCTCTCACGTCTTCCACCGGTCGTCTAAATCTTTGAATACTGAGCTATGCAGCTACCTCACTTGAGTGGCGTGTGCCCAGCTGTATCTGGTTTCGATTAGTGATGGACCAACGGCGCGCTTCGCCTGTGAAGTGCAAGTGATATGAAGACCGTGCTTTCGCCACGACTCTTCTCTCACGCTTCTCTTCCACCTCTCGACGTCTTAGACGTCCCAATTCTCCATACCTGAAATTCGCCCCCCTTGTAAGCATTCATCTCTACTACTCATATCCCTTGTTTTAGTGTTTTTCTTACTATGGTAATCTGAACCACAGAGATACGAATGCCAATGAATATGCAACCATATATGTATCCGACCTCCAGCGGCGCACCACCTTGCCGCGCGTACTACTCTCAAAACGTGGCGACGCATCGGGGCTGCCGTGGTAATGTGGTAGGCACCACAGTCACTCGCTACACGGCGATGGATTACGGTCAACAACATCTATATTCTAGCAGTGATTCCGACTCGTCGGATGAGCTCGCACGGCATGCTCCATCACAGACGAGAAGTGGCGCGCAGCAGGCAGGTGCACCTTCTCATTATCAAATTGCGAGGTCTCCGAATCGTAGACCACATATCGAGGGAGGGCCGGGCGATGAGGAGTTCACTGCGAGCGTCCGCAATCATGTTGGCTTCCATAGCACACCATCTCCTGTGCCACAGCAGCGGAGACTCTCTGCACCACCTAGGCCTACCGCGCCTACGCCACAGAATGCTGACAGTAGGCCGAGACAGCCACCTCAGATTCTGGATCCTACCCATCGAGATTTTATGCAAAGCAACAGTGCATCACGGCGGGAGAACCAGCCGCCTTTGACCGCAGGCCCAACACGAAATGTGGCGCACAGCTCCATCGATGTCGGACGTACTGGTCAGCCTCCTGGAGGTCGTTTTTTGCCATCGCCACTCTCACCAGCGCCTCCGACGCCGTCTATTCCACATGTAAATCGAAGGTTAGTGTTGGAGTAAGTACGCGCTAAGCGTAGAACTTACTAGAACGACATTGCTTGTAGTTAGTAGAACATTCTGAATTACTTGTACTTTAGTATATAAGCCCCAGCTGGGGCTGCCTCCAATAATTATCTTTACTTCCTATCTTTGCTATCATCTACCATTCTCTAATAGTTAGGCTCACACATACGGCATCCCTCTATGACGCCTGCGCCCTTGCCTCTGACTACTGGTGAACATGGATCTGCACATTCTCGTTCATCACGTCACTCTGGTGGTGGAGGTGGCCATGGAACTCGATGGCAACTCCCAGTTACTACGGCTCTCATCCCGATTAATCATCCTAATCCTGCCGATGTTCAAATATATCCTCCTCCATCTTACGTTCCAAGACGCCACAGTACCAATCACCCTTTTCCTGTAACTCCACCGCCTACAATAGCGAGCGGTGCATCGAGCAGCTACCATCAGGTCGTCAGTACGTCTCGAGGACCCCTCCCAAGAATCGCCCTCCATCACATCCCTGCATCAAGTAGTTCCGATGACTACTCTGAATCCGAGAGTGGCGACGGAGGTACGTTTTTTCTCGCATGATTAGCAGCTTCACTCGAGTGTCTGATGCATACACTAACGCGTAGTTCTTGTGGGCTCCCGTCGTGGTAACTATCTTCCTAGGAGCTCACAGTGGTCGACGATGGCTACTGCTGGCAGTCGTACGCCCGTGGCTAGTCCTGCTCCTCGCCCTCAGGTGGCCGAGTTAGCACCAAGTAAAAGTGGTTCACCACGGAGTCGCCATGTTCATCGAAGCACCGATACTGAACCGTCAAAGCCCATTCGATAGACCAGAATAGCGGGACCAGCATGTGGAGACTCTTTTGTCTTGATGCGCGATTGCCCTTATTCGACTGTGCTATTGATCATGACGGTAACTATGTTGTGTACTCGCTTTTGCTTTCTACTCTGCGTGTCAGTTTTCCAGACACCCTACTTTTTCTCTGCGAGATCAGACTCGAGCGCAGTCTTGTTTTGTCTTCAGGATGCTGTCAAGGGATACATCGCATACGCGACTATCTCAGTGTACTGGCTCGCACCTTGTGTCTTTCTATTTCGTAAAGGAACATACCCGGTTTATTGCTTGACGCGTATATCCTGGGAGGAGGCTACGCACCGCCAAAAGACGTACTGCACAACACCGCAGTCGATTTCTCGAGCATCATTGTGTGGCTCAGACAGCCGCACCAAGGCAAGCTTAAAATCATCGATGAACGGTGTTTATGGTTGACATTAGTGAGAGCTGGAGTCGGGGCGAGACGATGAGGGAACCACTGAGACTAGAAAAAAGGATGTGCGTTGCTGTAGCCTGGTCGGAGGTCGCCAGAAGAAATTATGCCTTGCGACACGATGCGCAATCTTGGCGTCGGGGTGGCAAGTTTGGGATTTCTGTTACTTTGGGTGGCTTTCGAAGTGTATGACACGGAGACTCCGTCATGCTGGTTTACACTTGTCGCTGAATAGATGTTGGCAGACGATGATTGAGCAAACACTAGGCAAACAGATTTTTTCGCATTCATGAGGGTGAGAAGCAAACAGATTAATGATCACCCGGCTACGCTGGGCTCGGTTCAGACCCGCCATCAAACCAACCGGGCCAATGCGCTATCGCGGGACTGGATGGTCGACGACATCTCTCTCCTTCCACATCGCATAGACTTGCCTTGAGCCTTACCTCTTTCGCAATGTAATTTCCGCTTTACGGGTGAGTCTGTTGTGCTCCAGGGTTCTAGTTTACGTGTACTACTACGAAAGACTTGACTGTAATCATCGCCATCCGCCACGGTCTCTGATCATCAAGGAACTAGCGGCATAAATCTATGTGGATTGCATGATTTTGTGGAGGTCGTGGGAAACGAGATAGGGTGTGGAGGGCGAGGCTCGATAGCATAAGCCCAAAGAGCCTGAACAGTTGTAGGTGAGTCATCGTTGGTCTTCTTGCTAGTCCACGTCGTTGACCCAACTCGCTTCATAGATCCGCTTGTCCTGAGCTCCAATGCGAGGAGCCCCAAAGCCCAGATACGCCAACAACAACGCAGACGAGTCGCACATCGAATACAGATACGCACACGCCACCAACACATCTTCCCCTGTGCCTGAGGGTCGCTCTTCGCACCTACCCTCCAGCTCACACGTCGCTGAGTACTCGTCAGACATGGAAGTTCGCCCGTTTGCATGCTCCTTGCCAGACCAGAGAAATGAGCATCCTTCGCGTCTACATATGATGCCCGTCGACTATCGCCGAGCACCCAGGTCGTCCATGAAGAACGGTGACCGTACCTTCGTGCCCGTACCCAGCTCGCCCCGCTATCCTCCTCGCCACATGGACCCACCGACATCGCCTGTGTTCAGCCCGTTTAAAGCAGCTCGCACGCTACGGGGAGAAAGCGAGGACGCAGCGTTGACTTTCGAGCATATGCGCAACTCCTCAGATCAGTCTGGACATGGCTCCTCTGGTCACACGCGTCGACGTTCGGAGTCTGATGCTTCTAAACCCACCTACCGTCGAGTTGAGGAAGCTGCGCATTATCCTATGGGCTTTGCAGCCAACGCCCGAGATTCCTTGCTATCCTCAAAATCCGCTTACCCGTCTCGTTTCTCAAGCGCTACTAGTAATCGGCGTGAACGAAGCGCGGGTCACCAAGAGAGCCCCAGTGCAGGATCGGGTGGCTCCTCTCCTCGGCGTCATAACCATGGCTTGAAGTTGGAGGATGGCTGCCGTCGCTTACCAGCTGTGGATTTTCCGCGTCCCTACTCCCCTAGGCCTTCCCCAAGCAGCGCCGGCGTCACCGCTACTCCGACTTCAGATACAATCATTCGCAGAGGTCGAGCAGTGTCCAGTGCTTTGGTTCCCTGGCATATGGTGGACGTGCCTACTGTTGACGGGCGTGTTAGGAAGGTCAAAGTGCGAAGGTCAAAGTGATAGGGAAACGACATACGGGATAAGATACTGCCTGATGTTACTATACTGCCTGATGTTACTATACTGCCTGATGTTACTATACTCGATAGCTCGGTTTGCCTTGAAGGCAAACGATCCGTTGTCGAATCAGTAATGACCATAGCCAGCGCTGCTAGCTCCTACTTACCTTTTTTGCCGACGTGAGAAATGCTTTCACACACTTTCGGGCACATGCATCAGCTTAGCGCCTAGTAGTGAAATCCTCCACCGCAGTATCAAGTCCGACCTGCAGGTCATCCGCAATCCATCGTACCTTGCTTTTACCATCCACCAATGGACTCTACTCGTCTCAACCGTCTCAATAAAATCCTTGACACTGTGTGTCGAGGGCAAACACCTATATCGAAAACCAACTATCTCCAGTTTCTCGAGTCCATATACTCGCAGCCTAGCGCGGTCGCCTGTCTGAGCAAGCTGCTATTCAGCAGCCATGGTTTTCCCTCGCTTGCAACAGCTATCATGTTCGACATATCTCTCCCGTTCCTGAACGGTCACATCGGCAACCTTCTTGAGTTTTTCCAACACCCAGATGTCGCGGCGATCGGCGGAGGATCGTCCCTAGCGAATATGGTGAAACATCTGGTCAATCCTCCCTTCTTCTGGAGCTCCATCGTCCAGGCTCAAATCAACGGAGATTTACACGAAAAAGCACAGAAGGGTGTCGCTTGGCTTCTTCTCCAGACCATCGGCATGCCCGAGGACGACCTCTGCCGCACCGCGATCGACGAGAAGGCGCTCGTTGAATACCTCGTCTCTTCGCTCTACAACGAGGTGAAGGCAATCGGGGAGAAGGCCCAGTATATCCTGTGGGCATCAGACGGCGATGCAATTGCACAGGCAAAGAACGGGCCCGGCGGCAGACACAATAACGATCGCGTAGACTATCGCCAGATCGCCATCCTCCCCACCTCCGACGAGATATCATGCACAGAGCCGCCATTCCTTCGCACTGTCTCCGTGCTGGAGGAAGCGATGACCGGCGCAAACGCAGACGACTCGTATCTGGATAATATGTACAGGATGCTGCGGGAGGACATGCTTCACGATCTCAGGGAGGAGTTGCTGATCGTGTCGAAGAAGCAAGGAGGGAAGCCGCAGCGAGCCGTTATCATTCACGGCCTGAAGTTGCTCAACTTGTACTTCGGTGACCCGTCGAAGAAGCGTCAGTGCAGGTGGAGCGTTCAACTTCAATGCGCCAAGGATCTTCCTGTTTTGGAGCGGTACAAGAAGGAAAAGGAGAGGAAGGACTACTTCGAACAGCATCGACGCTTGTTCAAAGATCGCGCACTGGTCACTCTACTTGTGGACGACCACTTCTTTGCTTTTGCCACTATCCACCGCGATGAGGACTTTCTTGCGAAAAAGCCCCCGATTTTGGCGTTGGAACTAGCTCTTTCCGACAACGCGGCCTCCAGGAGTGCGCTGACGAAGCTCATGTCTGCCTCATCGATCAGCATGGTCCAGATGGATACTGCACTGTTTGCCTATGAGCCCATTCTTCGAGCTCTCCAGACGCTGCAGACCGTTCCGCTCTCCCCCGAGATCCTGCACTGGTCATCGACGTCTACACTCTACGACTTGGAAGTGCCATCATCGCTTGCTCCCATCGTTTCCCATCTACGTCTCACCCCTTCATCCGACTTGAGATCAGTACTCGATCTTTCAAAGCTTGTACTTCTGGACTCCTCCCAGGCGTCGTCTCTTCTCTCAGGTCTCACCCAGCGTGTTTCACTCATTCAAGGCCCACCAGGTGAGTATTCCGCTCGAGGTGGAGTGTGCGTACTACCCGGATCTGATATATTATCCACCTACGTTAGGGACGGGCAAGTCGTTTATCGGAGCACTTTTGGCGAAATGCTTGCATGACGTCACGGAGTCCACGATTCTCGTTGTTTGCTACACCAATCACGCCCTAGACCAGTTTCTGGAGGAGCTGCTCGACATCGGGATCCCTCCGGAGACCATGCTTCGTCTTGGTAGCAAGTCGACGGCTCGCACAGAGCCGTTGAATCTACATCGCAAACGCATGGGTCAGATAGACTACAAGCATCTTGATCTCCTTCGCAACGAGGCCACCGTTCTCGAGCGCTCCTGCCAGGTCAACTTTGATTCCTGCCACAGCACCACCGTCGGCGACGATGAGATCATGCTGGAACTCGAGTTCAATGAAGAGTACAGCGACTTCTTCATGGCATTCCAGGTACCGGCGCAGGAGGACGGGATGAGTCAAGTGGGTAAAAAGGGTCGTCGAGTTGATCCCAACTTTCTTCTTCGTCAATGGTCCACCAACAAGGGCCCTAGCTTCCTATCGCAGGCAAAGAACGTTCTGGATTCTCCGCAGATATGGAACATGTCTGCGAAAGCTCGCAGGGATTTACGCTCTCAATGGGAGCAAGAGTGCAAGAAAGCGCAGATCGGCGATCTAACGAACAGCTGTCAACAGTACAACGGCTGCCAAGATCGCATTGCCAAGAAGTACGAGGAGCGAACCATTGGTGTCATCAAGAAGATGCGCATTGTTGCCTGTACGACGACGATGGCCGCGATCCACTGCGAGAGTCTTCGAGCTGCCCCGCCTGACGTCGTGCTCGTTGAGGAGGCAGGAGAGATCCTAGAGAGCCATGTGCTCACCGCGCTCGGGCAAAACACCCAACGGTTGATCCTCATCGGTGATCACAAGTAAGCGCAATTTACTCGCGATTCTGTGCGTACAGAAGTAGTGACATCTCGATTAGACAGCTTCGTCCCAAGATCAACAATCATTTGCTATCCGTCGAGAAAGGGGAAGGCTACGACCTCAACCGGTCTCTCTTCGAGCGTCTCGCTATTAAAGGGTACCCCCATCAGACGCTGAACCAGCAGCACCGAATGCGTCCAGAGATATCCGAGCTAGTGCGCGAGTTGACGTATCCTGATCTTGTCGACGCGCCGTCCACCCAGAATCGACCAGCGCTGCGGGGAACTCAGAGTAACATCATCTTCCTGAATCACGACAGCCTCGAAGACGATAACAGGAGCATAGGCGATAACCGAGAGTTCGGTTGGAAGTCTTCCAAGCAGAACACCTATGAAGTCGACATGGTCATGAAAGTCGTTCGTTATCTGCGACAGCAAGGATATCCGGTCGAAGACCTCGTTGTTCTGACCCCGTATCTCGGCCAGCTCCAGAAGCTCCAGTCTGCGATGAAGACGCACGGAGGAGCAGTGTTGAATGATTTGGACTCGAACGAGCTGGTCAAGGCTGGATTACTCACGCCTCAAAGTCAGAGCCCCGATCACGCGAAGCGCCTGCGACTGGCGACCATAGGTACGTTGCGAGCTTTGCGTTACTTTGTCATGAGCTATGCTGATAGATGAAAAGATAACTATCAGGGCGAGGAGAGTCCAATCGTTATTATCTCACTCACTCGAGGGAACGCCAGTAACGATATCGGATTCATGTGTTCGCCAGAGCGCGTCAATGTCCTTCTGTCCCGAGCACGGAATGGCTTGATCATCATCGGCAATTCTCACACGTTCACCCATTCTCGGAGAGGCGGAGAGACTTGGACCAAGCTCCTGGATTTCATGCGAACTCGAGGCCAGGTTAACGACGGATTCCCTGTACAGTGCATCCGACACCCCCATCGTTCGTCCCTACTCAAGACGCCCAACGACTTCGAAGTGGAGTGCCCGAACGGTGGATGTAACGAGCTTTGGTGAGCGTTGTGCATTACAATTCGAGAGTCAGCATGCTAAACTTCTATCAGCGCGTTGAAACTACCTTGCAACATTCACACCTGCCCTTCGAAATGCCACCCTCACTCGGAGCATTCCAAAATGAAATGCCAACACGTCATCGCTCATAGCTGCCACTTTGGTCATGACCAATCCTACAAGTGCTTCCAAGCAGTTCCTGACAAGTGCGCCGAATGCGAGAAGCAGATAAATCGTCAACAGAACAAGCTTCGTCGAGATATGGAGGCGAAGGACAGGCAAGAGAAGGACCGCATAGCGTATGAGAGAAACCTAGCGGACATCGACGAAAAGATTGCGAAGGAAACGGAGGCACAGGCGGATGCACGCTTGAAAGGGGAGCGGATTGCGGCGTTGGAGGGAAAGAAGAGGGATTTGGAGGCTGCACGGCGACAAACCAAGTCCATGAACTCGCGAGCAGATGCCAGCGCGTCCGACTCTCGTACCACCCCACGTCAACCAAGGTCTGCGTCCCTAACACACTCGACCTCGACTCCTAGTGCTTCGCAAGATCCAAAGTCTGCCCCTCCCTCGACCACTCCACAGCGCAGACCATCTGCCCCAGATGGTAGTCCAGAAGTCGAGTGGGAACGGCGCAAGCGAGTGGATGGCGTAGACGATCCTGCGATGGACTCTGTGATGGAGATGATCGGGCTGAGGGATGTGAAGGAGAAGATGTTGGCGATTCTTGACAAGATTGAGCTCAGTCGTCGTCAAAATACGTGTCTGAAAGGGGAGAGGTTCAACATCTCGTTTCTCGGCAACCCAGGCACCGGTGAGCTTCATACCGTCCCACTTCAAGCCTAGTACTCGTGTACTCACTTCATGCATCGACCCGCAGGTAAAACCACCGTTGCTCGCCACTACGCCAAGTTTCTGACAGGCCAGGGAGTGCTATCTGGGTCCATGTTTGAGGAAGTGACGGGTGCCAGCCTCGCGAACGATGGTGTCGCAGGGACAAAGACGTTGCTGGAGAAGGTGAAGAACGCCGGGGGCGGTGCCATTTTCATTGATGAAGCCTATCAGCTGGTCTCGGGAGGATCGTTTGGCGGACCTGTGCTGGATTTCTTGCTCGCGGAGATGGAGAATAACGTCGGGACATTGGTCTTCATCCTAGCTGGATACAACAAACAGATGGACAAGTTCTTCGAGCACAACCCAGGGATTCCCAGCCGAGTTCCCAACCAGATCCAATTCACAGACTACTCCGATGACGAGCTGCGCCTCATGCTCGAGAAGAAGATCAAAAACAAGTATCGCGACCAGATGCATTTGGAAGATGGTTATTCTGGACTCTACATGAGAATAGCAGTCCGACGGCTTGGTCGAGGAAGAGGGAGAGAAGGCTTCGGCAATGCTCGCGCGCTCGAAAACCTCTTCAGCCACATTTCGGATCGTCAAGCAAAGAGGATAGCGCTGGAACGGAAGAGCGGCGGTCAGCCCAACGATTTCTGGATATCAAAGGAGGATCTCATCGGCCCTAACCCGGTCAACGCGCTTTCTCAGAGCAGCGCAATGCAAGAGCTTCAGAAGATGATTGGATTGGAGTCTGTGAAGAGCTCCGTGTCCATGATGTTCGACTCGATCGGGAAAAACTATCGACGAGAGCTCAGCGAGAAGGAGCCATACCAAGTATCGCTCAATCGCGTGTTTCTGGGATCCCCAGGCACCGGTAAGACCACTGTAGCGAAGCTGTACGGGCAGATTCTGGCCGACCTCGGCCTTCTGAGCAACGGGGAAGGTTAGCCTCTCTTTCAAGCTCCAGTCTAGATATCTCGTCTCGATGCTGAACATACTTCAATGATAGTCTTGGTCAAAAACCCCTCAGATTTCATCGGTTCTGCGCTGGGTCAATCAGAGGAGAACACAAGGAACATTCTGGCAAACAGTGCCGGAAAGGTACTCATCATAGATGAGGTATGCATTTCTCCATTCGTATCGCTTCGGGAAGATTGGAGCGTCGCTGATCGGATTGGATTGCGTTTCAGGCGTACATGCTGTATGGAGGCGGTGGCAGCGGCGGCTCACAGGGCGACCCGTACAAGGATGCCGTGATAGATACACTCGTCGCGGAGGTGCAGAGCACGCCGGGCGAAGACCGCTGCGTTCTGTTACTTGGTTATGATGACCAGATGAAGGAGATGTTCCAGAAGGTCAATCCAGGTAAGTGCCAATTCGTCATTTGATCCTAAAAGAGTGAGCTGAAGAAAGACCCTTGCTTTTAGGTTTGAGTCGTCGGTTTGCAATCGAGAACGCGTTTCACTTTGAAGACTTCAGCGACGACGAGCTGTTGGAGATCCTTGATCTGAAACTCAAGAAGCAGGATCTCACAGCGACGCCAGATGCAAAGAAGGTCGCGATCGATCTTCTAGGACGTCTACGTAACCGACCCAACTTCGGTAACGGTGGAGAGGTGGAGAACGTTCTCGGCAAGGCAAAGGCGAACTACATTCGGCGCTCTCCTCCCGATGATGCTCCGTTAGAAGCGCGAGACTTCGACCTCGAGTTCGACAGACACCTGAGCGCGGCTGCTAGCTTAGACGCACTATTTGCCGATGTCATCGGTTGCACAGAGATTATCGAGAAGCTGCGGTACTACCAGAAACTGGCCAAGGTTCTGAAGCAAAGCAATCGTCCCACGAGCGGCGTCATTCCGATGAACTTCATCTTCAAGGGTCCGCCAGGTACGAGAGGTTTTCCAGCGACCTCCGTTTGACTGAAATCTGACTGTATTTGGTCAGGCACGGGAAAGACGACTGTCGCCCGCAAGATCGGACAGGTGTACTACGACATGGGCTTCTTGTCATCGCCGAGTCTCGTGAAGGAGTGCTCTGCCTCAGACCTTGTTGGTCAGTACGTCGGACATACAGGACCGAAGACCAAAGCCCTTTTCAACGAGGCACTCGGCGGCATCCTCTTCATCGACGAAGCGTATCGTCTAGCAGAAGGCCACTTCGCCCAGGAAGCGATGGACGAGATTGTCGGATTGCTTACCCAGGAGAAATACATGGACAAGATTGTCGTCATCCTCGCCGGCTACGATCACGACATGAACAGACTCATGGCCGTTAACAGTGGCTTGTCCAGCCGTTTCCCAGAGCAGTTCCAGTTCGAGCATTTCAGCCCGCAGAGGTGTCTTCAGATACTGCGGCAGCGGCTCGAGAAGGAAGGCATCATGTTGCCCTGCCTTGTCGATGAGACCAGCGTGGAGTATGCCCAGTTGATCGACATCATCGAAGACCTCCAGGCGCTCGAGTCATGGGGAAACGCCAGGGATATGGTGACGCTCTCAAAGCAGATGTATGGACTAGCATGGACTCGACTTGCGGATGGACCTGAGGGAGCAGTACCGACGCTGAATGAAAGGGAGACTGTTGAGATCGTCAAGCGGATGTACGACGACAGGAAGGGAAGGATGAATACCTCCAAAGCGCGAAGCGCCCTCAGCGACCTTCCACTGACTTTGCCGTCCCCGTCACCACAGGTACCTCCTCACAAATTCGTCATGAACACGGTGTCCAAAACAAAGACGGAAGTGGCCCCGAGTGGTGATAGGCTCGCGACTCCGGAGGACGACGAACCACAATCGTTCGAGGGCGTCCGAGATGCTGGAGTTTTGGATGCCGTATGGGATCAGCTGCAAATCGACAAACGTTCGGCCATACAAGCAAAACAACGAGCTGGAAAAGAACTTCGCGAGATACAGGAGAAACTCCAGGAGGCGCAGATGCTCGCGACGAAAGCCTACCAACAGATAGCTGCTGAGCGAATTGCAGTGGAGCAAGCTCGTGACGAAGCGCTCAGATTGGAGGCCCAGCGACGACTGGAGGAAGCATTAGCTCAGGAGGCGGCTGCCAAACTCGAGAGAGAGAGGTTGGCGAAGTTGGCGAAGGAGAAGGCCGACAGGTTGGCGAAGGAGAGAGAGGAAGAGATGAAGATGCAGCAGAGGCTTCGACAGCTCGGTGCATGTCCTGCCGGGTTCGCATGGATCAAACAAGCTGGAGGGTATAGGTGTGCTGGCGGGAGTCACTGGTTATCAGAGGGTCGGGTCGGTTTCTGAGCACGCCTGGACTGAGCGTAGCGTCGTACGCTGGTCGCATGTGCAATGAGCGGACTTTCGATGAGTGTGATTATGGGCATCCGATAGACATGTATGTGTACACAAGTAGTAAGAGTACGAAATGGTCATGCATACGTTTGAAGAGGTGGTCATCCCGGTGTGGTGGCCGGCGTATTGCGACGAGTGCTTGAGGGGTTGCTGTGACAGACATGATCCGATGATCCTATAAGTTGAGTTGAGGTGAGCGGGATCTCAATGTCGTGTCGCGACATGACAGTACGCACTTGAATATGCTCGTCGTTGTGCTCCCTGTCATGCACGACTGCTCCTCCGTCCTACGCGTCCCCTGACCCTGTTTCGTCGCAGCGGTGGAAGACAACTTCGATGTCTTTTCACAGTGTTGTCGTGTCGTCGTGTAGTTGCGAAAGAGGAATAAGACCATTCAAAGCCATATGCCATATGTCGAAAGACGATGGCTACGATGGCTGGAATGTATGAGCAGCGAGGTCGATGAAGTTAAGAGAAAGTTGAGCAAAAGGTGCTGAGAGGACTAATTACCGGTACAAACATGGCCAAACAGCAGTCGCCACCATCGGAACTGGTCATACAGAATGAGATGCCATAGCGCAACACGTAGGGAATGAGGGTATTTGATTACATATATAGTTTTTTATTTCACGGTGTACCTCTATCTACCTCAAACACTTGCAAGAAGCCGACGATGGAGTATCCGCGCCCTTACTTCAGATTCCGCTTACCGGACTGGCGTGAACGTCTCCATCTTTACCATGACATGCGGTCGCGCAAGACCTGTCTCCAACGAAACACCATGGTGTCCAGATCCTACACCATGGTTCGCCGGCTCAGTCCAATCTGCCCCACTGGATCCCATCTGTCGCAGGCTGTTGCGTTGGTTGAGAAGTAGAAGGCACGAATTTGTTAAGCCCGTGCGAGCTCTGCTGGAAAGACCGATGGATGAGTCCTTTAGCGAACAGATCTTGCCTTTAGTCTGACGCTCTCCTGAGAACCAGTGGACTCGGATTTGGAAGAGTAGATGTCTGGGGCCGATTTGGACAGGGAAAAAGAGAGGAAGGGCTGGCTAGGCCAGAGAGAGCCAAGGGTGGTTTCAGAGAGGTAATCGGACTAGCAATAGTCTAGCTAAGTCGATATTCCGATTGCAGAACCTATCTACTACAATCGGTTTTTTAAAGGGTAGTAAAATAAACAAGTACAAATAATGATTCATCCTGTGGAGCTGAGGCTATGCGATTCTTGATCACAAGTACTACCTCTGAGTCAGCCTTGGAGACAAGGCTGTGCAGTCAAGAACAATGAGAGTGTTCATGTGAACACTCATAGGATGCAAAAGAATATTCTGGAAAGGGAAAGGAATATTCTGGAAGGAGTAGAAATATGCGATCTTGATAACAGAAGGCACAGAAGGAATGCAACCTCAGTGAAGGGAGGAGTCACACTGATGCATGAATATAACAGAATTGATGTATGCTATAACAGCGAAGACGTGAGATGAAAGGGTATACTGGTACCATGATATAAAAATGACGCACCTTTAGGAAGCGTGAAGTAGTAAAGCTAGAGGAGTTTGGTCTCAGGGATCGCTGCGAGCTGTTGAGAATGGTTGAAAACCCCGTGAGTAGCAGCTTGAGACGTCGCGAGCGGAGAATGCTTACCGTTAGGATTACCAGAAGAGCAATGATGCTCGTCGCAGCACCGGACATGAAGCAATAGATCACGAGTTGAGACAGAATCGTGTCGATGCTGGGTCGAGATTGGACCAGTCAGAATCGCGTTCCCTGAAGCTGAGAACGCAGAGCTCACCCTCTGAACCCCGTTTTACCTCTGAGCAGTAGCCAGATCATGACGCAAGCGATGCTCATATCAACTGCAGCGGTGACCGCGTTGACGATATAAGCCCATTCCTATACAATACGCACTGTCAGCGTCGATATTCGAACCAAGGCTAGCTCGTACACTCACCGCAACGTCGCCAACGATCCCAGACATCCTGTCAAGAATGGATTGCTTGTAGAGGTATACTGGAAAAAGAGTATCGTTATCAGCTTCGTCAACAAACAGCGAGAGGCTGCGACTAGATGTACTCACCACCCAGAAGTGCTGTCGTGAGCGCGAGTTGTCAGCTAGACATATCGCCTTTAGAATGCGATCAATGCGCACCTGCTTGACAAACGGAGAGCAGTGCCTAAGTCACAAGCTTCGTCAGTAAAGGCCATGAATGGGTAGTGGTCAAAGTCTCTCACAATTGGCGCAAGATTGTATACAGTGTCCTTTGCCACTATCGCAACGAGTCAGATCAATCCCGCCCTTGTAAGGGCAACACCTAGGGTGTGAGGAATATCACTCTACACCTGCAGGAGGAGATCCAAAGAGAATGAATAAAAGGATCACCAGCTGCAGGTGAAATCAGTAAGCCAACCTGCACATGACCAGATGCTTGGTCATCGAAAACAATGACCAAGCAAGCTGGAATCCAGCTTGCTGCAGTGCCACCAATCTACCTACTGGCTACCTCTGGGTTCAAACCTCAGTATGAACACAGACACAAAGAAGGATGAGACATGATGAGAATGAAAGGAATACATGGAGGAGACTGGAAAAGAAGGAAAATGGAAGAAATAGGACTGTCCCCTTACAGCCCTTCAAGCAATGTCTGCACTGTGAAAGTGGTTCCGTTTAAAATTCACTGTAGATTCAGTGAATGACCTCTTTCACTCAATACTGAGTGAAAGAGTTTGGGGGGCTATAACCACTTGAAATCTCAGTTTCAGTGGACATTCCATGAAAGCGAGCATTCACTTCAAGGTGAGTGAAATGCTATACAGATCTCACCAAAAAAGGAGATCCCCCAACAGTGGGGCAATTGCCTCATTAGGCGGGGTCCGTTGGGCGCTCATTGTGCTCAAGCCACGGCAACAAGTGTAAGTCACTTAAGTCAAATAGATTCTGCAGTACATTACGTCGACAACTTCTACTCCTCCAGTAACCTACACTCTTCCACGGCACTCGCGCGCTTCATGAACGCTGTTCTACCTCGGTCCACCCCGCGGCCAACCACACGTGTGATAGAATTGATGTCAATGGCAACAACCGACGTTTTCATTGACTTAGACCAAGCAAGCCGGAGTTTTGGGTCACTGAGTGGAGAATAGCTGGGCAGACCAGGGCCAGAATGACTGTTTGTGTGTCAGAATCTGGGGTGTCTGGAAGCGGAGTTTTGTCGCCGTCCGAGGGATACCGGTATGGTGTGCTGAGAGGGAGGGAGAAGCCAATAAAGCGAAGAACTTGGCCATATCAGGTTTCTGTTGAGAACTCCTCACGGCGGCTTCGGCGATGAGCATTCACGTTGACATCGTGCTCAAACTGTGCAATGTATGAGCTCGAGCTCAGGAAGAATGCAGAATGGGGGATGACAGACGTACCTCAATCCAAGTAGCATCATGACAGACAGAGTGCTCGTTGCTATACGACTTGACCATCTCCGCCGCATGAATCATCTCGCCAAATGTATGTCGTCGCTTTCCCCATTGTGTGATGGAGTGTGGAACGAGCCCATCCGCGTCAAGGACAATGTTGACATATGCAAGAACCTTTGTCCGATAAGCGGATGGCAAAGCCTCGACACACTTGGGTTGAACCATTGCGACATTGGAGTCTAAGAATACAGACAAGATGTCAAAACCTGATAGTCAAACATACCAAAGAGATGCACTTACAATTTGCGTAGCAATCACCAGTTGTCATCTCATGGTGAGCGTTGGAGAGATCCATTGTGTCATGCAGCTGGTAAATAAGCTCAATTTGGCTGTTCTGGGCTAGATCTCGCAGTCGGTTTGCCAAGTTCGTCTCAGGGTGCTTCCGGCTCTTGACTGCGGGAGGAAGAGACCCACAGAAGTGTTCCATAACAAAGCACCAGTACACCCAAAGCGGGCCCATGTTGTGAATGTCCTGTGCGAGATGAAGAAGTGCATGGATAGGCATTGTGCTTATGCGAGCTCGGCCAGGGTTGCCCTGAAAATAGATCCTGCCAGAACAAAAACACTTCAAGTAAGGATGATAAAATCGGAGGATACGCAGACAGCAAACACTTGCCTCTCAAACACCTCCACCCAATGCACAAAACTTTGCTCAATCTTGTCAACATCAGAATGATCAAGCCCAAATTGCATGCACATATTCACGAGCCGGATGAGCACCATGAAATGTGAGTAGTAGACACGCTTCTTGAAGTGATTGTGAAGAACTGCGGGAGAGAGCATCGTGGCAAAAATAATCCACGCCTCGGCCGTGAATTCGCCGCGCTGAGTGGACAGATTTGGAGCGCGACGGCCAAAGAAGCTGGGGATGGTGTTTCCGGATGGCGTTCAGCACTGTCTTCTTTCCCGGCTCGTCCCATTGATAGTTTTCGCACCCGGCATCAAGATCTTTATAGTTACCAGTCCAAAGGTTGACAAGCATTGGAAGTATGTTCTCCAAGAAGTGCATCCGGTCGTGTGGATTGCAGGTGGGGAAGCGAAGGCTAGAGATTTGGGCAAAGAGCGGGAGACCTGCTACCCCATTAGCTGTGGATCGGCGGGTGTACTCAGCGTGTGATTGGGCAAGTCCTTCTTCAACGTAAATGGCATCAATGATCCACTCTTTGTGTGTTCGAAGAGGAAGGTTTCTGGGGCCATATGGTGTTCCTGGTTGGTCGAGAACTGCATAGTGCATCAAGGCCTTTGATTGGCTAGAATTGCGCATACCAACAATATCCCCACTGTAACTATTGAACCGCAACCGAATCTTTGTTGCTTATGGACACAGCAGAAAGAAGAGTACTTGGTTGATTTCTCATATACTGTACTTAGTGCATACACACGGAGCTGAAAGCACCCCAAAATCCTAGCGAGCTCTATTCTCTGCCCCAATCGTGGCCTCAAAGAACCTCACCCCCTTATCACACTCCTTCTTCTGCAACCTCATCATCACTGTCGCATCTGCCCCCACAGGAATATGAAAAGGCAGCTCATCCCCACTCCCAAACTTTCCCATCGCCACATCCAAAATATCCTGGGCTCCGCGCCAAGCAAGTGCCCAGTCCAGACCACTGCATGCAGGTCGGATGGTTGTATCCATGGGTGTACCGACGTATTCTGGGCAGACGAGTTGGTAGATCAGATTCTCAGACATGCTCGTGGCAAAGGCGCCAAGAGCAATGCAGTGGATCTGCAAATGAGAGGTTAGACAACGTTAGGGACAAAAAGAGAGGTGGAAGTACCTTCATGTTCCATTTGGGAGCAAGCTCTTTCAAGTACGCGCCCAACAGGTTTTTCAGCGCTGTCAACCTGTCAGAATCACATACTTACCGCAGACCACTAGTCCAGAACAATTGATGACAACGACGCACCTGCTTTTGAAGAAATGTACCAAACCATAGCAGGATACGGATGTATAGCAACCTCAGACGTCACCTAGAGTGCATCCTGTTGAACAAATACCACTGTATTGTAGATTAGTTCTTAGCTTCGGTGAACGCCTCGGGCTCAGTCTTCAAATAAGATTACATCCTTACGCCCTATAACTCCTAGATGTAGACTCATTGTCTTTTCTACATGATTACATGTCTGCAACCTGTACTACGTATATGAGACTAGGTCTACTTGAATAAAATTAGACTTTTTCTCTTCCTTTTCCCCCACATCGCCTGTAGTTGCTACAGGCTCTGTTCCTCTAAGGGTTATATTGGTGAGTGTCTGCTTTAGCTAGATACTCTGTACGCTGCCGGTACCGTCGTACTCTCGTGCACCATCAAACAAGGCCACCGGCCACCACCACTGGCCTCTCCTTCACCAACTCCTTCTGCCCTCTTGCCATTACATCGTCAGCCATCCACACTACCCCAGAGCCGTTGCATAGGCTATAGGTACTGCAAAACAACTAGAAGAAGATTGATATGAGTAAATTCGGAAGGTCGTGCTTGAGGAGGCCAAGTAGAACAACTCAGGCACCCACAGCCTCAGGCTAGAAGAGGAAGATCACCACCTGAGTGTGTCAGGAACATGAAGAAACAAGGGATAAACAGTCAGGAACAATGACAAGGAGGCATGGGACGTAGCGGATGATACGGGAGATTGCAGGATTACAAGAGTATATAAGGAGCTAGGTAAGTAGGTAGTTTTCCAGGTTACACCCCGGAGTTGTAGACTTGAATTGATTATCTGTCCAAGGCTGAGGCCCAGGATGTTCTAACAATCTGTTTGTGTGAATATCCAGTTAAGTTTGTAAGGAAGCCACCTTAGGCCGAGTTTGAGGCAGTTCAAACATGTGTACGCACATGGGCTCATATTGTTGAGTTCGCCGTTGTTGCTAATCACATTGCCCTGAGTCAAAGACTGCGTATCCGAATTGTACTGAGCAGACAGCCTCAGCCTTGTATTGTAGCTCAGACATTAATTAGTAGTCACTAATCCTACTTTGGGTAAGATCTTTTAAGGTCAACTGTTCACCCCCCAACCTTTGGTATTTGTGTTGTGCGCAAGTTATAATACCGACCCCATCACCAGCCGACGCGCCGGTTACTAAGATAATCGTAAGAACGGCGGCGTACTGGGTAACAGAGTTCGGCTTACCGAACCAGACTTTGCCTACGATAGCGCTAGAGGACATCCTGAGTTTGAAAGTGAGAGGGGAATTGTGAGGGCAGGGAGATGTGGGTGATCGCAATAGAAACGAGAACAGAGGAAAGAGTCCGGGCTCCGGTCTATCGGAGACGACATGGGTGGAGTTGGTGGAAAGAAGCAGCCAGATCACTGGGCCAACAGGCAATCTATGGTGAAGTCTTCGAGAGCTCGTAATGCAATACATTCAGCCCTGGCAATAGAAGATGAAATCATCGTGCATATAGATCCATAGATCCCCACAACTACTTCGGCCAAGCATGAAGATCTTGTCGACGCTAAGAGTAAAGTTTACCCTACTCGCGCCGCTAACCCTTGGCCAACCTCACATCCAACCACGCTCCAAACGCTCCGAACATCTCCAACTCCTTCCACTTTGCACAAAACGCTCTGAGCTTCTTGTCCCTGACCCGCCACGCTTCTTTCGGTCCCGAAGCCGAGCTTGGAAGCTTCGCCCCCGGAATCGAGCCTGAGAGCTTGAATTTCGAAGTCGAGCTGGAGAGCTTCGCCCCGTCTATAGCCCTGAGCACCTTCGCCTCATCCACAGGACACAAATACGGTGGCTGCCTCGCATCTTCCCCCAAGCCCGCCGTACCCTGCATGACGCACGCGTAGTACACACAGTGGTCGATCCCGAAGCAGTGTCCAAGTTCGTGGGACGCTGTGCGGCATACTCGGCCGAGCCAAAGGCCTCTGAGATAACATTCAGACTCGGAGGTCGCAGGTTGGCTTGTATGGGTGTAGGGAGATAGTCGTTGGAATGCGGATACCGCTGCATGCATCGCAGAGTGTTCTGTGCGAGCCTCGAGATCAGGCTGCGCGAGATCTCGCTTCCTTCTCTTCTTCTGCTTCGTCGTCTCCCCGCAGCATTCCTCCACATACACAGCACAACACGACGCAGGCCACGAATGCACTCTATCCACACCCTGCACTCTATCCAACCCGGGATCATACCTCGCCATCGACACCACCGCCACCCTACTCCCACCATAAGCCCTGCCACAAGCGAAATCGTCGTCGTCGTCTTCGTAGAGATCGTGAGAAGTGAGGAGGAGGAGAGCGTATGCGTCAGGAGGGAGGATATCGATGGTGGCGTCGAGGAGATCGTCGAGGTTGAGTTGGTGGGGGTAGAGAGAGGAGGGGCGATGGCGCACGCGGATACGGACGCATGAGTCGGTCGAGGAGGCGAGGCCGATGTACGAGGGTTGATTTCTGGTAGTGCCTGAGTCGTCCTCCCATGCGGTGTAGCGCAGCTTGACGTCTGCTGGTGTAAGTTTAACGGGTACGCCATGACAGAACGCACGTAGATAGTCCACTACGTCCTCTGTTGAGGGCGCATTCGTAACGCTGCCCACGCCAGACGCGACTTCCTTTCGCGCTTTGAACTGGGGCGAGCACCAATCGTTCATGAACCCGACATCCGCCGATACCTCCGGAGGCGCAGCGACGTAGATAGTCCGCCTATCCTCCGTCACCTCGTTCCTATCTTTGTTCCGCACCCACGAGCGCAGACTCTGTGGTGGATACGAAGAATCGAGGGCCAGATCGTCGTCGGGAAGAACGAGAGGAGCGGGGAAAGTGGTGGAAGGTTGGCAGCTGGGTCGATTCTTGGTGCTAGTACTCGTCGTGGCAGCGCTAGCTCGCTGTTGTGCCGTAGGACGCGTATACCCTGCCTGAGCAGCGAATGGGGATGGTGTATCGAGGAGCAGCTTCGCATGGGTGCACGGATTAACATTGGAACTACAACCTGGCATAGCTGAATTAACAGAGAGATTAGCCAATATTTCATCACAAACTAAGAAACGAACGTACCTAGCAATGGATCGCGAAGGTGGTGGTCAAGAGCAACTAGCAAACTGAGCACGTGTGTACAGTGGACATCTAGTCCAACGCCTTTGCTTGAAGATGATGGCCGTTTCTGCGGGAGGGGATGGAACAGTGTATCCTGATCATTGTCCGTCTCGATCCAGGCTTCTCGACGATTCTCAAGAGTACCCGTGATAGAGCGCATCGTCGGAAAGGACAAGAGGAACGGGAATCATGTATGGGGAGGTAGGGCGAGTACACCCTCAGGTGAGTAGTGGGTGGGGGAGAAGCGATGAGGGGTAGCTTCGGATAGGGTGTGTGACTCAGAGTGAGAGCGTAGATACCTGAAGGTGCGAAAAGTAAGTCCGTGTAACCAGGCTGCGATAGAGATGCTCGCTCAGCTTGCAGAGATAGACGATGAAAAGGGTGAGAGATGGATGGATGAGTGTTCCAAGGCCGTATCCGCGAGGAAGTGCTTGACGCTGTTTCGTGAGGATGTTCGAACGGCACACCCACGCGAAGAGGAAGAAGAGTGTGATACCGATACATTTGTGTTTGGATACGGATACAAGGACAGATTGCATCTGAAATCCCGTCCTTAGTTGCCCATCGCTTGCAGAGATGGATGTGCTGACTGACCATAAAATACAGAACTCCGCCTTCATCTTCCGCCTCAGGACCTCGAAACCCACCCCTTCGCCGCCTCATCCTTCCTCCTCAACTCCTCCTTCTCACACACCTTCCCGTCCCTCTTCTGCGCCATATGCTCCAACATCTTACTCACCCCTTCCACATCACCGACCGCCGCCGTCCCCGCATCCCAATCTACCACCAACGGCCACCTGAACGCACTCGGGTTCTTCATAGCCGCCTGAGCTACACCTTTCGAGGGATCGTCGACGTTTATGTCTGATGTGGAGGGGCGAGACGATAAGAAGGTCGTGGCTCGAGATGGTGGCGCATAACGTTTTCGAGTTGGTCGGCTGTCGGCGTTGCTTCCACGGCGTCAAGTTCGAACTGAAGAGGCTGAGAAGAGGATTTCTCCGGGTAGGGATCTGATACGGCTGAGCGGGAAAGGTCGAGAGCTTTGGTGGATTGAAGCGAGGTGGGATTATGACTGTGAGACGTCCTGAGTCAAAAGAAGTGTCAACCATATGCGTAGTCGTACAAGATGGTGATTTAAGGGTGGGTTGGACGGTTAGAAGGACTCTTGGATACTATGATATGGCCTTACTATGGACTTTTTGAAGGCTGAGGACATTTGCAGAGCTCTGAACGTGGAGGGATGGATTGGGAGGTGCTGAGTCGTAGCTCTCAGCACAAGGGCGAGGGAGGTCACCGGCAATCCACCGGGCTGAGTGAGTTCCGGCTCTTGCTCCCAACCTCCATGTCCTCGTCAAATGGCATCCCTCCAGTCTTTGATACGCTGCGATACTCTGCAACAATGCTTTACCAAACCATAATGCGGACTTCTACCTGTAGTTTTTGCCATGCGAGCGGTCTGCTTCTCATCCGATCTTCAGCCAACAGCACCATGAAATCACCACAAATTCTCCAAAACCATGCATTCGCTCCTCGTGAACATCTCATATACCTTTTTCGAATCAAAGTCAAGCCTGGAATCTACAACATGTGCTGCAAACCATACCTACGCACTCGTCATGAACCTAGGCATCTTCGCGACCCATTCATACTCCCACACGCTCTCCATCTTCCATCTTCACGACGCAGCGCGGGTTGCTCATGAGAACCTCAGCATCACGACCATGTTTATCACGCTCTTCCGAAGAGGATCTTCGTACTTAAGTGATAAGTAGGCTGTCCGTCTCGCATCTCTTCGGTGTGCTATAACGATGATCTCCTTCCTCCGCCTCACCGTCGCCCTCGCACTCACCATCGCCACGACCGCTGCTCCAAGTGCTATCGAACCATTCGTCCCACACGCCCCCGAAAACTTGAACAACGCCGTTGCTACTGCGAGCCTCAGCACTGCCGCAGCTAGCCTCGGATACCTCCAATGCCACAGCCTCGCCACTGGACGTATCTTCGGCTACGTTCGTAACGCCTACAACTCATACGGAGAATACATCGGTGTGAATCCTAGTACTATTCCGTCGGATGTGGCGGCGAGGTTGTTGGTGAGGGTGGATCTAGCTGCGGGCGGGGAGGGACCGGTGAATGTTGGGGTCCAGGCACGTTTGATGACGTGTCTTCTCTTTCGATGGTAGTGTGGTTAAAATAGTGGTGTAGAATGCACCGAGCAGGACGTACCCCTTCTTCGGTGCCGTAGCTGGGGAGAATGGACCTAACTTGGGGAATAACCATAGGTACGTACCTCACAGACGTTCTCCAGTCCCATTCCGTCTCATCGCCTTCCTATTCATCTCTTCCTCTTTCACTTCCGCAGCTACGTATTTGTCGTCGGTACAGGCGACGAAAGCACCCCCGGCTCCGCCCCTTCCCTCCTCAGCAACTCATTCACTCAAGCGACTGGGAAGAGGAGGAAGGCTGCAAGTGCTGTCGTGAGCTTTTCTCTCTTCTCCATTACTTTTGCTGTAGGTGCTGACTAGGATGTGGACTTCACCAGTGGAAGTTCAACGCCACATCTGGCGAAGTCAAGCCTACCTGGATCAACGAGGACGGGAATGCTGTAGACGTTACTGTCGGGTATCTCAACGGTGAGTGCCATCACTCCTCCTACTCATCTCCTCACAGGGGCGCAAATTGGTTCTAACATGCATGAAGGCGCATTCGCAATGACGGGCAACACCACCGCTTTCGAGAAGTACTACGATGATGAGGATGTGACTTGGTTGGTGAGTAATCTTCGTTGCATTAGGGAGTTCACTTGGTCTGACGTGTTGGGGAATTAGAAATTCGTCTTCTCGACGAATTGAACGTAGCGGGATTGGGTTCGGGGAGTTACAGAGACACGATAGAATGCAGTGGGTTTGGGACTGATGGTAAGAACCTGACATGCCTCTGCACGCACGACGATGTATACTATCAGACACGAGAACTGTCGCGTCGCCAAAGCAGATGTGGTTTACCAGATGCAAATAAAGCCGTCCATGATTTCGGAATGTGCCTGGGTGAACCATCTGCATGGGTTTGTGCAGACGTTCTCGAGGGATGGCTGTCGTTGGCGGGGGTTTCGTAGTGGGAAGAGGGTCCTGATTCCGTAGGTGATGACAACGACGCCACCAATATCGGGAAGGAGGAGGATGGAGGCAAGCCGGATTCTGGTAAATCCAGAGGCAACGACGCAAGGGGAGGAGGGCAGGAGGTCTGCGAGCTAGGCCCTGGTATCTCTGGGCCGGCGACAATGATGAACCGTGGCGTTGCTGGTACAATTTTGTGGAATGGGTTTGGCGAATCTGAGGATGTCGAGGAAAATAGTGTTTTCGGTGAAGCGCCATGAGCAAAGTCGTCAGGTTGCACCGGCAGATCAATATGGTCGAGTGGAGAAGACTCTCCCATACGTGACAAGCTCCCCTGCAGGTTCTTCTCGGCAGCCCGTGTTAGGGGATGGTTGGGCCCGAGAAGCCGACTGAGCTGCTCAACAGCCCGGCGAAGCAGAACCACAGCTTTAGCATGTCGACCGCTACGTGAGATGATCAAACCAAGTATGTACACAGAAATCGAAGTTTAGAAGTGCTCCTCTCCAAACGCACGCTCGCTTTGTTGTAACGCGTCAGTCGCTATATCCTCCGCATCTGCAAAACGGTCCATGCAACACAGTGTCAGCGCGAGCTCCCGCATCGTCCAAATAGTGTTGTAATGCTCCGATCCCAGCTTTGTCTTTCTGTTCTCTAGCACCACCCTCAAACATCCCTCTGCCTCCTCGTAGCAACCAGCGCGCCTCAATATCCCTGCGAGATTCGCCATCGCAGAGATGGTATCAGGATGGTCTTCACCCAAATCGTCCCGCCAATCGTCAAGCACCTCCCGTTGAAGCTGCTCGGCTTCCTTGTATTACCTAACTGTGCCAGCGTTAACGCAAGATTACCCTTCGATTTCAAGGCCGACACGTGCTTGGTTCCCAACTTCTCCACGTAGCTTGCTAACGCTGCACGTTACAGTTGCTCAGACTCATCATGAAGGCCAGCATGGTAAAATCCATGTGCAAAATATCGAGCTAGTAACGGATGCATTCCCGGGATGGAAATCTTCCGCTCCTCCCAGCTCAGCAGGACATGATGAACGTGCGGAAGAAATGGTACGAGGAGCACCTGGTCGGCCCACATTGATGAAGTTGTGGCTGACAGCAGTAATGCGGTTCGTGAGGGATGTGGTGCTACGGAACGCAAGCAATCATGAATGAGGGGATGAATTGAATACGCGCGGCTGGTTAGGTCGTAGGAGAGGAGTGACAACGAGCAGGCTTCTTGGATGCACTGGCAAAATGCGTCATCGTTCCAGACGCCATCCGTGGCAAAGGAGTTTAGCAGCGCGAGAGCTTGGAGCTCCTCTGCGGTAAATGGAATGGGAGGGTTTCGGAAATAGTCAACGTCGGGATAGTAAATTCCCATAAATGCGCGTGAAAACAATTCCTCGGTAATGCCAGTATGGTGAAGATGTGTGCATATACCTAGAAACTGAGCTGCAGAATCCGAAAGCCGATCGTAGCTCATCCTCCAAGTGGTATAAACATTGGACGGGTAGTTATCCAGCGCCCTGCGCCCGACTTCATCGTTCTCTCCGTCCATCAATCTCGTCTGGAGTTGGCGGAACCTCTCGAGGAATTCGTTCACAGTCCATTGCATCTTGAAAATCGCAGCACCTGCTTGGACAATGGCGAGGGCGCTCGTCCTGGGTTAAGTATCAACTTACATTCCCCGCGCGAAGTGTGGTCAAAGATACACGTACCTGTACCAAAGCGAAACCAGTCTCACTTCGGGTTGAATTTGCGCCGATCGATGCAGCAGGGTAACAGCCTCTTCCTGGTTCAGGGAGTCGAGATGGATCGCCGAGTCTGATCCAGTGCCGTAGTTCTGCTCAGCATCTCGAAGACGCGTGGTGATGACAATGCGGGCGTAATTGGACTTCTCGTGCAAGTGCAGCCGGTGCTGCGGTTGCTCGAAGGCAAACCGACGTAGCAATGGAATTGGCTATCGATACACACATTGGTGCATGTGGATGGTCTGCGCGTGGAGTTCAGTGTTCAGCGAGTTGATATGCCCACCAGCATCTGCGAATGTCATTAAGTTGGTGTTACAGCTCGAAGACAAGATATTGACGAACCTATCTTAGAGAACGAGAAGTCCGATGTTGGTGCGGCCATGGACAGACCGGTGAATAGTAGCTAAGTGTCAGGAAGATCGCGAGGATGACGGCAAGAGGCAAGTAACAGAAGATGGTCGGACGAGGTGATGAGGACCAGATGTCCCGGGTTCTATAGGCCAGAAAGCACCCGCTAAGCCTGAGGCTTGAAGGGTGAAAAGCACGGTGCGTCCCGGAAGGATCTTGCTCTTGTAGCAGTTTGCTCTGAACTTAGTCAAATGCCACTTCGAAGGAGTCCATGCCTGAAACTAGCGACGCGAGGACAACTTCCATCCGAAAATGCATAGTGATACAAAGGACAACAGAATACAACGACGTCAACTCTTGAGAATTTCGCGAAGAAGCCTTCCCCAACCTTGCCTCAATATACCATGCAATGGCCAACGGCTTGCAAATAGATAGAAAGGAGCGCTTACGCTCAAGTAGCCTTATAAGTCGACCCAATAGGCCCGTACTTGATGTTTGAGAACGTAACGCTAGCATTTGCAGAAACGCTCTCCACCGTCGCAGGCTTGCCGGAGTCTACACCATCGAAGAACCGAATCAGCCAGTAACCGCCTCCAAAACCTCAACACTTCCAAGCACTTACCAGCCGCACAACTCCCCCTCGCCACCCCCGGCGTCGCCGCATCCTTATCCAACGGATAGTTCGAATCCAACCAAAGCATCTCCGCATCATGATCGTCCCACAGACTCATAACAAGCACCATCCCCGCCTGGAACGCCTTACCCATCGCCGCCATTCCTCCGCGGTCAGAGAACGACGGCGTATCGCCAAAGAGCGTCTTCTGGGCCTTGCAGAAGGCGTCGGAGACGGAATTGTATTGCGTGAGGCCGGAGAAGGTGGAGTAGGAGTTGTTGATGACTTTGCCGTTTTGGACGTAGAGGCGTTTGATCTCGCTCAGATTGCCGCCGGTGGAGACGAACTGGGTGACGACGGTCATCTTGGCCATGCTGTTCACGGTCTTGCCTGTCAACGCAGAGCATAATCAGGAGAAGCTCGCGTCGAAGGGAAAGAGTAGACGATGCATACCAGCGCCGAAGAAGTTCTTATCGCCCATGCGGTAGCTGTTGAAATCGCACCCGTCCTTGTCACAAACCCCTTTGTACCTATTGTCGCCATCACCACAGTCGTTCCCAGTGCAACGAGTCTGACCACCGGTACCGCGGCAGACATGGGGAGTGACAGCAGCAGCGTTATTATTCGCCTCCCAGATATCCATCTCGTTACAGCAGGTACCGTACTACACCATGACGATGATGAGTTCGTTGAGTTGAGCACGAAGATGAGCCTGAAGAAACGTACCTGTCCTTTCCCAGAATTCGCATCGTTAGACGAAGGTGCCCATCCCAGGACGTTAGCCTAAGCGAAAAACGAAACGATCAGCTGACAACCCTCGTCCCGAAAATACCAAACACACGCACCTCCCCATTGATGAACTTGATATCATGAGGACACTGCGTATCGCAGTACCCAGTTCCATATTTAGCTCCAGCCTAGTCGTCGCAGGTCCGTCAGTAAAAATAGCAAAGTTCAAGTATAGTGTAACGTGGGAGAAGGAAGGGCGACGTACCTTGTTAGCAGGAAACCTGCTCATCCCTCCGTCCTTGTCCATCTGGACGAAGTAGAGCGCGCCGTTGAGGCCACAGGGGAGGTTAGACATGTCGACGTCGAAGGTGAACTCTTGGTTATTCAGGTTGAACATCTGGTACGCGGACGCTATTGTACGGAAATGCATCTATCAGGAACTGGTACGAGGGCGGGGGGAAGGTCAGACGCACCGGATTCCATGAGGTAGACACGGGAACCGATGTTCTGCGAGGGGTTTGAGTCAGATGCTGGAAGAACGAAGGGGAATGGGCGAAAAATACCTTGGAGTACGGTCCGTTAGTAACAAACTTGAGAGTGAGTGCGTTGCCGCTGGTGGTGATACCGTAGGTACCTATCGCACAGACGACATCAGAAAACCTCCAAAACATGAAGGAGAACTCACCAGAATAATCAGCCCCATCAACTGCACAATTCGTCGCACAAGTAGTCGGATTCGGACA